>JAFIDM010009631.1:61554078-61568699 GCA_023159025.1 Thereuonema tuberculata
GTGTGTGATGTTTTATAGTGATATTGGAACCCATCAAATTCAATATTGGAGTATTTTTTTAAACATCATTAATTGACAATGATGATTAACAGCTTTATTAATGAATAAGATAAAAAAGAACAGTTTCCACCCCTATTCCTACAGGAATTCAAGATTTAATTGAGTGCATTGCATTCTAGGATTGCTAGTATAAATCATCACCAGTAACACGAATAAATGTATGAACTAAAAAATACATTTATTACAAATGCAAATTGTCGAGAAGATAAACCTCTTTATCAAGCCTATATAATAATTACAGTTATGATTAAAATAACAACCTTTAGAAGCGAGCCTGACAAACAACATTAAGGAACTGTTTAAATTTAAACAAACCTTATAATAAATTTTAAAAAACAATCCAACAACAAGCTTAATTAACAATCTAATTCTTTCAATTTCACAGTGTTATGACAACGCAAACACAAATCATTTATCAAATCTTTAGCCATTCCGACTAAACTATGATTAACCTCTACTCCATCATTCCTATTCAAATTCCTATCTTTCGTATTTCTAATACAGATGCTTTCAATTATTTTCCTTGTTTTAGAATCCTTTTCAATATACATATTTTTGATTTCATTATACAATGTCTCTTATTCAACAATGCTCAGCCACTTCTGATTTGTCAATAATTTTATTTTTTTATACAATATCCGTGTTCAGATATCCTCTCCCTGATTGTTCTTTTGCTCTCCCCCAGATAAAAAGCCCCACAATTCAAACAGTCTATTCTGTAAACCACCTCCATTTCATTTCTCTTGTCACTCTTGTTTAATTTATTACACAAAATGTTTTTCAATTTATTTTTTTGTTGAAGGTCCAGCCCGCACACAATGATTAAAAATTAAAACATTAAAATTTAAAAAAGTTAAAAACACGAGTCTCTAGCTCTCGCCACTAGGGGGACATGGCCTCATCAGGAGAGATGGTTAGACAGTCCGTCAGCTCTTCTATTTAAACAAAATCGGACCAATGAAATAGACAACCATTTTCATTGGTCCGATTTTGTTTAAATAGAAGAGGTGACGGACTGTCTAACCATCTCTCCTGATGAGGCCATGTCCCCCTAGTGGCGAAAGCTAGAGACTCGTGTTTTTAACTTTTTTAAATTTTAATGTTTTAATTTTTAATCATTGTGTGCGGGCTGGACCTTCAACAACGTTATTTGGCACACGTTAAGAATTTTATATCAATTTATTTTTGTATTCAAAACCAATATTAATGATAAGTTTTTAACAAATCTTTTTTAGTTGCAAAGTATTTTTATTTAGATAAGGGATAACAAATCTATTTTCTTTTCATTATTAACATTTAGTTCTTTTATTTTAAATGCGTTGTATTTATGAATAGCTTTATTAATGAATCTATCATTATAACCGTTTTTCCTAAAAATCATCTTATATTTTCTATTTCTTTCCTGAACTCATCTTCAGAACTGGTAGATCTGTCGATCCTTTGTATATAATTATCAATTATTTTGCTTTTTATACAAATATTAGGGCCAGATTCAAAATTAAGGATGTGATTACTTTTGAAATCCTTCTTATAATGTTTTAAAATCAAGTTATTTTCTTTTTTCATCAAACATATATCAAGAAAGTTCAATTTGTTTAACGCGTATGGATGCCCTGTTCAGAATATGGCAAGATTTGTTAATGGAATTGTCAGGAAATTCAAGCTTTCTAAAGAAGAAATTATTATTAAGAATTCTAAAGATCTGGTTAAAAAAAATTGAACATTTCTTCAATAATAAGAGGAAATTTCATTTATTTTCTTTAGACAGAGAACATGTATACAAATATACCAGTGGAGGAAAGATTGGTAATTTTGGAAGATTTTGCATTTAAAAATAGATATTTATTATTGAAACATAAATTAGATAATTTGGAATTAATTAAGTTAGTAGAATTAATAACACAAAATACATATTTCCAACATATAAAACAAAATCTTTAAACAATTAAAAGGGTTCCCTATGGGTTCCCCTTTATCTGGTCTATTATGTAATATATATATATATATATATATATATATATATGAACTATTTTGAATGTAAATTATTATTTGATAGTAAATATAATACGAATTATTTCAGATATGGAGATGACATCTTAGTACTTTGGTATGAAACAGTCCGCCAATTTGACAAGTTCTTTATAGAAATTAACAAAAGAAATAAATAAATTAAATTTAAGATGGAAAAAGAAACAAATAACAAATTGAACTTTCTTGATATATGTTTGATGAAAAAAGAAAATAACTTGATTTTAAAACATTATAGGAAGGATTCAGAAGTTATCACATTCTTAATTTTGAATCTGGCCATAATATTAGTATAAAAAGCAGTATTATATAAAAGCGTTATTCTGTTTGTCATAAGACTAAGTTTTTCCAATTTGGTGACCAAACTATAAGAGATAGATTGGTCATGTAAATGGATAAAATGTAGATCTTTTTAAGACAAACAAAATGCTACAAAAATCTTTCGAAAAAAGTTTTTGGTTTCCAAGATGGCGCCTTTTAAAGGGTCAAATTTTGACTATCTCAAGTTAAATGAAAAGTATAAAAGTTGGAAAAGAACATTATATTGAGAAAATGTTGGTATTTGAAAGTTCTATCGAACGATATATCAGTCATTCACAAACGTTTCTGCGTTTGCAAGATACAGGCAAAAATGTGATTTTTCGCTTTAAATTTTTGATGTGGCGCCAACCCCAATACATCTGAGTTATCCGGAGAAGCCACAACGGGCTGGATAGTCATATATTCTCCGACGATCTCAATATTAATTTGCTAAATAAATAAAGTTGTTTTTTTTTTAATGCTATATATGCAAGGGTTCCGGAGCGAAGCGACGATACCCGGCTATTATTATTATATATTATAAAAACGTTATTCTGTCTGTTATTCTGTAAGCAAAATGTTAAATTACAAATTATAAAAACGTCGGAGAAAGGAAATCTTTTGGAATAATTCAAGAATTTTCATAAAACATGTTATTTATCATGAAGTTTTGTAATAAAACCTAATATGTTTCTTTATAAAAATGTGTTCCTGTTATCAAACACAAAATATTAATATTTTAGCCATATATAAACCACCAAACACAAAGAAAGGTAAATTTACTGAAGAATTAGAGAATCTATTCATAAAAAATGAAAAAATATTAAACAACTATTCAACTATACTAATTGGCGACGTAAATATAGATCTTTTCAAAATGAATGCAGTACAGAAATACCTAAAACTTATGTGCAATAATGATTTCAGAACTGTCTTTACGGCACAACAAGGAAACAACTGTACAATTCATGGAAATACAAAAACAAATATAGATCATATTTTTATAAATGAGCACGATATCAAAACATCAGAAATAATAAGTAAAGAACGAATCTCGGATAATCAGAGTTGGAAATGAGAAAATAACAGATCCAAATATAATCTATAAAGAACTAATCAATGAAGCTAACAAAATGAAAATAAAATTCATGAAAATTTTCATATATAAAAAGAAAAGTCCTGACTCACTCACTGACTGACTCATCAACGCTCACCTCAAACCCTTGGACATAGAAAGCTGAAATTTTTCACAGAGGTTCCCTTAATGATGTAGACAAGGAATAAGGGTTTTTCGAAATTCCCACGGGATAGGGAATAATCTGGCAAACTGACCATGAAGTGTGTGGCGGCAATCCCAGGTGTGTGTGCCAGCCTGCAATATACCCGAGTTAAGCAGAGAAGGCCATAACTGGCTGGGAAGTCGTATATTCTCCGATCTCAATATTAATTGCTAAAAAAATAAAGTTTTTTTTTTAATGTTATAAATAAATAAAGGGTTCCGGAGCGAAGCGACGGTACCCGGCTAGTAATCGATAATTATATACAAAGGATCGACAGATCTACAGTTCTGAAGATGAGTTCAGGAAAGAAATAGAAAATATGAAGATGATTTTTAGGAAAAATAGTTATAATGATAGATTCATTAAAAAAGCTATTCATAAATACAACACATTTAAAATAAAAGAACTAAATGTTAATAATGAAAAGAGATGTTTTATCCCATATCTAAATAAAAATAGTTTGCAACTAAAAAAGATTTGTAAAAACTTTATCATAAATATTGGTTTTGAATACAAAAATAAATTGAAAAACATTTTTGTAATAAATTAAACAAGAGTGACAAGAGAAATGAAATGGGGGTGGTTTACAGAAAAGACTGTTTGAATTGTGGGCTTTTTAATCTGGGAGAGAGCAAAAGAACAATCAGGGAGAGGATATCTGAATACGGGTATTATATAAAAAATAAAATGGTTGACAAATCAGAAGTATCTGAGCATCAGATTGTTAATTATGTTTATTGTTGGATTGTTTTTTTTTTAATTTATTATAAGGTTTGTTTAAATTTAAACAATTCCTTAATGTTGTCATGCTCGCTTCTAAAGATTGTTATTTTAATTCTAACTTGTAATTATTAGATAGCTTGATAAAGAGAAGCAGTGGTTTATCTTCTCGAAAAATTTTGCATTTGTAATGAATGTATTTTTTAGTTCATACATTTATTCGTGTTACTGGTGATGATTTATACTATTATGAATTCTAAAAGAGAAGAAATTAAGGAGGAGTATGGTATGTATTCTAGGATTACATCAATTATTGCTTATCAATCTGCACTATACAGTAAAGGTTTGTTTTATATACTGTATTTTACCTGTGCTTTATGAGGCAGTCACCATTTGTAATATTCATGTAGTGTTGCTAAAACTAGAATCTCTTGTTAGACTTAAACAATTACTTAAAATTAAAAGCAACAATGTTAATGAATTGAACAGTAATGAAAGAGCTCTCACACTGCTTCGCTGGCATTGATTGTGCCCGAATTGTAAATCCGTTGGCCACTCGTTTCAATAAGTCTTTAACCTGAAATAAAATGCAAGTAAAACATAAATTTTCTATTTAGTTTGAGCAGACTATGCATAGTTATTCAGCAAAAGAGCAGATGCAGGTATTTACTATCAACATAAAGTAAACATCGAGGATTCAACAGAATCGAAAGCGGTATAATAAAATGTCGGACAAGTTGCTTTGATTTTTTTTTTATTAAAACACAGTTAATTAAAATATCTTGTTAACATTTTAATGTATATGATACTTACACAGTTAAAGAACAAGCACAGAAATAAAATATTAAAAATTATTCAATAATGTACCGTAAATTTTAGTTATTTCAAATTGATTTGATTCCAGAAATTGTATTTACAGAGAAAGATTCAAAGAGTTTAAGAATTTAATATTTTAAGTTATTTCATCATTACATAACTTTTTCATAATCTTGGACAAGATTTAACACTAAAATTAGCATTTATTTATAATAAAAAGCAGTTAGTTTCACTGTGCTGTTATTCAGAAGTTAAGTTAAAAGTTAAAGGATGCCATGACAGGCCTATGCAGGCCCAGGGGCTCGCGGGAGGTAAGGCTCCCTGCGTTTCTTGACCAACGAAATTAGGTTGAGATCGGGAGGTCAGCCCGACGCCCGCCCGCCTTTAACTCCCGAGAAAGAAACCCGGTACCCATTCTACAGAGGGCTGGGTAGACCCTAGGACCCATTTGGAGGAGAATGGAGCGTGGAAAAATTCCCGCCCTCCGCCGAGACCGGGAATCGAACCCGCTACCTCCAACCCGCAGCCAAGCGCCCTTACCCATTCGGCTACCGGGCCCACTGTTATTCAGAAGTAATGGCAAGAAATGGTTGCATTTCTTCAACTGCATATTTAACTTGAAAGAATAAATGTTCTTTATGAGTTCCTGTGACAGCAAAGAATACAGCAGAGGGTTCAAATGACCTTTTAAATTTACAAGCAGATTGAAAAACTCGTTAATGCAACCTGGAGGTAATAGATAAGATGGGGGTATCAAAAGGTTGCAGAGATATATCAGTGAACACTATATCTGGCAGTTCTGTAGAATTGGAGCAGTGATCTAAATGGAAGCAAGTCAGCAGATGGTTCTGAAAAGCTCATTAATAAAGGAAAGGGGTGGTTAGAATAATCACTAGAAATAATGAAAATACCAAATTTACTAAGGCTTGAGTGTTCAAAACAGGTAGAGAAAAGAATCAAGTGAGTTTGTTGAATCCCTGAATAGCTGAGACTGTTAGGCTGAGATCAATAATGAGAAACACACGACCCAGAAAAAGACATTGTTTTAGGTGGAAATTCAAGGAAAAAATGTTGCATGATGAAAACTGGAGAAGATTGATGGTGGAAGGAATTAATTCTTTAAACTAAGAATGACACAAACTAGTGATAGCATGAAAGCATATGGTGATGACATAAAGGATAATGACAAACAAAGACAATACATTATCACAATTTACAGCAGGTATCAACCAAAAGCTATTAAGATATACCGGTTTTAGCATGAAAAAAGATACCTTTTTAAAACATTAAAATTCTTCATTTCATTTTTCAGTACTGTTCTTAGGTTAAATATAAATTGCAGTATCAAATCAGTTTTTTTCAAATTTTGACTATTTCTGTTTATTCTTTAATGCTTTTTGAACAAAAGTTTGAAGACAACATCCTCACCATATCACTGAAAGTATTTCCAATTTGTCTCTTGTAAACAAAAGTAATAATTAGAAACAAATTATAGATATAGATAACTTAATATAGAGGTAGTTAGACGTATAAGGCATCTGTCATCTACAGTATATAATCAGACATAAATTCCGTATCTGATTATCAGAGCCGTTTCTAGGTGTTCTGCCACTCTAGGCGAGAACTGAAAAATGCCGCCCCCTCCCTTTCCAATGCCGCCCTCTCCCTTTCCCCCTACCCCACCCGACACCACTCAATACAACCGACACTTGAGAATGACCTGCGAGCAAAAATGGCCTTGTGTAAACGTGTGCACAGGGCGCAAGAGGGTGGGATGTATCAAATTCGCGACATGATCGCGAGATAGCGCACGCTTACATAATTAATAATTTCGCTGTTTGATATATATATAAAATTAATTTTTCCGTCCTTCGGCCGCCCAAAAATCTTGCCGCATGGTAGAAACGGCCCTGCTGATTATACATATATATCAACAAAAACAGATTTGCTTTAAGAGATCCTGCCGTACCAAATGCAATTTTTCATTCAAACCAGGGGCGTATATAAGGGGGGGGCCGAGGGGGCCCGGGCCCCTCCCGAAATAATGAAGATATGTCCTCCGAACGTTTTTTTTGGTTGAACAGATAGATTTTCATTGTTTTTTTTGTTTAGTTGAATAGATTTTTTGGCCCGGGCCCCCCCCCCCCCGAAATGTCCTCCCAACGTTTTTTGTTTTTTTTTGGTTGAACAGACAGGTTTCCATGGGGTGTCGCCCCCCCCCCCCGGAAAATATATTCTATATACGCCACTGATTCAAACAATCAGAATTCTTATAGAGATAATGATTTTATCTTGACCAATTTAAAGAACCAATAGCATCTATTTAATCCAAAGAAGTTTTGAACAGCAGTAAGAGAGGAAAATTGATTTCAAAAATTAAAAATAGAAAAAGAAAAGCACCTTGGTTGTATCAAGGCAGTTAAAACTTTCTTTGATTTTTCCAGCTGTCTGCTTCAGAATTGTTGCTAATTCCTGGATTGTTTTCTGAAAAGAAATAAGTTAAATAATTAGTGTGTGAAATATATAAATGAAGTAAAAAAATAAAGTAGTGAAAACAAAGAAGTGATAAAAAGCAGAATAACAAAATTGAACTTCTGCAAATAATTCTTCAATTTATCAAGACAGTTATTAAATAGACAAAGATTCACTAAAAAAATAAAGTAAAAAAGAATTATGTAGTTTAATTTAAGTAGGACATTTTCAAAGCTGTCAATGGATTCTTCTTGTCTAAAAGTTCAATTTCGCTTTGAAACAGAGAACAAAAGTGGAATTGAGAGTTGTGTATATAAGAGCATCAACTCCAAAAGTAATGCATAATATTTTTTTTTACTTTAAATTTTTATTTAAAGATTTTCATCCTTTCTGCCTCTATTCAAATGTAATGCAACTGATTCCCAAGTGGCGTGGTTGTAGCAATTCTGAAAGATGGCTGCTGCTCTTGATGTTATTGAATTCCTGGTTTGCGAGAATGAAACAGTCGAAACATCCACAAGAGATTGCAAAGGTGTATGGATTTGATGCTATTGTTCGCAGTATTATTGGGCATGCCAATATGCAGGAATTGCAATGCCACGGCAGACAGCACACCATTCGAACGACTGACAATGTGGAGAACATCAACAACATGGTTGTTGCAGACGGGCGTGTAGCTGCGAAAGAAATGTCAATCCAATTGGCTATTGGGGTAGTAAGTGTATGAAGAATACTGAAACAGTTTGGGATGAAGAAGGTCTGTTCAAGGTGGGTTCTGAGAATGCTCATAAATGCACGCATGGAAAGCCGAAAAATCATTTCCAGCAAATGTTTCATACAGTACGAGAAAGGTGGAGAGAAATTTGATGGAAGATGAAACATAGCTTCACCATTTTGAACACGAGACAAAGCAATCAATGGGGTGGCATCATGGGAATTCACACACACACACACACACACAAATTCAAATCTGCACCTTCCGCAGGGAAGGTTAAGACAACGGTTTTTTGGGATTTGGAAGGACTACCGTCTTTGGACATTCATTAATTCTGATGAAAATATGGTAATCCTGAAGAAACTTAACGCTTGGCTGAGATGTGTTCCACAGCATCGGCAGAAGATGGATGTTTTGCTGTTACACGACAATGCCTGGCTACATGTCAGTCAAAAAACCACGGAAGTGATCAGAAAACTTGGGTGGACAACGCTGCCACATCCATCATACAGGCTTGATGTGACACTATCAGATTACCATCTCTGGCAAACTAAGGGACTCCCTTCGCAGAACAAAGTTTGAAAATGATGATTCCTTTGGGATGGCCACTAAACAGTAGCTTAGGCGCACCGGCCCACAGTTTTACCTGGGAGGCAAAGAGGCACTCGTTCCAAAATGGAGTGAAGGGCGTTTCACGTGGATCCGAAAATCGGACGGCGAATCTAAAAATTAAGGGCTTCCTTAAGTGAACATTCATTTTATTTTAATTTTATTTTCATTTATTTTAATTCTCCGAAATGAATATTCGTCTTAAGGAACCCTAAACGCTACTTTGATTTTAAGAAGAAAAGTAAAAAGACACAAAAGCCGTTGTTTGAAATACAGTGAATTCTCCGAAATGAATGTTTGTCTTAAGGAAACCCTTAAATGAAATGGAATACGTCCGATTTTTATATCCGCCGTCCGATTTTCGGATCCATGTGCAATGCGCTGAAGGCTATTGAACGCCATGCAGATTATGTAGAAAAACGACATTTTGTTAAACTTAAGACATATATCTCCATATTGTAACCATAGCAACTCTGTAAATTAAAAAGAAAATTAAAAAAGAAAAATGCATTACGACGTGAGCTATCCTTGTAATTAAATATGATATCTAAAAGACAGTCGTGATACTTTCAGAAAATCTCAGAATGCAAGAATGTAGCCTGACTTAACCAAACAGAGGCTAAGAAAATCAAAAAATGGACTCCTTTGATTAAAGTTTTAAAAGAAGAAAATGTAGTAGAAGCAAAGTTTATTAAAAGAAAGAGGAAATAAATTCTAAATAAAACATTTAAAATTAAAATAAAAATGAGACTGAAACACATTACATAACAAATAACATACACAGAATGAAGATACATCCTGATGGTTGATATAATTGGTACAAGTTTCCTTTGAAATAAGTTGTTAATGCATACAGTTCAGTTCATGAAGAGCTTTTGATGACGCAATTTCCTTATTGATTCATGTTTCCAGGACGTCACAGTGCTAAAATCTATAACTGAATCTTATAAACATTACGAAAACATGCTAGTTTTTGTATGTTCTACAGTTACGAATACATAATAATAATTAAAAGTGAAAGAATTACAAACGTTCCACACTATTCTCCTTGCTTGGCTATGTCCTTTCTTCGTCACGCATATGCGATCACAAAACAACGCCATCTTGGACTGACTGCTCGGAGTTCATGTTGATGACGTCATAACTGGTGACGTTTGTTCCAGACAAAATCGATCGCAACGTAATGACCATATATGGCCAACCCTTCTTTTTTGAAAACTACTATAGGTACCAGTTTTTTGTGAATTATTGGAAAGATCAATAACTACAACCTAATTTTGTATCCCCAGATTACAAAAAAAAGGAAGAAACTTAAAAAAGGAAATTTTATTATTAATGTTCATTACTGAAAGGATGTCTAAATCCCTTTGGAATACCAAGGGTCGGCACACATCGTTATATGTAAAAGAATTTCTGGTAAGAAACTAACATCAAATAACCAGCATCAACAAACGTTACTGCCTCAAATTTCATTTGCAAAAATCACTATTTCAATATCTATTTGCTAGTATTCAGTCCCTATGGCATTAGCTGCGTTTACTATACAAGGTACTGCTCACATCTAATAAATTAAACTTTTTTCTTAATATGCTTTTAAGAAAGTGATTTACAAAGCAATGATTAACACATTACTCCTGAAATCTAGTTTTGGTTTTGGATATGCCTTTTAACTATATTACTCTTAAATACTTTCTAACTATTAATGATTGTAAAATGTTAAACAGTATTTGATGGATAACAGTGGTTTCAAACTTCAACGCATACATTTGCTTTAATTTAATGCTGCTTCTTCTTGTAAGTATTTAGTATTTTGCATGTAGTGTAACATTATATAAATTATATATTGTAATTAGAATGCAAATAGGAAAAAAAATAGAGATAGGAAAAAAATCAAAGTGTATCATAAACTTAAAACGACTTGCATATAATTCCATTAAATTATCAAAAAATGAAATCAATATGTACTTACTCCACTTTCAGCATTGGGATCATTTCCAATAAATGTCTCGATTAAATGAGTCACACTGTATAACAAATATAAGTCCTTTATTTCGTCTAATGGCCTCTGGCTCAATAAATCCAATACAATTGTTGGCTAATAGATAAGAGAAAGAAAAAACTTAGTACAAACCTACAATTATATATTTAATTATATATTAAATTTACCTTCTATTTTATCTATTCTGTTCATTTCCAATCTTATCCTTTTTATGATAAAGTTTAAATTATTTTTAAAGATCTTGTCATCCTCCACGTAAAATGAAATTCTATGAAAACTTATTTTTTGAAAGTCACAATTATAAAGGGATTATTAAAAACAACAGATACATATATTCATTTTTTGCTGAATCTTCAACAAGTTCTTCTGGATCACAATCGAGAATTAACTTACACATTCTTCATCTATATCTCAACAGGATTCATGCTTGTTACTGCTCATCTGGCAAAGTATTCAGTATTGGCAGCTGAACAATTTGGCAAATCCTAAAACCAATTGTAAATATAGTGATACCAGAATGCCACCGACTTAAAATCTTACATCATATATTCCTCTGACAGAAAGTCAGCTGAAAGTAATTATGTGACTGATGCTTATTTGCATTATTTATATAATAAGCACGAGTGTTGTTTGTGTAATTGTTGTCTTGAAACAACGTCACCATTTCTCAACGAATATTCACCAAATTTAGCATGGAGGTTCACATGCATCCCAGAATAATGCACCAACAACGAAAACCCGGATCCGGACTAACGGGTGTAAAGAGGGGAGGGGAACACTTTCTTGAAGGGTACGTGCAAGGTGGTTATATTTAAAGTTGGCCTATTCAGAGCATCCTGCATTAATAGTCGGAGATATACCAAAAGTTGTACAATTACTATTTAAAGGATGTGCTCAACGATTCTGCAAAGAAAAAAAAATAGTTACAAAATCGTCCGCTAGAGGGCGATGTTTGCTACAACAATGAAAATAATTGTAGAAAAACATTCAACATGCTATAACAACAGAGTGTAGTTTTAATTGTAAATTTTCGTTTGTTTTTTTTTTATTGTAAAAGTGGTCCAACTGTCATCACAGTTGCATAGGGTTAATCTCTACGCAACGAGAAAATCTGATTTGCACAGACACCAGGAACACAGCCAACAAGGAGCTATAGACAATCGGTGTGAACTGAGAACGTGTTATTACCAACAGCCGCGATGACGATAACTTTACACGAACGTGTGTTGATGGTGTGTTGATGCGATTCGTGAATTTCGTCGGGCTAAAAAAGTACGCAGTAGACCGATGTCACCACAAGGTGTGAAAAAAATGACGGAAGATGGATACTGGCGAGGATGGAAGTTGATACGTCGTGGCCAAGGGACATCCTATGCAGCGACGAAGCACACTAAATTGAATGGCACTGTGAACACCCACAATTTCCGCATTTGGGCCGAGGAAATCCACACGTTTTCCAGGAAGTGCCTCTCCATTCGCATAAACTTAGTCTGGTGTGAGTTCACATCCAACTTTACCTGGGTCCTCATTTTTATCTGAAGAAATTACTGCTCAAGGTCCTCAGACAATGTTCCGTGACTGCGGCTAGATTTCGTGTCATGCTCTAAAACTGTTAGATAGCCCTGTTGCACGAAAGACATTGTCTTGATTCAACCTCTTATGCAGGATGGTGCACCTCCTCATATTGAAGGTTCGTGCAAACTTTGTTGCTTCAACACTTTACCAATGATCGAGTAATTAGTCGCATGTTCCCTACTGCCTGACCATCACGTTCTCCTGACCTAACTGCATGTGATTTTGGGTTGCAGGGATACTTAAAGGATGTGGTGTATCATGGAGGAATTGCAACATTAGCTTAACTAAAAGACAGTATCACGCTACATGTGCAAACTATCACGAGTGATCACCTACGGTCAGCAGTTGAATGAGTCTGATACTTTATGTGTGAACTAAATTGTTTCTGAACATTCTGTTTTCGTTTTCCGTTCATGTAGCGATAAAAGCTCCCTCTAGAGGACGATTTTATAACTAATTTTTTTTTTTTTTTTTTTCAGAATCGTTGAGAACTTTCTTTTGAACAGTATGTTTACAACTTTTGATGTCTCTCCGACTATTGATTGCATCTGCAGGATTCTGTAAATAGACCAACTTTAATTATAATAACCTTGTATATCTCTGAAACTGCTTTAGCTGGAAACATAAAATTTGATGTGTACTTTTCAGAATCTAAATATACGTAATCAACGAATTTTCGATATTCGGAACCTAAGGGATGTAAACGGGGGAAGGGGGGGGGGCAACTTCCTTCAAGGGTATGTGTATCTCCAAAACCGCTTTAGTTGGAAACATGAAATTTGATGTGACTATTTTATCAAAATCAAAAATATACGTATTCAACAAATTAACGAAACAGGGGAGAGGGGACTCTCCTACATGGTATGTCTATCTCCGAAACCGCCCTAGTTGCAAACATGAAATTTGACATGTGTTCTCAATTCTAAGTTTCAGTTTTTAGTTTACTTGATGAAATTTGCTTTTTTTGAAGAAATAAAGCGTTTTTATGTTACATAAGCAACGCTTCCGGAGCGAAGCAACGATAACAGATCTATAACAGAATTTGCATCTACCACGTGCCTTTTCTGCCAACTTGGAAAAGTTTCTAAGTGATCACACAATTATAATTTCTTCGTCTTCCACATCAGTACAACTCATTTTTTTGTATTTCTCCTAGTACAGTAATAAAACTGTTTGGAGTGATAAAACCAGTGGACTTGCAAATATATTCTCTACTTTGATCAAAAGTGCCACTATATTATTAGCTTCAAATTAAGTCAGGCAAATCAAAGAAAACAGAAATTTCTCATAGAACAGAATTTTCCATCTGCAGATACCTAATAAAACAAAGCAACTTATAATTAAAAAAAAAGGCAGTCAACTAAAGAACTATATAGATATACAAACTGCAATTTGTTACAAAAGCTGAGCAACATGAGAAGACAACTAAGCTATTAATTAAAAAATAATAATCTATAATAAGTGGATTTCTCAATGGGGGAGATAGAATTATCACTACTCATAACAAGAGGTATTTTCTAACTTGATCAATACTAACCTTTAATTCATGAATATTGATGGGACACTCTGCTTTGATGAACTTCATAATTGCCACAATACATAGAAGTTTCTGAAAGTCAATTCCTTCAGGAGATACTGGCATTGCTTTTGCTAAAAATAGCACATTATGATGATGATATGCTATTTCAGTTAGCGATTCTGCCAAAGGAATGGCCTATAAAGACAAATTTAATCTCCATAAATAACTTGTATCTATTGAAAATCTGGAATAAAATGATTAGAATCTGACTGGAAAAACAAATTATTGTAAAATAAAAAAAATCCCTTATTTTCTGAATAAAGTATGACTTTAATGTTTCTTTCATTTTTCAAATCATAATAATAATTAAGAGAAACAGTTTACATTCCTATAAATTACAATACTAGTATCTAATCCAAATTTTCCGTTTGAAGAAAATAATTAAATTAAAATTTGAGACCAATGTTCATCTGACACCTCAAGACAAGCCTGTTTCACGCTTATTAGGCGATCATCAGTTGAGGGTAG
>JAFIDM010009631.1:61568709-61585177 GCA_023159025.1 Thereuonema tuberculata
GAAAATCCATGTGCTGGGCTCTGCCAGCCTCAAATGAATTTCTTACGGCATCAAAATAAAGAAAAAATAGTTAAATGTCTAAATACTTTAAAGTTGGTATAATCCAATTAATTTTACATCACATCAAATAACACCCCAGTTACAACGCATAAGGGAAATGAAAGATAATCCTGTAGCTGTAAATATTTATGCTGAGTTTGAAGAAGGTACATTGGTTGATTAAATAACAACAACAAAAAATAACAGAATATTTGAAAGGGGCAAATTTTCAATGTCTTTATGGCGCCTTCTTTATCAAGCCAAAAATTCAAAAAAAAAAACCATGAATATGTAACAAAAAGGACATAGCATTAACGAGAAATAACAATGCTAAATAACAAGCACAACAATGCTAAAGGAAACTAAAATTAACAATGGAAATTATTACAATAAGACCACTTTATATATGATTTAAATGATGAATTGTCTTTCTTGCTAAAGAAATAAAAATATTATCAATAGTAAAGACCTTGAATTCTGTTGATGCAATCCTGAAAACACACAGCTTCTATAATTTTCCACTTTTTATCATCAGTTTCAAAATAAAGGATTTGAACTTCCTTTAAAGTATTATGACAAAATGTTAAACAGTGTTGTACAATTCAGATTTACCACACTCTTTTCTTCTAAAATATCGTGTGTGATCAGGAATACATTCAGAAATATATTGGAGCGTCTTCCAAATCTTTCTTACAATTAATCTTAAATACAACACATTTTGGATTTGGATTTCAATTATTTCTCATCAACAAATTGTTAATTTTGAAAGTAAGTTTAAAAATGACACATTAACCAAATTTATGAAGACGATTCCTAATATTTTCAGAATAAGCAAAATTAGATAGAATAACAGATTTCCTCTAATCAACATCTTTTATTCCTTACAATTAAAATAATTATAATTATCATAAATCTTCTGGAGAAAAGTCTTAAGATAATTAAAGCAAACTTTTGAAGCATCTGAATCTTTTTATTGTAAATTTCATGTTTTTCTTATAAAGCATCAATTCTTCTTATACAAAGAGAGAGAGAAATTCACCAACGAACAATAAATATGCCTTCGCACATTGAGCCAACATCAACAGGAATTCCGAACAGCTGTTTCATCCTTTATTAGGAATCATCAGCAGAATATACCCTTGATGTTTGGCTCAGTTGCGCGAAAGCTTTACCTAAAAGCATTCTCGATCCCGGGAATGGGCCGCCGAGATAAAAAAACAATAAAATAAAAAATGATCCATAAAGATCCAAAGTGT
Organism: Thereuonema tuberculata; assembly: GCA_023159025.1. NCBI lineage: Eukaryota > Metazoa > Arthropoda > Chilopoda > Scutigeromorpha > Scutigeridae > Thereuonema > Thereuonema tuberculata. The sequence continues at coordinate 61,570,005 of JAFIDM010009631.1, forward strand.
TAACCCCTTGTCCTTTCACTGAAAGGCACTAAGGAAATCAATTACAAAAAGACAACATCATAAGTTCAAGGAAAGCAAATTTAACGTCCGTAATTATTCACAGAGAGAGAGAGAGAAATTCGCCAACGGACAACAAATATGCCTTCGCACATTCGCATATACCTTCGCACAATGCTTTTAGGTAAAGCTTTCGCGCAACTGAGCCAAACATAAAAGGTATATTCCGCTGATGACTCCTAATAAGGATGAAACAGCTGTTCAGAATTCCCGTTGATGTTGGCTCAATGGGAGAAGGCATATTTGTTCGTTGGCGAATTTCTCTCTCTATTTATGAATAATTACGGACGTTAAATTTGCTTTCCTTAAATTTGCTTTCCTCTTCTTATACAATTTTTAACAATATCTCTTTAGACATTCATTCTTCTTATAAACTTTTTAATAATATCTCTTTTAGAGATAAAGCATCAATTCTTCTTACAAAATTTTTAATTACAATATCTCTTTAGAGTATTAATACTATGTGCAGAATAATAAGGTAAAACCTGTTTACTTTTATATTCCTTAGAGAAATGTTCTATTTTCAGAACAGAATTTCCCCAATTAAACCTATGTCTAAAAATGTAATATCTTCATCAAATTCTTTATTAGCAGTATAATGAATTTTATGATGTAAAGAATTTAAAAAATTTTAAAAAACATCGAACTGGCAGTCAGTACCATACCAGACAATTATTAGATCATCAACGTAATGGAATAATTCCATCTTTTCTTTATATACTGTTACACTTTTAATACTAGTGTCTTTTCAAAAGGATTGTCTTTTTCATTTGGCATTGAGCAATTTTGAAGTAATCAAAGTAATCAATTAAGTTATTTTATTTTCCTTTAAAATTGTTGTACTTTCTATTCTCATTAATGCCGTCTCTTGTTTTACATATTCATGTTTTCTTTTATGTTTTTAGCATTTTTAATTTGAATTTTTATCTTGATAAAAAAGTCGACGTAAAGACTTTGAAAATTTACCTTTATAATATTTACGTTGGTTTTTTTTTTTGTTTTGTTTTTTGGTAAAGTAAAGTTTAATTAGTATGGTTGCAACTATTCTCTATTGATTCAACAACAGTTAGAGTAAACATAGATACAGAGCCTATTTGTAAACTACTATTCATATGTAGTAAACTTCTATTTTTTTTGGAGAATGTTAATACAGAGTATTTTATAATTAATAAATATTTTCTTAACAACAACTATTAATTTTCAAAATATTATTAAAAATGTTTACTAAACGTCTTTGTTACAACTATGGGTATCTTGATCGTTGTTTCAACATTGTTGGGCTTATCTCAGCCAGACCATCAGCAAAAATGTGAAACTAATTCATTGATGATAAAGAAAACGACTTCTCTTCAAGTTAATCTGACGGAATAAGCAATGTAGAACGTAAATTCTCAGGCAGTTTAATGCTTACCACAAGTGGTATTTATTGGATATTATTTATATGCCAAGAACCCTACAAACTTCAAAAATTCAAATAAAAGGAATAAGATACATAAATCAGAAATCTATTAAAGCCAACTAAATCCTGGGACATTCTTTCAAGCTTTTGTTTGGATCTTGTATTTATTTCCTCATCTTCATTTGAAGAAAAAGTACTTCTTTCTGTAGTACCAAAAGCTTTTATCCAAACATTTTAAAAATAATTATAATGTAATCAAGGAGATCAGGATTTAACCCAACCGCTTCCTTCATTATGACACTATTAATATCAGAAAATTCAGTGACAGTAAAGGAAAGGGAACATAGTAAAAAGCAGTGTAAATAAACGATTCCATCAATTTCGGGAGATGGAAATTCTTAAGGAAATAAACGACAGAATAAAACAAAAACGATAATTTATATATGTTGTAACATATTGAACAGCTGTACCTGCAGCCAAATGCTGTAGTGTGTTTTCTCATCCTTTTTATCTTACATTTTCCCTTGCGAATTTACCATTCATTTTTAGAGCAATTAAACCTGTTTGTATTTCAACTGTTTTAAATATATTTTTCGTCACTTGTATGCTTGGCTGATTTAAGATACACAAACAGCTAAAAGTACTTCCATAAAAACAAAAGAAATACAGAAGAAATACAGACTATGTTTTGTAAATTATAATAAAAAAAATATTATTGCGGTTCAATTTGAGTCAGACTTAATTATATACAATCATAAACAGTATTACTAAATCACACTCAGTATTATATATCAATTGAAAATTATAATGGTTAATATGAAATCATTATGGTTTCAACTTTTTAAATATTTTTTTTTAAATATTTTAAATAATTATATTATTACACTTTTATTACTAGTATCTTTTCAAAAGGATTATCTTTCATTTTTCATTGAGCAGCTTAGAAGTAAATCAACAATTGCCTTTTGAACCAATGAAAATTATCGGCTGAATACCTCCCCCCCCCCCCCCGCGAAATAAAAAAAAAGACAATATTTTTTTTAAATTCAAAATTAACATTGACCAATTTCAACTATTTCATACTATTATTAAAAATCTTCAATAATCACATCCTTTTTTGAAGTCAGTCCAAATCAAATAATTTTTAATCTCAATTTTAAATTTTAATTAAGGTAAGTTGAGGGAAGACCAAGTTTTGTAATATTTCGTTTATCAGAATATAGATGATTCAGCTCTTTCAGCGGCCAAGCATGGAAGCATTCTATGTGAAGGCAGCTGTTGAAAGTTTTCAGTTTTATACCGAGTTTAATCGTAGATAAATTGAAAACTAAACTCTTTGGACTTGGTGAGTTCTTAAGTTATAATATTTCGTTGACCTTACTTAAGATTTAGCGCTCGATGTATCACAGCAAACTTAATAGAGGCTTTATATTTTTGTGGTGTGTTTCTTTGGGAGTGCATAGTAGGTTGAAGCCACGTGGCAGGTCCCCCTGAATAACAATAAATCATTATGGCATCTTCCCCCAAGCATTGGGGAAAGATGCAACACATTAAAAATGTTGATTTCCGAATATGTAATACTATTGAAATCTAAATTATAATTATATTTTTTATACAATTAGTATCAAATATCGAAAATCCGAAATATGGGGCATTTATTTACTATTAATTTAATAAAACATGCATTTTTTTATACACATGAATTATTAAATTGTTAATAATTATTTTTGATTAATATAATTTTGATTCGTGTTATATTTTTATTTTTTAACAATTATTATTATTACTCTATAAAACTTGACTCAAGATGCACTATAAATAAATATATCAGTACAATTTCTACAATACAAATCTGGGAAACAGATACTGGGGGAACATGCCACTTTTGATGAATTTAAGGACATTTTTGTATATGTTGCCTTTACTGTAGTGCAATAATATTTAATATTTTTTCAGTTAACAGTTATAAGAACGAGCTGAAACATTTCAATATATTTTTTTAGTTCTCGTTGCCGACTAAAAAAAACAAAAACTGTTAAGTGTGGCGTCTTACCCCGACTTACCTTAATATTACTTTTTTTTAGTATTTGTTATGAATTTCAGATCATACTACCTCTTTATCCCAATATGTCTGAGTAATTGTAGACAGAAGATTCAAAAAAATACATTGCATTTCTATTGGAAGTAATGACACGTTGAAATTTCTATCCAGTAAAGTAATGCACAATATTTTCAAATAACAAGCTAATTCTTCATCACTATACTGACTAGAAGAATAGTCTATATATAAATAGAGGGTCTTGATCACCATAGGTAGGTTGTGGTTCAGTAATCCTTCAAATATTTCCTGCAAATATTAAAGAAAACAAGAATTAATAAATGATACAATTAAAATTCTTTCACTCTCCCTGGAATTTGACTTATGTTCTATAATAAAGATAAACAAAATAAAAAATGTAAATATTTCAAAATTTACAGCAAAGAAATGTTCACCGAAATGTGTTAGTATCAATGAAATGAAAATACGAAAAAAAAAAGAAAGAAGAACAATGAAAGAGTTGTAAATGATAAATTTCAAGAAAAATAATAGAATACGAGACATGTTTATACTATTATGAAACTAAGAAATGGAAGAACAAAATAAAGCTGGACATTTCAAAGATAAACTGAATGCATTAAGGGTATGTAAAAATAATTTTTTTTCAGGAGAAATAGATGTGTGTTATTAGAAAGGACAACAAAATACAGTTCTATGACAACGAATTGATAAATAAAATGAAAAAGATTGACGAGAAATGTTTATATTTTATTGTCCTTTAACATATTACAAACATTAATAAATTTCGCAATGACAAAGCTCATATTATAAAACAGTATTTCCCAAACTTTTTTTTTTGGTACACAATACTTGAGAATTTCACCTGACTGACAGTGTAATTGCATCGCTGTTTCACCCCCACTGCTCAGGAATGAAACAAAAACAAAAACAGAGAATGCATTCGTTTTGAAAGGATAGGATTATGCTCAAGAGTACAATCGGTGGCAAAACTTTCCTACAGTTGTGTACATAAAAAAATAAAATGTAAATCATATGAAATTTTAATAATTTTTCATGGCTACATGTTCACAGTGCACAAAACGCAGTTTGGGAAACACTGTTAAAAGTATGAGTTTCACACTACAATTATTCCAACTTAGAAATTAATACTGAATATAACAACAGAAAAGCCACCGCATTTACTTTTCCCAAGAAAAACTGCAAACATGGCATGATGAATCTTTCCTCGGCAAAAGATTCCGGACGTAAACTATCCCCCCATTCGGATGTCCGGGAGGGGGATACTGAGGAAGGTTACATTATGAAGCAACTCAACCGACAGAAGAAAAGAAGATTGAGGATTGAATCATGGAATGTGAGAACTCTTCTTCAAGCGGGGAAGTTGGAAAACTTGAAGGAAGAAATGAGAAGAAACAGAGTGGATGTGATGGGAATATCAGAAGTGAGGTGGAAACAGTGGCGTATATAGAATATATTTTCGGGGGGGGCCGACACCCCATGGAAACCTATCTGTTCAACCAAAAAAAAACAAAAAACGTTGGGAGGACATTTCGGGGGGGGCCCGGGCCAAAAAATCTATTCAACTAAACAAAAAAAACAATGAAAATCTATCTGTTCAACCAAAAAAAACATTCGGAGGACATATCTTCATTATTTCGGGAGGGGCCCGGGCCCCCTCGGCCCCCCCCCCTTATATACGCCCCTGGGTGGAGAAATAGTGTGAGTTGGGGAGTGATGAATTTAGAATGTTTTATTCAAATGGTGAATGTAAAGGAAGTCATGGTGTTGGTGTACTACTGGGACCATGTGTGAAAGATAAAGTGATATCAGTGCGTTATGTAGATGACCGGATGATAATGGTGAGACTACAAGGGAAAAAATTGGACTTAGTGCTAGTGCAAATTTACATGCCACATATGGATTAGAAGACGAGAAAGTGGAAGAAAACTACGAGAAGATAGAAGAAATAGTTGAGAAAGAGAAGAAGGGTGCATGTGTAATCCTAATGGGCGACTGGAACGCAGTAGTAGGAGAAGGACAAGATGGAAAAACGGTTGGAAAATTTGGACTGGGAAAAAGAAATGAGAGAGAAGAATCTTTGGTAAATTTCTGTAAACGGAATGAAATGATTGTTGGAAATACGTTATTCCAACAGCATAAAAGAAGACGATACACGTGGACATGCCCAAGGGATGACAGTAGATATCAGATAGACTATATACTCGTACAGGAAAGATACCGAAATTGCTTAAAAAAATGCAAAGACTCTACCAGGAGCGGATATTAATTCAGATCATGTCCTACTGATAGGCGAAGTATATATTCGTCTGAAAAAGATAAGAGGAAGGCAAGTGACGAAGAAGTTTGATATAGAAAAACTTATGAACGAAGAGGAAAAAAGAAAATTTGAAGAACATTTTCAAAAGAAAGCCTCTGATTTAGAATCCGCACCTGAAAATAGTAATGAATACTGGACTCATCTAAAAAGCTGTATACAGGAAACAGCAGAAGAAACAATAGGATACAGAGAAGGTAAGAGCAATAAGAAGCCTTGGGTCACAGGGAAAATGTTGGAGAAGATGGAGGAAAGGAGAAAATGGAAAAACATCAACACAGAAGAAGGTAAAAGAAATTACAAGAAACTAAACAACGAACTAAGAAGAGTAACTGATAAGGCGAAGGAAGACTGGATGAAACAGAAATGTGAAGAAGTAGAGGATCTAGAGAGAAAAGGAAGATATGATTTAATGTACCGCGAAGTAAAATGTTTGGATTTCACAAATAAGAATAAGAAGTCCATGTGGTTGATAGAAGACGAAATCGGCAATGAAATAACCGACAAACAAGGAATTTTGAACAGATGGAAGAAGTATGTAGAAGAATTATATGAGACAGGGAATCGTCCAGATTACTTAGCTATAGAAATGAAACAGCTTTATCAGAAGACGAAAAAGGATGTTGTATTCTAAGGGAAGAAGTTGAGCTAGCGATTAGGGAAATGAAGAATGGGAAAGCAACAGGAGTTGATGGAATACACATTGAATTAGTAAAATGCTTGGGTGAAGACAAGAAGCAAATACTATCATTATGCAATGAAATATATGAGAAAGGTGAATGGCCTGATGATTGCATGGAAACAGTATTGCTGCCAATACCGAAGAAAAATAATGCCAAGAAGTGCAATGAGTTCAGGACTATCAGCCTTATATCGCACTCAGCGAAGATTCTTCTGCGAATACAGACGTTTATATTCTAAGGTGGAAGGAGAGTTGGAAGAAGAGCAATTTGGTTTTATATGAAAGGAAAAGGTACGAGAGATGCAATTGGACTGCTGCGAACAATCGTCGAAAGATATCTAGAAAAAAATAAACACGTATATGCAGTATTTGTGGACCTGGAAAAGGCTTTTGACAGAGTGGATTGGAATAAACTTATGGAAATCTTGAAGAAAATTGGTGTGGATTGGAAAGAGAGAAGGCTAATAAGTAATCTTTATATGAAACAACGAGTCAAAGTCAGGATAGGAGAAAAATTGTCAGAGGGAAGTGGAATAGGGAGAGGGGTGCGACAAGGATGCCCTCTATCACCTACGCTGTTCAACATCTACTTGGAGGAGTTAGTGAAGAATTGTTTTCAGAACATGGGAGGGGTGATAGTAGGAGGAAGAAGAATAAAGTGCATAAGATTTGCTGATGATATGGCATTGTTAGCAGAAGAGGAGATGATACTAAGGGATATGCTACTGCAGCTGAATGACAGCTGTGAACAATATGGAATGAAGATAAATGTAAACAAGACAAAGACTATGGTTATCGGAAGAAAGACAAAGAAGATAAATATATGTATTCAGAATGAGACATTGGAACAAGTGAACAACTTTAAATACTTAGGGTGTACTATAAGTGGTGATATGAGCTGCTGCCAAGAAGTCAAGAGGAGGATAGCAATAGCAAAGGAGGCTTTTAATAGGAAAAGGAGCATCTTCTGCGGACCTCTGGAAAAAGAACTAAGGAAGAGACTAGTAAAGTGCTTTGTGTGGAGTGTGGCATTGTATGGGGCAGAAACATGGACATTACGACGCAGTGAAGAGAAACGACTAGAAGCATTTGAAATGTGGATATGGAGAAGAATGGAGCATGTGAAATGGACAGACAAAATAAGAAATGAAGTTGTGCTAGAAAGAGTGGGTGAAGAAAGAATAATGCTGAAACTGATCAGGAAGAGAAAAAGAAACTGGTTGGGTCACTGGCTGAGAAGAAACTCCCTAATGAAGGATGCACTGGAAGGAATGGTGAACGGTAAAAAAGTTCGAGGCAGAAGAAGATTTCAGATGATCGACAACATTATAGTAAATGGATCTTATGTGGAGGCGAAGAGGAAGGCAGAAAATAGGAAAGATTGGAGAATGCTGGGTTTGCAGTGAAGGACCTGCCCTTGGCAGAGAACTATGAATGAATGAATGTAGACTATTTAGTAATAAAAGATATTAGAACTAAATATTAATTTTGTTAAATTCCAATTCAAAACCAAAATTTCTATATCTTTCATCACATGGAACATGCAGTGGCGTAGCAAGGGGGCCCCATCCATCCAAGTATCCCTACCAGCCCCTTTACAAGGTTTTTTTTTATTATTATTATTTTTGGTTGTTCAAACAGAGATTCCTTTTTTTTTTGGTTGTGGAATAATGGAACTCCCGCCCCGGGTCCCCAAAGGCGTTGCTACGCCACTGGGAACATGTACTAATTTTTCTGACATATTTTGACTTTTAAGATGCAGTATTAACGGATTATTTTCTCAGATTTCTTGTCCCAAGAAAATTAAGAAATTTATTTTTTAAAACTTAAAAAAGACATTCTGAAATTCAACGAATATTCAAACAATAACACACTTAAAATATTTTAACCATTTAAATATTTTAAGTGTGTCGTTTTTTGAATATTCACTGAATTTCAGAATTTTTTTTAAGTTTTAGAAACTTTTAATTTGTTTTTCAGATGAAATTTGAGAAAACAATTGTAAAATAAAGAAAAACAAACATCTTTAAGGCATCATATCAAATTCATGGCTTCTTTTCAAACAGAGTTACGTCAGGCATTATCAAAAGGTATTTTATCTGAATTAATTATCTAGAGATACTAATGATTTCAAAGTAAAATATTATGAATTTTATATTCTTTGTAAGCTGGACAGTGAAATTTAAATTGAGATTTAATAATGTAAACTTATTAATAATGATTTAAAAATTGATTTTTTTTTTAATTTAAAATTTACTTGGATTCTGTGATAACAGAATTAGAAACTGGATTTTGCAGTTGACAAGTTTCCTATACGTGAAAGATCCACAGAACCAGGTAGAGCTCATGGATATTTTAGTTCACAAAGTATCATAAATGAAAAAAAAATCAATTTCAGCATTTCACTGTTGGTTCAGGTGATATTTCAGCAACGTTTCAAACAAATTGACTTGTTAGAGGCCCAACCGACAAATTCCTTTCAAAACCAACGCCAGATTTGGTTTTCACAAGGCTATCATTAACCGAACGATTAACTATAATTAACTAATTCTGTAGAAAAATCAGGATGAAGCCAAGTAAATGATTCAAATGATATTTTAAAATAAGTAGGTGAAAATACTTTGTATATAATGTTCATTATTTCAAAAGAGGTTATTAATCGAGTTCATCACAAGCAGGAACAAATTTTGAAATGGATGAAATAAACATAAATGAAATTAAAATGCTTTGTTGCTTCATTCAAATCATAGTTAACACAAGATCCCATTCATTTTAATTTCACTGTTTAACAAAATACCTTTCTACTCTTGGTCAATTATGGAAAGAAAGATGCTCTATTAGATTGACTTACTTTTTTTTTCATTTTCATGAAAAATTTGACAGACACAGTATGTGAAAACAAACAAACAATGCAAGACAAATAAATAAATAAATAAATAACTAGATCTATTTCCTGGTTAAGTTCAAATAAATAAATTTGAATTTCATTTCAAGTATTTTAAGTCTTTAAAAACTTTTTCAAAATGCTACAATAAATGTCTTTTTCAAAATGTTATAATAAATGTGACAATGTGCAGAGCGATTGCACAAATAATCAAAGGTTTCTTTTTAAACTATTCATCAAACATCATAAACAATTAGAACAAATTTCTTAAAAAAAAAAATTCTTATGTATGGCTATAAACAAATTATATCACGTACATCTTTTCTAACTTGTGTGTCACTGGAGGTCCCTGAGGTCACTTTCTTTCCTAGATTCATGTTACTTAGTTTCTCTTCAAAATTGGCTAAATTTGTATCATTCTTCAACAACTGATTTAAATCTGCACCTACATTAAAAAAAAAAATGTTTTTTATTTTTCTTAAAAAAATAAAATTAACTTAGTGGTTTTTTAGCGGCCCTAGGTTACAGCTTGCCTATAAAACATAGGGGACGGCTCTTGTTTTTATGCTTGCTGGATGTCACACATTGTAGGGGCCAAACGGTTTGAGATATTAGAATGAAACCTTTACCATTGTGTTCAGCATAAAAAGTAGGTGATCACGTCCAAAAAATCAGACCTCTAGGACCACTCCCTGATCGGATGTGAGGAGGTCAAAAGTAGATGCTTCAATACGTTTTTCTTTTATCATATCTCAGCAACCGTTTGTCTAGCAAAAACGTGATCACCACCAATGTGTTCAGAAGGGTCGATATTGGGGTCCCTCTTTATAGGAAGCGACCATTTTTGACCCCCAACTTCAGGTTTGCTGTAAAGGTCCATTAGGTTCATTGTAAACGCTGGTTAGCTTCACTCTACTTTTGTTTATAAATTGTGCATATTATGGGACCGCTTTGCTTTTGACACTGTCTAAAATCATTAAATATCTTGTTTTCCCTTAAAAGCAATAGAACCAACAACAGAAAACATCAGACTTGACATTATAGGTGATATCTAATTAGAATGAAATAGATAAAATCATAACTTGCATTGCTTAGCATGTTTGAGGACGATAAAATACTCTCTGGGTAATGCAATGGGAATAAACCTAGATGGCAAAGGACTTTATGTAATTATGTATCGTAAGTACATATATATTATTAGCAATGAAGGGACTCCTCATAGATAACAAAACTAAGAGTAGAAAATCTTCAGCTGATAAATGATGTGTATTGAACTCCAACCAATAAACACAAAAGTGAGCTAGCCATTTTTTTTCTCAAGAGTTGAGTCCTTCATTTCTCCAAATACTTTTAGCTCATTATCTTAATCTTAAATAAAGGTTTTGTTAGCGACATTAAAATTATCATTAAGGAAACAAAAAAAATAGTCAAACATTTGAAATAGAAAAGAAAAAAATAATTTAAAAAAATGTCAACCTATTTTTCTCAAATCTTTTCCAATCATTACATAATCTAAACTGAATTTTTAGAATCGTAAACAATTTTATTTCTTTTTGAATTATTAGTAAATCGATAAGAAAAAAATGCTTACCATAATTATACAAAACAGCTACAAGATCTAACACTGAAGGATACCAAGAAATGTGTGATTTATTTAATTTAGCATAATTAATCACCACATTAAATGTTTCAAAGCAAGAATCTGCGACTAATAAATCTGAAGTAACAGCCATCAGATGAAAGAACCACTTCAACAGCCAAGGAGCAGCAATTACTTGCCTACAACAATAAAACATGAGAAAAGGATATAACAACAAAGCAACAGTGTAAAAAATGCAGAAAAAGTTCAAAAAATAGAGAAACAACCCACACCTTATCTCTAAATGTTTTTTCACCTTTCAAGTATATAGAATTATTATAATCACAGATGGATGAACAAACAGACATATGTTGACTTCAAATTACATCTTAAAACCTTTTCGTTCTAATACTTTTTTTTTTTTGCCATATGCACGTTTATGGAAGTTACAAATATAAGACTATTAAACTCTAATAATTAATCAAATGGGTAAAAAGAAATACAGAAGAAGCTTTTGTTGTTCAATCAGAATGCAACTTTGAAAAAAAAATCACAACAATTTCCCATTTAAATAAATAACATTAAAATTGAAAACCTCTTTGCCCCTTACGGATGCTATCCAAGACATCATGGAAACAAAAGACGTCATAGGTTAGAATCTACTGCCAATACATTCAAAAGGGAAAAACCACTATTCTTCAAATATTTAGAAAATTCTCATCTCAAATTAAGATAATAACATGAATGTACATTTGTTTAAATAGGAATGTATTAACTACGTTTAGGAAAAGAATACAAATTATGACACAATACTAAATTCAATTCATGTAAATTTAATTAAAAATAATTAAAATTTCTATCTGCACATAATACTGAAGGAATTTTAATAAAATGCATTCTAATTTTTATTCATACTTTATGATTTTTATCAGAATCTACTTAAACTAGTCTCTCAATTACTCCACTCCCTTCAATTTCCTTCAATAAAATTTAGGATGAAATTTTAAGGAAGAAGCTTCCATTAATTGCATTATAATCAAAAGAACTGGTAAGAAAAGAAAATTTAAGAAGTTAAAACATCAAGCTTTATTATTGTAAACCTAAAAAGAAAAGCACACCTTGGATAAGGCTTGAAAACTCCTGATTCTACCATATGTGATAGCTCCAAGTCACTACATTCACGCATCAGCTTTACAAAGTTGCTGGTATTTTCATTTGCTGGTATTTCAATAGCAGCATTTTGATATAACTGATGTAATCGTATTTTGTGAAATATATCCAATGCAGGATGAGTGATTCTAATTGCATGGTGTGTTTCATATTCACTTAGCGAGACAGAATTTGTTGCAGAAATTGTGGACTCATCAGATTCTGTAAACAAAAAAAAAAAAAAAAAAATGAATTCATTTTTTCTCAGAACCTTTAATTTTTCTATTGTAATAATACATTTTTCCCATGTTTCACTTTTATTTTTCTCTTTATTCAACTAAAGAGAACACTAAAAAATAATAAAAGAGAAAAAACAATAAAAAAGTTGAAATAATAAAAAAATATCATAAAATTGAAGTCAAAAATGAAATTCGTGTACATTTTGCCTTATGATGTTTGCAACTGCAGACGAAACTAGTAGCCTTTAAATGTAAGTAAGTTTTTAATTGAATTTTGTTCTTTGAGTGCAAAGTTTTTAACGAATTTTCTTTTATTTTGTATTTGTCTTGCTATTTAAAATTTATATTTCTTATTTTAGCGAAATTTTAACATGGGGTTGACTGCCCTTCTGAACTAACAAAGAAACACGAGAGATACATGATGAAAAGAACAGAATTTCTCACACAACAATTTACTCTAGGATACTTCTTATTCTTGGTGAATTGAAAGAGACAAAACCCGAGTTTAAAACAATAATCTGAGTTACGTTAATGCTACCTCAACCATGAACAAAATCAATAAAGGATTTTAAACATGTAATGGAATAGAAATTGATAACACAACTGCTCATTCTCTGCAAAGATTTTCTCACGAAGAATAGGATTTTTAGGTTATGGAAACATTGAAACCAATTGACAATACAAAAAAATAGAAAACAAGTGCAAAATCTGAAAACATTTTTTGTTATTTAATGCGATTCCAGGAAAGTATATTTCAGAGGTCACGATCATCTGATGGTTGACAGGACAGATACAACTTACTATCAAACATTACATATCTATTGAAATAATATTTGTTAATCGTTGATTTGTTAATTGTTGCCTGGAGAAGGTCATAGCTTTGAACCGTGGGTTGAATTCAGTTATTATGATTAGCTTTTTTTTGTTGCTTAATAAATGATGAGTCAAATAGGAGTGTTTTATTTTAAATACTAGCCAGTACTAGAAAAAACTAAGAGAAATGAGTCGACGTTAATTTTCATCGTCGTATTTTGATTTTTATAATTTTCTGTAAGCAATGATGAGATAAGTTGTTGTCATTAAATTAATCTACATAATGCTAGCTTTCAAATGATATCAAGAATATTTTTATCACTGAATCGCCTGTCGAGAAAAATACTAATGTTTTCTGTGTGGGAACTTTTTTATCATATCTTCCGGATGCAGAAAACTTCGATTATCTCGAAAAGTATAAGTCGGATGAAAAAAAGTTATTTATCTTACTTCTTCCTAATTTCCTCTCTTTTAGTAGTTTTAATATTAAGCATCAACATACTCAACACAAATAATGTTAACAAAAATAATTTCTTTTTCTGTTTTTTATCATTTATGTAAGGAAAAAAAACCTTGAGAAAGTCTTCAGGTATTAAAGACGAAATATTGATATGTGAAGTTTGTATTCTGTAATTTTGGATTAGAAGATTTATTTCGATAGTAACAAACAGGTATGATATTGTCATCTTTTAAAGCCATGTAACTTTTCAGAGAAGTATGCATTTCTCTTATCAAGTACGTATTTCAATACATATATTGAAAAATAGTAACAAACAACTGTTATTTCAGGCAATGAAAGGTTAAATTTGAATCTATCTTTGATCAACAGGTGACATCTCAACGGTTGATCTTTGAATCTGTTTCATTGAAAAATTTCTACAGTTTTTTGTTAATCAAATTTACCCACACATCAAGTAATTAAATCAGAATAAATGAAAGATCTGGCCTATGTTACTATAATTATGAAATATAAAAATTAATTGGAAAAGAGCAAAAGCTTATAGTAATTTTATTATACTAACCCATTTTTTGGACTTCGAAGAATGAAATTGGGGATAAGTTGTGATCTAGGAAAAAGAAAACAATTACTACTACTGTTTCTCGTAATATTTGAGTATTGATATAAAACAACAACTTTCAACTTGTAAAAAAAAAAAAAAGTTCATTTGATCACTTCTGAAATGAAAGACCATTAGGATAAACAGATATAACGACAATTTCTTTTTCTAATGTTTGAGATAGTTGCTTTGCAAGTTATGACATTTTTTCAATTTATCTGTTGGCAGCAATGGAAAGGCTCAAATTTAATTTTCAGTTACACACTACTGTCGCCTGTTTGAGAGTATTGAATACGGTATTCTCGTAAATCAATTATCAGTCTTGAACTATTAGAGTACGTACGTACGTAGAGTACGTATATAAGGAAATATTATTATTGTTTATTTATTTATTTTGTCCAAAATTATTGAGGAGGAATCAAGTGACTACTTCTTTTATATGGAATGAGGTGTAAATAAGCTTGCTATCTCTAACCAACCGAAAAACAATTTTTCACAGTAAACTATTCACAGTATTATGAAAAAATATATTTGTAATTTTTAGGTAAATCAAAATTGGAATTAACAGTTCGGTTTTGTATTTGATTGTGATAAAGAAAAACCTTAAAATTAAATGATTGAAACTTGTGATGGTAAAAACTGAAATAATTAATATGTTTTTACTGTTTCGGGTTTTATATCAAAAAATTTTTCATTAGGATTTATTAATTTTGCAATCCAATGATATTAAAAAAAAAAAAAATCGTGAACCCCAATGAAAACAAACAATTCGAAACAAATGAATTCACGAATTGCTTCTTGTTAATTACTATTGGGTTAAACTTCAGATTGGGGAACAGATTTTTGTGGCGGGGTTATTTTTCAATACATACATCCTGCAGCTAAGCCAACCTAACTTGGCTAACCTAAACCAAATTTG
>JAFIDM010009631.1:61585187-61608706 GCA_023159025.1 Thereuonema tuberculata
AAACCAAATTTGAAGGGTTATATCCTGCAGCTAAGCCAACCTAACTTAAAATTAAATTTTGTAAAACTGCTTACCTTATGTAAAAAACACATGGTGTCTTCTTCCGCACCCAATTACAACCTGTTCCCCAATCTGAAGTCTAGCCTTACTATTGAATAGATTAAATGTAATTTTTGATATATTCTAATTGAATAATTAATATCAGAAGAGTTCAGTGCCATAGGCCTATGTAGCCTAATCTGTTAAAAACTAAAAAACCATTATAAAGTCGGTAATAGTTGCGTTAATTGTTTCGTTAGATTCCGTAAATTTTTAAATAACATTATGAAACAAACTGAAAATAAATACCTACTTTATTCATTTTAAAAAAGACGTTTCGATTAGAAAAAAAAAGCGTAAAATTGGGAAAAAATTCTAGAACACTTAAAGAATTCAGAAGTTTAAGAATATTAAAAAATAATAATAATAATTCTTCATTTAAATTAATGTCTATTACTATTTCTCTTAACTATCACTATTTCTCTGTTAACTAAAGTAATGTTTAGATAAATTAGATAGATTTATCTATTTTATTAATAATATTTTGATTCAATTAGGGTTTTGAAAATTTTTAGGCCTAAATAATCAGAAATTTAGGCCTACACCAAGTAAAATTTGTTGAATTTTACTAGAATAATTCCCTCAACTGCTAATGTATTCTAAATTTTTGTCAATTTTTAACTCTTTTAATACCAAATTTTCAATTTACGAAAAACGACTTGTCTTACCTACGAGGTTTAGACAAAAGTCTTGCTGTAGCAAAAATACATTTCTTGTACGTCCAGGAAGGCGAATAATAATCAAATATTTACTTTAATGAAATGACGTCATAATCTTATTAAGTTGACGAACGAAACAAAAGCGTCATAACAGACTTTGAAATTTCACACACATGTAATTCTGGATTAATTTTGATTTTAAATTAAATATGTTCTTCAGCCATACTGCCTCATTTTTAGACTTATTTTATATTAATAAACAAAGAAAAACATTAGGACGACATATTCATTCGCTGAAATTTAGTAATACGGAATTAACCAATACCTTGGATCATTTGAAAAAAAAAAAAAATCTGATTTTTTTTTTTTTGGTCCAGTGGCCATAAAATTTTGGTAGTTCAAAATGAGTATCATTTTAATTTTATTGTTTTTGATTTTGGCATGGTGGCCAAGTTTCTTGTACAGACCGATGCAGTTTTTTCGAATTTATGAGTTTACGGAAACGTAAAATATCTCAGTCTTTATTTGTTCTATCAAAATGGGGAAAAAGCAATTTGTTCAGGAAATAAACGGCTACAATAATTCTACTGATATGACATTTTCACCTAAACGTAATCCTAAATGGTGAAATTTCAGCGTAAAGTCTTAGCTCAAAAATATTCCGAGTTTCGGGGGGAAATTTTGGTATTTGTGAATAGTACCAAACCAGTGAAATTAAGGCTAATTTTATTTTTTTTGGGAAACGAAATGATTCGTAAATCCATACAAGGGATGAAATCGATAGAAATCCCTGGGGTTTTTTATTGTAGGTTTTCAGAAAATTACAAATTTAGAAAAGTTGCAAAATTGAGGTTCATTCCAAAACGGAATGTATTTATTTATGTATTTCCAAACGAAACATTCTGAAAATGATCAAACCTCACTTAGCCTAACCTATTGTTAATTAAAAGGAAAATGTTTAGTTTTTTTTGTTTTTTTTTTCTATTTTATTTACAAACGAAACATCGTAGAAGGGATCTTATGAATTTCGCGCTTGATGGTTTCTTGCTCGTTTTTTAACAGCGCTACAGCTTCTTTCTTTGAAAATGTCTATATTCACCGCCTGAGAAATAGTTCTAAATAAATCTCGAATTTTCTTAAAAAGTACAAAAAAAAATAGCCTTAATTCCTTTGGTTGGGTATTGTTCACAACTACCGAATGAAGGGAAAGAAGGAACAAGTCTGATTTTTTTTTCTTCTTGGTTTTACAAACAGTTAGGAACTACTTGTTCTCACACACCAAGATTCAATCCTGAGACCTTCCCTCCTTTATAAAAAGACACTAAAGAAACTTTTAATCATTTGTTTCATTGTACTTCAGCACTGTTTTCAGTTACGAAAAATACTAAAGAAAAGGAAAGAAAAAAAAATCTAATCCATTTCAAGATTCGTCTGAACCTAATGTACCTTGGAATGGATGATTTTGGAATTTATTTTTAGATGTGATTATTGTTTTATAACGTTGATTAGATATAAATAACGATTCATTGAAAACAGAAAAATGTAAAAAATAATATTTTTTGGAGATCTTACTTTCTTTATTATTATAAATCAGAAGTTTATTTGTCTATAGCTTATCATTATTCAACATTTTAACTTTACATTTTTATTATTAAAGGCACAGAGAAAGCAGAATCACCATATTAGAAAAAAAAAAGATAACTTAGTTGATCTTGGAACACAAAGGAATATGGTAGCGTCTTAAGAACAGATTACTGTAAGGCCTTCACAGCCAAGCTACAAGTATAATTTGGAACGTTTTCCACTATTTTAAGAGTCGGGTGATGGAATACGTATTTCTGAATTACTACGAAGATCGGTTATTGCTACAAATTCGTCCGGTTTGACGGTGAAGAGAATTGTCAACGAGCGAAAAACGACAAGAGCCGCAATTTGTTTTCCTCGCCTTCGCATTTTCTTTTCGTTGTTCAAAGTTACTTTTGGATATGGTATTATATTTATAAAAAATTGAATAATATAAAAATAATAATAACAGTACATAGGTACGTTAAAGATGCAAAGAATCAAAAAAAAATTTGAAGAGAAGAAGAATCAGATAAACATAGGAAAGAAAGGAACATTCGTGCCAGTATCGTTATTCGAACTCAGGTTCAGAAACATCAGCCTAGAGACCGTTGGCCTCCACCATGAAAACAAAATTGTGCCTAAGCGGCATTACTGTGTAATAAGATAAATTATGACTCATCCAACACAAACACTCCCACCTGCGAAACATTACATGAATACTGATCATTTCTGTGGTCCAACCCCATCCCCACAATGACAAAGCACCATGGATCACAGAGGAACGACAACTCACTGAACACTTACCTTAAATGTCCTTCCATGAGATTACTCTCGCAGACATACAGACAACATTAAAACATGCACACAACTGGAAGACTCCTGGTGCAGACGGCGTCCAGAACTTCTTGATCAAGAGGTTCACGTCTCTGCATGGGAAGCTAGCGCTTACACTCACTGATATAATCCAACACCCAGAACATTTTCCTCTTTTTCTCACACAGGATGTCACATACCTACAGAGCAAGAACACTGAAACAGCATACCCTGCAAACTACCGTCCAATCACTTGCCTCCCCACACTTTACAAACTCCTTACCTCCTGTCTTGCAGGCAAAATCATCCACACACACATCCAAACATATAACATCCTTTCCGAACAGCAGAAGGGCTGCCGCAAGGAGCAACTCCTTATTGACTCGGTGATGATGCGGCAGGCGCGAGCGAAGAATAGAACTTACACATCGCGTACATCGACTACAAGAAGGCATTTGACTCAGTCCCTAATTCCTGGCTCCTAAATACTCTTCATCTCTACAAAATACACCCCAAGATCACGGCATTCCTGGATGCCGCGATGAAGAGTTGGAACACAACATTACATCTACACACCTCTAAACGCCCCCATCACTACAGTCCCCATTCCGAAAAGGAGAGGTATTTTCCAGGGACACTCCTTGAGTCCTCTTTGCTTCTGTCTCGCCTTGAATCCATTAAGCCACATGCTAGAAAACACAAAACACGGTTATAGGCTTACCTCAGGCACTTGACACCATACAAAATCACACACTTACTCTACATGGATGATATTAAACTCTACGCCACAAACAACGCACAACTTACTAATTTACTACAAGTCACCACAAAGTTCACCAAAGACATTGGGATGGAATTTGGAATCGACAAATGCCGCAAGCTACATGTAACACGCGGGAAGACTTCGAATTTGGAGAGTTCTGAACTGGACCATGGGTTGGCCATCCAATCCATGGAAGAGGAAGAGAACTACAAGTACCTGGGCTTCCAGCAAGCGCGCATCATCAAAACGCAAACACAACACAAACATCAAAACGCACTCAAGAACACATACCGGGTTCGCATTCACAACATCCTCAAAACACAACTCAACGCCAGAAATAAAATTAAAGCCATCAACACTTTTGCCGTCCCTACACTAACATAATTCCATGAATAAACACCGAACTCGAAGCTCAACAATGCACAGCAAGCACTACATTCACAAACACAACATGCACCATCCCAAGTCCGCCACGGAAAGGATGACTCTTCACTGCAAGGAGGGAGGCCGAGGTCTCATCAACCTTATAACCCTACACGAAAAACAAGTACACACACTTAGGGAACACTTCCGCCAAAGAGCACAACACTCCTCACTCCATTTAGCCATTGTCAAGGCGGACACACACACCTTACGCCCTTGGACCTTCTCTAATACACACCACCCCCGACACCCACACTCAGCAGCTGCGTGAATCATGGGCTCGTAAGGAACGAACTCAGTCAGCCTCATGTCGACATGGAAGCGTCGAACAGATGGCTGACGAGTGGTGAGCTGTTTGGGGAGACCGAAGGGTTAATGATCGCGATACAGGACCAAATAATCCCCACACGCAACTACAGGAAACAAATTCTACAAGACGCAAAAACGCATGACGACACATGCAGGATTACACATGCCACATTACGCATGAGACGATCGACCACATAATATCAGGCTGTCCCCTTCTCTCCAAACAGACTACCTCCACCAACACAATCAGGTAGCGTCGATCGTTCACTCACAAACACTCACTTATTAAGAACACGGTTCCATACTACAAGTACATATCACAAAGCGTATTAGAGTCACCCTTACATAGGCTGTATTGGGACCGCCCAATTCACACAGACAAAACCATACATCACAACAGACCTGACATCACACTTGTTGATAAGGTCAACAAACAGACCTATCTCATTGATATTGCAGTGCCTATCAGCAAAAACATGCAAAAAACTCACGCAGAGAAGATCAGGAAATACATCTACCTAGCTCACATGTTCAGGATGGGGAATAATAATAACAATAATGCAATACACTGACTTAGTATACGATCTCCAGAAGCAGTGGAGGCTGGACCGAGTACGTGTTGTACCTATCGCCCTATCACCACTGGTCTGGTGCCTCACACATTTCACCACAGTCTCAGCACACTAGGACTTCACAAAAACACTTTTGCACAACTCTAGAAGGCTGTGGTACTCAACACAACAGGCATAGTTAGGAAATTGATAGACACAACCACATATCCCTAACCATTCTTGCACATTTTTTTTTTACACTTGGCAATATGTGTTTTTGTCCTTGACCAGCCATTTTGTCTTTGCTGGGGAAAGCCAAGGATTGAAACTTTTACATAATAATAATAATAAGAAGAAGAAGAATAATAAGCCCCCATGGACCCTACCTCTTCGCGGTGGGGGCGGGAACTACACTAGCTTTAGGGTAGACTAAAGGGTCCAACCATCCATGATGAGAACTCGTTCTAATATAGATCATGCTGCATCGGGTATGGCGCAGGATAAAGTCACCCGCGTTCAGGGGTTAGGCAGAGGCCTCCGTTCGAAAAATATGCTGCAGTCTCCTGCGGTGGTGGTGGAGAAAGTGGCACCCCATCCTGTAGTATGGCTACCACAATGCCCTGGCAACACCATCCAGCCCGAACGGTCGGAAGTGTTTCATCTGTGTCAGAGCAGGCGACCACCAAGACTGGGAAACCACGCCAGCGCATCCGATGGTCATCGCAGATGAAGCAGGATCTTATGCGCGACTTCTACACGTTAAACAGTTAGCGACTCAACTCACAGGATATAGACAGGCACTACACCACGCATTCATCACACGTTATCCATCGTTAGGGCTTAGCGAACAGCGGGTAGCGGATCAGCGACGTTCCATTGTAGTAAACAATCTGATTCTCTCATGCATACTTGCACAAATTAGGGAAGAAGTCGCTGAATCCAACCAAAGGACATCACACCCCACCCCACCAGAAGACACCATTATGGAAAACACAGAAACAATCTCTACCCCTCAGCACACATGCCCCAATAATACAACTAATGACATTATGTGCAGCAAATGATCATTTTTACACTGCACTGGCACAATACACAGGCACCAGACCCGACACGCAGGCCTCCACTCCCCAAAGTCATCAAAACAACTCTCGACAGTCATATATCATCTCGACACACACACTATCCCACAACACCTTGACAATATCCAAACATTAGAAGATATACACATAACACTCTATTGCGCCGCACAGGGAACCATTCGGGCACTTGGAATCAAACAACACCACATACCTCCCACTGCACGGTCACAAGAATACATCCCCCCTTGGAGACGTCGCCTTGAGGGCCGCATCAGCGACCTTCGAGGAGACATAGCCAGGCTCACAAAATACTGTGCAGGAAACAAAGCAAAGAAACTTATGTCCCAGGTTAGAAAGATATTCAAGCACATAAATACTCGCCCTTCACATTCAAACCATCATAACCAGGTTCACGAACATCTCGACACACTAAAACAAAAACTCAATGCACTTGCAATAAGATTATAAAGATACAAACAGTGCACTCTGCGCAAACAACAGAACAACACTTTCCAATACAATGAGAAAAAATTCTACAGATCACTTACATCTTCCTCTACTACAACTAACACAAACACTCCCAACAGCGAGGCTTTATATGAATACTGGTCGTCTCTGTGGTCAAACCCTATCCCCCACAATGATAAAGCACCATGGATCACAGAGGAACAACAACTCACTGAACACGTACCCTTCATGTCCTTCCATGAGATTACTCTCGCAGACATACAGACAGCACTAAAACATGCACAAAACTGGAAGGCTCCTGGTGCAGACGGCGTCCAGAACTTCTGGATCAAGAGGTTCACGTCCCTGCATGGGAAGCTAGCGCTTACACTGACTGATATAATCCAATACCCAGAACATATGCCTCGTTTCCTCACATAACTACAGAGGGGTCACATACCTACAGAGCAAGAATACTGAAACAGCAAACCCTGCAAACTACCGTCCAATTACTTGCCTCCCCACACTTTACAAACTCCTCACCTCCTGCCTCGCAGACAAGATCTACACACACATCGAGACACATAACATTCTTTCCGAACAGCAGAAGGGCTGTCGCAGGAATTCCCAGGGTTGTAAGAGGAACAACTCCTTATTGACTCTATGATCCTGCGCCAGGCGCGCGCGAACAATAGGAACTTACATATTGCGTACATCGACTACAAGAAGGCATTTGATTCTGTCCCTCAGTCCTGGCTCCTACACATTCTTCATATCTACAAAATAAACCTGAAGATCACGGCATTCTTAGATGCCACGATGAAGAGTTGGAACACAACATTACACCTACACTTCCATCACTATAGATCCCATTCCCATAAGGAGAAATATTTTCCAGGGAGACTACCTGAGTCCTCTTTGGTTCTGCCTCGCCTTGAATCCATTGAGCCACATGCTAGACAACACAAAATACGGTTATAGGCTTACCTCAGGCACTCTGACACCATACAAAATCCCACACTTAATCTACATGGATGATATTAAACTACGCCACAAACAACGCACAACTTATTAATTTACTACAAGTCACCACAGTTCACCAAATACATTGGGATGGAATTTGGAATCGACAAATGCCGCAAGCTACATACAACACGCGGGAGGACTACGAATTTGGAGGGTTTTGAACTGGACCATGGGTTGGCCATCCAATCCATGGAAGAGGGAGAGACCTACAAGTATCTGGGCTTCCAGCAAGCGCGCGTCATTGACAACACAAACATCAAAAATGCACTCAAGAACACATACCGTGCTCGCGTTCAAAACATCCTCAAAACACAACTCAACGCCAGAAATAAAATTAAAGCCATTAACACTTTTGCCGTCCCCACACTAACATATTCGTTCGGCATAATTCCATGGACAAACACCGAACTCGAAGCACTACAACGTGCAACACGCACTACATTCACGAAACACAACATGCACCACCCCAAGTCCGCTACGGAAAGGATGACTCTTCCCCGCAAGGAGGGAGGCCGAGGACTCGTCAACCTCATCAGCCTACATGCAAAACAAGTTCACACACTTAGGGAACACTTCCACCGAAGAGCACAACTCCTCACTCCACTCAGCCATTGTCAAGGCTGACACACACCTCACACCCGTGGACCTCGAAAACCCTTCTCCAGCACTCACCACCCTTAACACCCACACTCAACAGCTGCGTGAATCATGGGCTCGTAAGGAACTCCATGGCAGACATCACCACGAACTCAGCCAGCCTCATGTCGACATGGAAGCGTCGAACAGATGGCTGACAAGTGGCGAACAGTTTGGGGAGACCGAAGGGTTCATGATCGCGACACAGGACCAAGTCATCCCCACACGCAACTACAAGAAACACATTCTACACGATGCAAACACACATGACGACTGATAAAGGAAATGCCACACTACGCATGAGACGATCGACCACATAATATCAGGCTGTCCCCGTCTCTCCCAAACAGATTACCTCCACCGACACAATCAGGTAGCGTCGATTGTTCATCAACAGCTAGCACACAAACACTCACTTATTAAGAACACGGTCCCATACTACAAGTACATACGTATTAGAGTCATCCTCACATAAGCTGTACTTGGATCGCCCCATTCACACAGACAAAACCATACATCACAACAGACCTGACATCACACTTGTTGATAAGATCAACAAACAGACCTATCTCATTGATATTGCAGTGCCTATCAGCAAGAACATGCAGAAAACTCACGTAGACAAGATCAGTAAAAACACCGATCTAGCACACGAGATCCAGAAGCAGTGGAGGCAGGACCGAGTACGTGTTGTACCCATCGTTCTGTCTCCCACTGTCTGGTGTCTAACACATTGCACCACAGTCTCAGCACACTAGAACTTCACAAAAACGCACAACTTACTTACGTACAACTGCAGAAGGCTGTGGTACTCAACACAACACGCATAGTTAGGAAATTGATGGTCACACAACCACCCATCCCTAATCATTTCTGCACACGTCTTTACGCTTGGCAATATGTGCTTTGGTCCTTGACCCGCCATATTGTTTTTACTGGGGAAACCCAAGGTTTGAAACATACAAACATAATAATAATATTTCAGATCGACAGGAAAATATTTTAGTTAAAAATTTCGTGCGTTTTACAGTAATTACAACTTAATTCGATTTTGTTGATTGTAAATTCATTTAAAATGTATAATTTTTTTTTAAATAATGGGTAATGTTAAACTCGTTTCATGTGCACGATTATAAAAATACTGTAGATAAAGATCAATGGAAGACGACTATCGCAGAATGTATTGAATGGTTCAAAAGTTTTATGTATCCGCTTTTGATTTTGATTTAAATGTTTTGAGTAATTTTTTAGCGAAAAATTCGTCTTTTGGGGGATTTTTCTTGGTTAAAAAAAAAAAAGTTAAAAGAGTAAAATTTTAAAAATAATATGAAATTGACCTAGAATTAAAACTTCCGTTAGTTTAGAAACTTCACTAAAAAGTAAAAACAAAACACAGAATCGACAAAAGATTCAATTATGTTAACGAGTCTTGTAGGAGTGATATCTTTGAAGTAAATTAATATTATCAAATGTATTTTTTTAAAATATTATTTGGGAATTAAAAATAAAGAGAAATGTTTAGAGTGTACAGGCTTTCTTAACATTTAATAATAAGAAATTAGTAATATTAAAAATATAAAATGATAAAAAACACCACTAATTTAATTGAGAAAACAAATAAGAGATTGTATTTGGTCAAATATCAAAATGTATGGTATAAATATCGAAGTTTATATTAAAACACAACCAAAAACATCCTTAACCACATCAGTCAATGACTTAAATTAAATTTTCGCCAGTGGCGAGATATTCCTTTATGTGTCCCCTGTGAGTCCGTCCCCTTCCGCCCATCAACATCTGACAACAAAATCAGAAAGTGATTGGTACGTAAGGAGACTTGTATAAAATTAAGAGAAATGATAGAAAATAATTATTATTCTTTTAGGTGTAACAGAACTGCTTAAACAATTCGCTTAAACAACACTGCAAAAGTTGATTAAATGTACGATATATTGGGGGCGTTTGAATGGAAATAAAATGAATTTAAATAATAATGAATAAATAATAAAATGAAAATATACCTCCTCTATGTTTTTACGATTTTACATAAAAATTTCAGTTTTTGACCAGCGTTAGTTTAAAAGATATGGGGTGGTGAAAACCTCCTATTCTCACTCCAGCCAAGAAAAGTTTTGAACTGCTCAATTCTTCAATGCATTAGAGTAGATCTTTTTTTTTTCTTTTTTTAACAAATAACAAATAAGAGAGGCACAAGGGAAAGTAAAAGGCAGCCCGATCTGTCGTCGGCGAGGGACTGGGACGGCTGGGTCGGTTTCGACCCTTTAAAACTCGTCAACCAATGAAACTTCACCGATGACAGGCTCAGAAGAAATGAAAATTTAAGAATGCTGGTCTTGCTTCCAAAAGCGGGATCCCCCCCCTGGGACCCCCCCCCCCCCCGCTTTTATATATGTATATACCGGGAGATCAAGAAATAACAGGGTGCTCGGAGCCCTGTAGCGTGTTATGTACTGGACGAAATTGAACAAAATTTGGCCACCATACACATTAAGGTATGCGGTTTCGATTTGTCAAGAAAAAAATTAGTATCAAACAACGCCGATAGGGGAAATTCTGGCGCTGCAAGCGCATAATGTGTGAAAAAAGAATACATAACTGCCAATGGAAACAGTAAATAACAACATACCAAATACCAATAAAAAACGTTTATTATAGCAACCTACAAATTTGGCTCAAGGTGACCACCAGCCTGATGTTCCACTAATTGCATGCGGTACACGAGGTTTTCGACGGTGGCTCGCAGCCTATCGCCATTTATTCGTCTGACATGTAATGTTATTTGATCTTTTAAGGTAGGAATGTCAGGAACATGTCCTTGATACACAATGCTTTTCAGGTAGCCCCACAACCAGAAATCGCAAGGATTCACATCAGGGGACCTCGGGGACAATTCATGGGAAATGCGCGACTAATTACTCTAGCGTCTGTGAAATGTTGACGCAGGACATCCTTCACTCGACGCACAGTGGGCCCGATTCAGTAATCATGGCGCAAAAAATCCTCCTGCCCCTATTATTGGAAGTACTAGTCTGAAATTTGGTTTACAGGGGTTTTGGAGGTTGCTGATTTCGAATCTGACATCCTTTGTCCAAAATTCAAAATGGCGGATCCAATATGGCGGCCGAATTTTGGTAATTTTCTACTAATTACTGGAAATCTGGTATTTATAGATACTTTTGAAATTACTGTTGGATGTTTTCTTATTCGAATGTAATTATTTATGTAGAATTGGTTTTATATCACTTTTAACTTATATGAGTGATAAAAGTGATATAAAACCAATTACCCGCAACCAGTTTCGCACTCCAGGATTAGAATTTGTATTAAAAGTTAAATTATATTTTCTTAATATAAAGGGAAGTAAGGAAGGGATTGTGGAGACCTTGTTTTCATCTGTAGTTAGAAAATATAACAATTAATGTATTTTTTTTGTTATACCCTTCAGAAATAATATTGACTAGTTGACCCGTGCGAATAATTCGCAACAAAAAACCACCTTTGAGAAATAATAAACAAATCCAACAGCTTGTGTGCATGTTAGTTAAACACATTGTCAATAGATGGCGTCTTCTCAAGTTTTATAAAAAAGTTGACCCGTGCGAATAATTCGCATGGTATCTTGATCAGTCACCGAATGGTAATGTGGAAATAAATAAATGAAGAGATTGTCAATAGATTGCCTTCTACATTTTTACAAAAAAGATTTTTAAAATAATTTTTTTTAATGAAAACATTAATTTTAAACAATCTATTTATTTTTCATCATTAGCGGTGAACGTAATCTTGAAAATATCTCAATCATTGATTTTGATGAAGTATTAAGGGAAATAAAAAAAAACCTTTGAGAAATTAATATAGGTATATGAGAAGTTGACTAATTTTTATGTTTCTATTGAAATAAATCGTTTATTTTTATTAAAATATAAATCTTTGTTTTGTTTTTTTATCTGTTATTAAAGAAACGATGAAATATCATTTAAAGTGCATTTTTATTCAAAAAAGGAAATAATTGAAGGATACAACGCTAAAGAATATTTTCGCTTTCGAAAAATAATGCGCTTCGGTTAAAGCGTGTCTACATTTTTATAAAAAGTTTTTAAAAATAAAGTTTTTTAACGAAAACATTAATTTTAAGCAATTTGTTTATTTTTCGGCATTAGCGGGGAACGTAATCTTCAAAATGATGCCTCAATCATTGATTTTGATGAAGTAGTAAAGGAAATATGGCGTTCCGACAAAAAAAAAAACCTTTGAGAAATAATATATAAAATAATAATATATGAGAAGTTGACTAATTTGTATGTTTCTATTGTAATAAATCGTTTATTTTTATTAAAATATAAATCTTTGTTTGTTTTTTTATCTGTTATTAAATAAAAGATGAAATATCATTTAAAGTGCATTTTTATTCAAAATAGGAAATAGTTGAAGGTTACAACGCTAAAGAATATTTTCGCTTTCGAAAAATAAGGCGCTTCTGTTAAAGCGTGTCTACATTTTTATAAAAAGTTTTTAAAAATAATGTTTTTTAACGAAAACATTAATTTTAAACAATTTGTTTATTTTTCGTCATTACCGGGGAACGTAATCTTCAAAATGATGTCTCAATCATTGGTTTTGATGAAGTAGTAAAGGAAATATGGCGTTCCGACAAAAAAAACCCTTTGAGAAATAATATATAATGATGATGATTAGGTAACAAATTTCCATGGTGCAATTGCACAGGAATGAATTGCACTTTCATCATCAGGGCAAGACAATTTTTTTTTCTTTTTTTTGTTTTAATTTGAAGTTTCATTTTATATTAGACATATGAATAAATGTAATAATTGTAATCTTATATTCACATTTATAAAAATCTAAAAAAAATCAATTCACTCGATATAAAATAGGCTAATGTTTACTTTAAAAATCGGATTCATCGGATGTTTCTTCACAAATACTTATACTGTCATCGTCATCATCTTCATCTTCATCGTCTTCACTATTTTTTGAGGAAATAATTAAATGTTGTAAGTCTTTTTTTATTCCGTCTGCAAGTTTTCGCACACTTTTGTTTGGAAGTGGGCGAGCTGAAGATATTACTGGGTCTGAAAACAGTAACAGTCTGCAAAATAAATCACGAATATTGAGACTTCTGCTTGATTTTCCACTGAAAAATTGGCGATAGTTCCGGATATCTTTGTTCCTGGCTTCCTGGGCATCCTCAGGCTATTGTCCAAGTGGTAAAATTGCATTCCTTATAATTAAGGAGCTGTGTTGTAATACTTTGTGAACAGTAGGTGTTAATTCGTACCAGCTGTACAGTTTCTTGTAGTAAGTTAAAGTCCGGGTGCAATATGTTTCAAATTGTTCAATATTAACATTACTTCCACTAGATAACACGAATAGTATTACTGAAAACCTTTTAATCAACTCCTCATCTATTCCTGAAGATTTGGATGCTGTACTAGGATCAGCAAAAAATCGTCTAGCTGTATTCCCGTCAGTAGTAGAGCCATAACCTTGCTTTGGGCGATCTGGATTAATATGCATATTTTGTTTTAAGTTCTGAAGCACTATCTCTTTCTGCTGCTTCACTTCAGGATCGTTTTGGTCTCCACGGTTTTTTGTTTTTACACCTGTAATAATGAACAATCAAGTAAATTATCTATTTCAACCACTATAAAATATTTTTTTATCAAAAACAAATTGTATACATACCCAGTCGATAAGAAATAGCTAGAACGAATTCTAAAAATCGAATGTAGGCATGGCGGGGCGAAATGCCAAACTTCAAGGCAGTTTCATCTGCAGGCTTAGATTGAGTCCATGATGATTATCCTCTCCCTGTTTGCTTACAGATGGGACACTGTACTGCACTAGTGCCTGTCAGGGCACACAAAGCTTTGCCGTTAATCATCGTAAGTTGCTAAGAAAAGTTTATTTCTGCTGATTCAATCTTCAATGGCTGCAAATCATCAATTTGTTTTTGGATATGTTGTTCTTCTGATGTGATGGCTTCTTTGGTTTCCTTAATGAACTGAAGCCTTATGGGTCGACAAAAACGTGTAGAGCTTGGGCGTGGATTTTTCCAAACTTCACCTTTTTCTCCTATCAATTTTAAGGGGACAAGTGATGTAATGAACACGCTTTCATCGCTGAATTCCTCATGTTCCCAACCTTGCTTATATATAGATTGTCCAGATGATCCATCAAATCCCCATTTGCATATCAAATCAAATGTATCATGAAGACTTTCTGGAAGTGTTTCGATAATCCTGCTAACCGTGTGGTCCAGCAAATCCTGTAATGGAACTTCGCAGCTCACTTCCGAGCATTGAATGTTTTTGGGATAAGTCAGCTATATTGCCTGTACTAATTTATTATAACTAGGATAAATGTCGGCTTGTTTCTCTTTTGAAGACAATCGTATTAAATTATAAGATTTTTTTGGATAACTTTGCTTCAATGAGAAGCGATAAGGCTTCTTCTGGTGAAAAAGGTATATATTGTTTCTCCTCACTCTTTAATTTATTATACATATTTTTGGAAGATGCCGGGCTAGTGCTTCCAAAAAGTTTGATACAAGCTGATCCTGCTCGATTGCCCCTTCTTCTAAGATGTGTAGATAAAATTCTGGCAGTTTCAGGAGTGGATCCGCTTCAAATTTATAATTTTTTTTTTGTACGTTCACGTGCTTCTGAAAACTCTTTCTTTGGGCGACCACGTTTTTTGGAGGTGGACTGGGGAACAGCGACATTCGCACCACTAGGCTGTGGAGTGGCAGGAAAAATTAATTCTACGTCTAACCATAACGAGTTAGCTTGTTCAAAACTGGATTTTGTACGATTAGATTTTTTCCATCTTTCAACATATTTTTTATAAAACTCGTATAAAATGTTTTTAATCCGTCTTCTTTCGGTAAGTTATATTCATTTAGCACCCGGTTATAAAAGACTTCAAATGTTTATCAGAACTCCTAATTGTCTTCTTGTCGGCATGTCTTGAATTATCTGAAACAAAACCAGTAATTGTACATTTCGATTACCTAATATAAACAATTAATTTGAATTCAACTCTCTAAGCCACGAATAACTTATAAGGCATGCACTAAAAATGCGGTGAAAAAATTTGAAATAGACTTAACTCACCAAACGAAATTTGTTCTCAAATATCTTGTTCTCTCTACAACTGAACACTAGCACTGCAGTAAATGTTTAGGAGATAGATGGCAATCTCAAAATGACTGTTTTGGAGGGGTTGACTGAACGAAAGTTGGAGAGGGGGAGGGTGCAGTGACCTCCAGCCCTTCCAAAGGCGGTTAGGTGGCGCACTGGATTTTCTCACTCTTTCTGCTGTGCATCCTCTGGTGGCAGTTTGTGGCAGCTAAACTTGATGAATAGTGTTACAGCTATCCGTAGTCTACTATCTGGCATAAATAACTGCTTGGCCTTTTGTGGCCTTTTTGTTTAAAACCTTCCCTAACGTTTGAGATATTACTAAAAAATAGGTCTAACTTTAGAAGTATCTCATTTCTTTAAATATTGAGATATGATATATGTTTAGGGATAACCATGAAGGGCATTTCATTTAGTTTAAAAATATACTAATTGATCTCAGCTGTGGAAAATGACGCCATAGAAATAAAGTCAGATGTACGAGAGAAGAATACTGTCAAGAGTGGAAACCATAAAAGCTGTCATGTTTGATCAATTTCAGTGGTAAAACAATGGCATTAAAATTTAAAAACAACTTGTATACATTCCTACCACATCCTATAGAACAACTGAAAAAAGGTTTGAAATAAAAAAAAAAAATAGTTCGATTTTGTGATTTTTTGCACCATGATTACTGAATCGGGACCACTGTGCGACGTCCGATGTGCGGTGGCGCAACCATCTTGCATGAAAATGATAGAATCGATACAATTTCTTTGCTGCAGTTGAGGTATCACAAAGTTCTCGAGCATATCGGCATACCTGTCGGAATTGACAGAACAAGTCACTAGTCCATTTCTACCAACTCCTTCAAAAAAGTACGGGCTGATGATAAAAGAAGCAGTGAACCCACACCAAACTGTGCCTTTCGGCGAATGTAAAGGGATCTCTTGACCAACGTGTGAATTTGTATCAGCCCAAATACGCCAGTTGTGTGTATTGATATCAGCGTGCACATGGAAGTGAGCTTCATCGCTCCATAATATCCGCTACGGCCACTCGTCATCCACTTCCAATCGAGCCAAAAATCTCAAAGCAAACTCTAATCGGGTATTTCTGTCCCCTGGGAGCATTTCTTGAATGGGTGTTATCTTATACGGATAAAATTTCAGGATCTTACGCAATATCTTCTGCACCGTCGACAATGGGATATCTGTTTGTCGTGATATTAAACGTGCACTGCTGGTACCCTGCTTATTAGCTATCGCCTGATCCTGAACGGCAGTTGCAACTTCTTCAACTTGTTCCTGCTTGATACGTTTACATCCTCGGCCTGGTTGCACACCAAGAGTTCCTGTTCTTTCAAATTTTTCAACCATTCTTCGTAAGTTAGTTATGGTCATCGGTCCTCTACGTAACTGTTTTAACCGCCGGTATTCACGAAGAGCAGCATTGGCATTTTCATCCCGCTGATAAAACAGCTTGACTAATAAGGCACGATCATGTAGTGACAACGCCATCGATGGGCGACTTCTTGCAGAAAGACTAGAATTCCTGCAACCCCTCCTTTTATCCTCGATATCGTGTCACAAAGTACCCGTATATGCAAATTTCTTGCTGCATTTTTCGACGGCAGCGCCAGAATTTCCCCTATCGGCATTGTTTGGTACATTTCAATTTTTTTTTTTTTGTCCTGCAATTCCGCTAGGCACAAAAGATTTCAATAAAAGCATAAAAGAAAGCATTAAAATTATGCAGTGTAAGTAATAAGGAATTTAACGTGCCCGCTTTCTGGAACGAGACCTGGATCCTTAATCTTTCGCACCTTCTGGGCCTGTCATCAGAGGAGTTTGGCTGATGGCTGACGAGTCCTAAAGAGGACGAAACGGCCGTCCCATTCTCTCGTCGATGATAGATCGGGGTGCGAAATCCTTTTACTTTTCCTTGTGCCTCTCTTTGTTGTTATTTGTTGAATTATTAGGCACGTTAAATTCCTTCTTTCTTTTTTTTAATTTCGAATAGGGAATCAAATTGTAGAAAAGTTAGAAGAAGCCCATGAATCAAAGAAAGAAAGTCACAGCCTTGAATTTATTTTATAAATTTTAACTTCCTATTTCACTTATTCAGTGTTAATCGTTATACCCTATGATATCTAGCTACCACAGGGTATTATAGTTTTTATCAATGGTTTATGACCCTCCATTAGTAGACTAAGAATATTGGAGAGAAAAAAGATTTGAGCATATAGTTTCTAAAATTCAACTTTACTTCAAAGTACGCATTCTTGTCCGTCCCTTTGAGCTTGTAGTTTTTAAAAATTTAGAGGTTGTTAAAAGGGATCTTCTCAATTGAGTTTGGTACATATTGAATCAAAGAGCTAGGGGCAACCAACCTGGCCATGATCCGTCCGTCTGTAAATTAAAAGCTGAAATTTTTGTAGACAACAAATTCTCAGGAAGACTTTGATAATAGCATGACTGATATGAGAAATGTTTTGAGGAAGAACGGTTACAGTGATTCCTTTATTGACAGTTCGATAAGGAATTACAATAAATTTAATATAAGAGAGATAAGTGAACATAAGTCCAATAGAATCATGTTACCATATTCAAACAGCAACAGTATAGAGTTAAAAAGAATCTGTAATAAATATGGTATTGAATTAGGTTTTTCATATAATAACAAATTGAAGAACATATTATGTGAAAAGTTTAATCAGATTGTCAAGGAAAATCAAATGGGTTTAGTATATAGAATAAATTGTGGTTCTTGCCCCAATTTTTATGTTGGAGAGACAAAAAGAACAATCCATGAACGTGTTCGAAAACATGCGGGTTACAACAGAAACAAAAAAACTGACATTTCAGAAGTAGCGGAACATTCTATAAAGTTCGGCCACCGGATTAGCTCAATAGTGAATATTCTGCACACAGAAAAGGAATCCAAAACCCGGAAAATTGTTGAAAGCATTATCATTCGAAACACTAGAGGGAGGAATCTTAACCGCAGTGATGGAGCAAATTAGACAATAGATTTATTTCTTTAATTGGGTATTTCTCAAATTTTGATTGTTCAGACAATTATGCTTCATTTGATGAATTGACTTTATGTTGATTTTTTCATTATTACCATGTGATTTATTTATTTATAAATTTATTTCCTTTGTTTTTATATTCTTGCTTATCATTTGTTATCAACAATTTTTAGTATTTAGTCATGTATATTGTTCAAACGATTATATTTTCTTTTGATGAATTGGCTTTGTATTTATTATTTCAATCTATATCATACATTTGTTCCTTTACTTTGTTTTGTATTCGTGCACATCCTTTGTTTCCACAGTTTTTGAGTCATTAGGCTAGTAAAAGGAATTAACGAAATAAATTCCGAAAATTCGCCATATCTGTATGAATATCGTATTTATTTCTTTTGAGTTGAAGAGGTGAGTGTAAGTTTACTAATTATGTACACAAGAAAGAGAATTAGAGAGAATTACGGAATTTTTGTAGATAGTTTTGTGCCTAGAAAGAAAATTCCTTTCAATTTATGTAAAATTCAGATCAGTAGATAACGATCTAGGAGCCAAAAACAGTAGCATAACTGAATGAACAGTTTTTTTGTTTTGTTTTTAACAACTTTTTATAGTGTATTAGCATCTCATCTTGTAGATGCAATAGATGGCAGAATTTTGAAACTTGTTTTCCTCGAGCAATTTTTAACGTCACTGTAAATGCAAATGATCATAAGACAAAATAATACATTTTAATCATTTTGAATTCATTGAAAATTATTTCAAACGACAAGTTGTTATCAAATGACTTCAAGCTTTTAAACCATCGCATCGGAATAATTCATTTTTCATAACTACTGATGATTGAAAATTAAATGTTAACTAGTGACTAATATAAATGTAAAACTTCACCATAACTCAAATTTGGCATTCCAGCTATAAATGTTATTCTATTTTGTTAATTAACGAAAAATAATCTAGAAAAGAGTTTAAAGTTTCTGAAATCTGTGAAGGGAACTCGTATGGCTACTAAAATAGTATCAATACATATTGATAATAAATAAGGATTTAGAGTTCACAATCCACCAAAATATGTTGCATTCCGATTCCATGATATGAAAAAAAAAAAAAAAAATACAGTCCACTTCTATTAAAACATTCTTTTCTTCTTTTCAGTAACTCTTTGAACTGCTTGAGTTTCTTTCTTCTTGATCTGCGGGATCTTCTCAAAGGTAGGCTCTCTTTTTATTTTTTGTCACTGAGCAATTGCTTTTTAGGCATCTCATTGAAGCCTTGTAGTCCAGGTTTGTCTATCTATCTGTGGACAAGTATACAACAATGCTTCGAAACGGCTTCTGATATGATGTGATTTGACAATGTGTGTGTTGTATCTGCAAGAATTCTGCAGGAATTCTTCACAAAGTTGGGTGAAAAGCTTTAACATTTAAAAATCCACAATTTCATCGCTAGCAAATAGGCAGAGTATCTAAATTCACGAAAAGAAGCTCTGGGTGAGTGAGAATTTTTGGCTCTTGGGGACTTTTCTGAGAATTTTTCATGTGTTGTCCAGGACGAGGTCCAGTCATATCACTGGTCAGGCTTACAATCTACAATTCATACTTTCGTCATCTATTGCAAAAAGGTCTGGTAGATCCAAACTCACAATTTTTGTTTTGTTAGTGACTATCTTCATCACAACACCACTGCATTATATTATGCTTTTCAAAAGATCCTCATCGAAAAACTAAAATCAGACCATACTTCAATTTCACAAATAGTCTACTTTTCAGATGGCTCATAATCACAATATAAAAACAGGAAAACTTCATTAACTTAAGTCAACATGAAGAGGACTTTTTAATTAAAAGGAGTTAAAGGAGAGTGGCATTTCTTCGCCACGTCAAGTAAAAATAACGAAAATTATTGAAAAATTGTAATAAATTATTTAAATTTTAAGAAAAATAATCACAAAATGGTTGGAAATTGAAGGAAATGGGTTGCCGTGAAGGATTGCCATGAAATTTATATTGAAATTAAGAAGGAAATTTCCTTTTTAATTGCCATTAAAAGCTTACATTACCGGGCTTACATTACATGCTTACATTAAATTACATTATATGCATTACAAGCTTACATTACCAGGAAGGGGGAGAATTTCCTGTTTCACGTTCCTGAAATCTACGTCATATAAGATACATTTTTAACACAATTTTATACAATTTTAATACAGTTAGATGAAGGGCCGCGCGGTTGTCTCTCACCTCTGAGCACCAAGGTTCGGTTCTCATGTGGGTTTCGTTGATGGTGGCGATCCGCGATTGGCAGGTTTTCTAGGAGTTCACCTGCATTTCTCACGCCATCCTTTCTCAATCTTTCTGTCCGTCTGTTTCCGTGGGGTAGCACCATAGATTTTTCAGGTCGCGGTGATCGGCTTCTCTGCCACCCACGCTCACCCCATACTAACTAACTAACTAGCCAGATAAGGGTTAGTTTTTCTAGTAAAAAGATCGGGCTAAACCATTTGGAAGTAACTTTGTCTTGGCATAAAGTTAGCCCAATATCGCAGTTAGCCAGATGAGCTTTATGAATGTAAAGCAGGAAATTTAACGTTGAGGTAGCATCCACTTCTACGATATTTTCTAGAATAAATTAATAACAATGTATTTGTAGTGACGAAATAAGTATTAGGTAACACACCATGAGTTTAAAAATAAAAATTAAAAAAATTAAAAATACAAAAAAAATACATACATAACCAGCAGGTTTAGACCTCCTGGTTACGAATGTATTTTTTTTCTTTTTGGTATTGTTAATTACAAAATTTTAGTTTTTAAACTTATGGTGTGCTCATCAATTCATAGTGACGAAATAAGTATAAGCCAACACACCATGAGTTCAAAAATAAAAAAAACATTAAATTAAAAATACAAAAAAAGTACATATGTAACCAGGAGGCTTAGACCTCCTGGTTACGTATATATTTTTTTTTTTTTGGGGGGGGGGTATTGTTAATTATGTATGTATTTAAACTTATGCTGTATTGGCTAATACTTATTTCGTCACTATGAATTAATGAGCACACGTAAAAAAATTCTCATTCAAGAATGTCTTTGCACTTTTGTTCTTTGTACTGAGTTTAGATGGAGAGATTTACATTTACCACATTAATTACATCAACTGCGACGGAGGAGGCGGCAATCAACATTGCCATAGAGCATCGCCTCCTACCTCGTAAACACGGATTAAAGTACAAGAAATGCAAGCGCGCCAACTCTGTGCAATGGCTGGCACAAACATCTGGGGGGTTACCCTCAATCCCTTGGCGCCTTCGTTGCTCCAATGGTAACTACCGTAAAGATTACAGCCTGACCAAGGACACTTGGTTTTATTGTAGCAAGCTATCGGTATCAATTAGCCTCCGGCTCGTTTATTGGTGGATACTTGGTGCGTCGATAGAGGTTGCAATGGCTGAATGTAATCTTTCCTGCAGAACTATTGTTGAATATTACCAATTTTGTAGGGAGGTTTGTTATGTGGTAGTAAGCAATAACAGCGGTCCCATTGGTGGCGAAGGACATGTGGTTGAAATTGATGAGAGGCACCAACGATGGAGATTTGGGGGAATAGATAGGGACACCAAGGAATGCTTTGTCGTGGAAGTTGAGAAAAGGGATGCAAACACTCTTATACCTCTAATTCGCCAGTTCGTACGGCCGGGATCGAAGGTGATCACTGATCACTGGAGATCCTATGTACGGCTGTCGAATGACGGATTCGAGCAACACTTTGTCAATCACTCTATTGAATTTGTTAGAGCCGACGATCCTTCCATCCACACACAAACAATAGAGCTAATGTGGCGAAGTGTTAAAAACGTTTGTAAGGCAGAAGGAAGGCCAACAAAACGGCTGGATCTCTACCTTTTCCAATTTCTGTATTTCCACGATCTTAAAAATTCGATCGGGCATTACAGAGTCCTCTTCAAAATTTCAGCATTTTCTTGGTAACATCGCGAGGGTATACCCAGGTGGGTTTGCTGGCCGACGCGCGACGGCTGGTTGCGCGTGCCAGCTAAAAGGTAATTTATTTTTTAAACTTCATTCATTTTTTTTTTATCTTTATTTTGGATATTTATATTTCTCTTTAGCATATGGGTTTCAAGCACCGCAGAGATAACACGAATTTCTTGATGATAATTGTTCATTTATATTGATTTGATTATTTATTTATTTATTTTCATCGTCTTTGCAAATATGTTTCTCTCACAGGCTTTCTCATGTCGGAATAACCCTTGCTTTCTGTCCTACTTATCGGCCATCTTAAAAGTAGCGCTAGCACCGCCGCCGCCATCTTACAAATAGTTCGGCGTGACTATTTGCAATGCCCTTCCATTTCCTCAAAGAGTTCCAAATATATATCTAAATTTCTCAAAAACTACAGCATCAAACCACATTTTGGTTAAACTTGCGAATGCGGCTCTTTTTCATCCAAAACGAAAAAAAAAAAAAAAAACATCGCAGGTGAGATTTCGTAAAATCAACATATCTACAAGATGAACACATAATCAAATTTGGATAAAATAAACTATTAAATACGAAATAACATATGGATCAGTGGTTTATTCTTGAATTACTTATTTAATGCTACTGAATGCTATGAAACTGAATCACTTTTGGCAAATAGTTGAAACTATTTCAGGAACGTACCGTAAGGAACAGCTCTTGTCATCTATTGTTTAAAGATATAATTAAAACAATTGTATCTGACAGCCTGAGACCGCGCCACACGAGCGCGGATTTAAGAAATCATAGAAAGTAATTGTTAATTCAATTAATAATGGATTTTTATGATGTAAGTTCAGCAAAAGATCAGCTCCTATAATCTCTTGAAGAATGAATTGAGGGAACAAAAACCCTGTTCTTTTGCCTTTCAAAAAGATGGACAGAACTCCAGAAAATCCGAATGCTGACAGCAATCA
>JAFIDM010009631.1:61613947-61629238 GCA_023159025.1 Thereuonema tuberculata
TCACATGTATATAGGTAACATGCGATGGCGTTTGAAAAACTCAAAATTTTCAACCAAACGGATGCGTCCACGTAGCTTCCGAAGTCGTCAGAGCAATACAAGAATCGTTGCAAGGAAACTTCTCAAATGGGCCAAAAAGATAGCATCTTTGTCTTCCCGACCAGTGATACTTAGAGTCGTCAACTACCATAAAACTGTTAATCACTATTTTTATTAACGAGTGTAAATTAGATATGCGAATTTCAGGAAAACATTGGAAATTTTGACCAGTTCATTTGTAAGTCTTCTTTTACTTAAGTTCCTTGGAATTCAAGACTGCATGATATTTCCCACTATTGTATTATCATCTTTCTCTTTCCTGAAATTGTTTTTTATGAAATGACTTAAAACCAATAAAAAAAAAATCTATCAATTAATTTCAATTTTGTATCTAAAAAATTTGTAAATTTTAAAATACAATAAATTTGAATTAAAGTGATACTCGAAATATTAGAGAATCGTGATTGATGTAATTGTAAATAGATAATATTTCAATTTTGTTTTAATTATTATTATTCACCTTATATATTTAAATAGTACAAAAAAGATAATAGTATCTCGTTTTGATAGTAGTATTAACAGCTATAATTTGTTTGTTTAATGTTTTTCTCATTTCAAACAATCTACAAAAATCCAAAATTATAATTATCCAATTATGCTATTTTAAATTTTAATAATTATAAAATTATTATAAATTATTATAAAAAAAAAAGAAAAAGAATCGATTTCTTAAAAAATCAGTCATCCATCGAAGGACTTTTTTATAAGAGATTTATTAAAAATTGAAATTGAATATTTAATTGTCTACAAGGAAGCGTTTTAATCTTTTCTGGTGGCGCCGTTGATATTGAAAACGAAACGATATTTAAGGTCTTTTTATTTACAAGCGTTATTAGCTTGTTTATTATTTTTTTTCTTTTGTCCCTCTACTAATAAAAAATATTGATTATATATATGAATTATTTCATTAAATCTCACTAGTAAGAATATCACTGAAGTTACTTTACTTCTAATTAAAAAAAAACTTTTAGTTTATTCAAAAAAAAAAAAAATCCTTAGTCGACAAACACTAAACGTTCATGAACGAATAGTTGGAAGTTATGGAGTGCAAGAACTCATTCATTTTCTTGAAAACTGAATTTATTTCTAAATTTATAAATAAAAAAATTATGTAAAAAATTTCTTTTAAAAAGCTCAAAAGCAACATCTTTTTTAAGTAGATTTTTTTAAGGTTGGGTTTGATTTACGAATGGGTATTAGTATCTACCAGATTTTCGTAGTTGTAATTCTTCACTGCCATGGCGTCTCGAGAAGACAGACACAGCAAAAAAATACAATAACAGCTTATATGTATAGCATGGGTTTATTATATTTCATTTATTTAATATACTATATAAATTTTATTTATTGGGATAAAGCTCTTTTAATATGCATTAAAAATGTTTTTTATCACATTACTATGTTTATTTCACTTAACTCCCTAATACACCAATGATAGCTGTCAGATAAGTAACAGAAACAATTAAATTTAAAAAAAATAAAAAAGATTATAACCAAATGAATAACAGCATGTTATTATTCAAAATGTTTACAACAAATAATAATAAATATACTTTCGGAATGAATATGGAACCTCCAAAAGTAAAATAAGCAACAATAAATTCATAATAAAAGATAATTTCAGATATTCATGTGCATTTTGCCAGCCTCATTTTCTTAGCACATTAAAAAAAAAAAAAGAAAGAAAAGAAAATATTCATAAACATCAATAGGTGAGATCAAGTGTTTACTAAGTGGCATCCTAGAACAGCTGTTTCAAGCTCTTTGACGATCACCATCTTGGAGTAGTCACAAAACCTTGCTGTTTACTGGTGACTAGTACTAGCTGATGATCGCCAGAGTGTGAAACAGCTGTTCTAGGATGTCACTTAGTAAACAGTTGATAACAAAAAATATGACAAAAAATATGTTTAAACATGTTTAAATATTAACAACTACTGTTATTAAATTCATTAAATTCAAATTGGAGATGCATTAAAGTTTTACTTAGAAAACAGATTAATTTTTTAAAAGTAATAGAATTGCTATCCTAAGAAGTAAATCGATTATTGTTTTACAGTTACTTACGAGATTTGGAATCGGTTGCAGCTGCATATTGGAAAGTTTCAACATATTCTTTAATGTTCTGATAAAAATATGCAACTAACCAGGGAGTGACTATCAACATCTCAGAAACATCATCAAGACTGCAAAGCTAGTCAGCAACAAAGTACCACCTTTTACAGTCATGATCAGATGTCTCAGAACGCTTACAGACAACTAATGGATGAACCATGCCTTCACTGGATGTAATGCCTTTTGTAATGTCAGTGTGCACATATGCTTCAAACTTTTAAGAATTAGTGGAACGTATCATAGAATAAAGTTCGTTGTTAATCAAATGGATGGTATTGATAAGTACTCAATATTTCTACAGTAGTAAATTTCACAACTCAAGAATAAAATATCCCTCGATATTAGCACTGACTGCTAGATGCAGAATTAGCAAACAAAAAACATCAAATTAAAGTTTATTATTTACTATGTCAGTTTCCAGTTGTTTGGAAATTATAACAAGGATTACAGGAAATCCCCCAAGCTTAGCATCCCAAACTGTTCAAGTTTCACTTTGAATAGAATATAGTTAAACAGAAACATTGTTGTTTAGATGAGGTACACATTACTCCCTTATAGTATGGATTTTTAAATATTTTTCTAAATAACTAAATTTGTATACAAACATATGTTAAAAAAACATCTGTAAACAAATTTAATTATTTAGGAAAAAATACAATAAAAGCCCTCCTTTTAAGTGAGTAACACATTTCTCATTGAAACAACACTATTTCTATTTAAATATATTGATTTAAAGAGAAAATCAATTGTCATATATTCAAAATTTTCATTATTGCTGTAGTCAACAGAGATATGCAAATTTTAATGTATAGATATAGATTTACCAAAGTCTACACAGCTTTATTGAATTTGTAATAAAATATTAAAAACATATATTCCAATTGATCAATCTGAAATATAATCATTTAAAGATGAAAGCCATTTATTTGGCTGAGACAGGCCGAATCAAAGCAACATATAAAATAAGTTAATTAAAACCTTCTTTACTCACTTCGATTGCTAACTTCTCTCAAATTTTAAGGTAATATTATTTTATGATTTAATTAAAGGATTTGCCAAAATTATTTGTGGGTCATTCCATATCAAATCAATGCAGCTTCACAATCTGACTTCCTCCGATTTTCATGAAATGTTTTAACATTAAGATTTTATAAGAACCAAGTTTACAATAAAATAGAATATGTGCAATGCTTACAATAAATATTTAATTTTATGAATACACCATCTTTCCATTTTGCTGAATATTTACAGTAAATTATGATGTACTTTAAAAAAAAAAATCAAAATACCGTTTTTTGAAAAATTTAAGATAATTTCTTGAACTCAAAACGTTTTTCAAAATCAAAGTAGACAAGGGTCATATATCTGAAAATAACTGCTAAAAATTATCAAAATTAGTTTCTTGTCACGTTCAGTTATGATCACTTTTAATGTATGGCACTACCTAAAGGAAATATGTTTTAACTTCCTTTACAGTATGAAGGAAAAGTTTTACGTGTACTTAGTAATTCATAGTGAAGAAATAAGTTTCAGCCTACACACAAAAATAACTTTAAAAAATATAAACATAATTATAATTAAGATCATGTATGCATGGTTTTAATTTTATTATGATAAAAAAAATGTAAGCATAATTATAATTAACTTATTTTTGTGTCGTCACTCCTTTATAGTATTATCATCAAAAATATCCAGACAACCCTGTACAATAGTGAACTGAGGCCCAGATGGCATGACAATGTCACGTACCAGTATAAAAAGAGGCAGAGAGTAGTGTGTTGTTAATTGATACAAAGTAACAGCAGAAATGGTCAATCAGTAGAGTTCAATGACTTTGAAAGAGGACTGGTCATTGGCTGCAACCTGAGTAATAAGCCGGTAGGGACATTTCAAGCCTTCTAAAATTGCTGAAATCGACTGTTGGTGAAGTGATTGTGAAGTTCAAATGGGAAACCACAACAAAACTGCGACCGGGTAGGCTATGTATACTGCCAGATGGAAACTTACCTGTTGGAAAGAAGTTTATTTTGCAGGGTCAGTCTTCAGAGTAATTATTAGGTCTTGCTTGACTGTCACTATAAGAAAATTCATAATCTGCAGAACTGACAATAAAAGCAGATTTTCAGTTTGGATTCTAATGTCTTTAATTGATGATTCGCTATGATTTCTTCATTATTTTCCACAACTCAAAAGAAATCACTACTCCATGATCTAATGTGCCTGCATAATGTGAATATAAAACAAATAAATTGTGGTTGCAAATAATACGTCA
This sequence comes from Thereuonema tuberculata, assembly GCA_023159025.1. Lineage (NCBI taxonomy): Eukaryota > Metazoa > Arthropoda > Chilopoda > Scutigeromorpha > Scutigeridae > Thereuonema > Thereuonema tuberculata. The sequence goes on from JAFIDM010009631.1 coordinate 61,618,434, forward strand.
AGTTCAAGTATGACAATATAAAAATGGTAAAAAGATAATTTGGTGGATATTATCTATCATAAACTTTAAGTGACAGATTTCTCTCTTTTTTTAAATATGAACTGTATTAATATAAGAAAACAAGCAAAATGTCCTAAATAATTTATTGAAACATACACACTATTAAAGTTGTTTTGTTTTGTTTTTATGCACAAATGGGATTGCATTAATTTATTTAACTGGATTTGTACAGCAATATAAAAGAATATGAAAGTAACATAACTTCCCATTTACTTGAAATATCAAGTGGATAAATAATACAGTACAACTTATGATTGGTGCAAAAAGTTTTATTAAACATTTAAAAAATAGCATTTTCTATAGATTTATATAAAATCTTTTATTTGTAAATCCTTTCAATTATAATTAAAATATATATCATAATATCTGAGATAATGTTACCATATTTGCCAAAATAAAATAAAAACAACAGTAACAAGACTGTCCAATTTCTTAATAAAAGAGAAGAAATATAAAATAAACTAAATTAAAGGCTGCTCTTTTCCACTTTATTGTGAATCATGATTTAACAAAAAGCCATGACATTATAGGGAAAAAAAAAAGTAAGGGAACATATAGCATGAATATAAAATCACAGTATACAAGACAATTAAAATCATAGTTACATTTTCGAATAACTTCTTTCATTGATATTTTGTCTTGTCTGAGTTGCTATTTTAATAATTAAAATAAAAGATTTTAAAAGTTATAACCAAAAATTTCTCACATAAGGATGTTTGAGGCATTTTGATGTCACAATTTTTCTTTGTACTTTTTTTAATTTTTTGGGTAATATCATAGTAATATAAAAAACATTTAGACTTGTTGAAAAATTTAATTGAATATTTTACTTATTTACATTACTTTATTCAAAATGAATTGAATAAAAAAGAAAAAGCCATTATGCCTTTAACAGGCATATATTATAATTTTAATCCTAATGAGTCAAGAATTAGGTGAATATATCTATTAATAAATATTCAGCAAGTATTTATAATTATTTCAACTAATGGAAAAATCTTGGTATAGCATAGTTTATTCTTTTATCATTTCTGTTAATGTATGGTGTCAACTTTGCACTCCATTTATTATCTGTTAGGCATTCCATACTTAAAATTGGAAAGCAAAACTAAAAGTTGAACCTTAGCAATATTTGTAGCCAGAAATGGGAAATTACTGAATCTTTGAGCATTATATCCAGAAAGATCAAACAAACAAACAAAAAAAAATCATAAAGCAGAATAGAATTTAGCTTGACTTGATCATTATAAGAGAATAATTCTTTTATGAATATTCTATGTATTCTGTGCAATACACAAAAGATGCAAAAGATTTAAAAGAATTTTTAAATGCTGTTTAAATTTGATTTTGTGAAATATAAAATTATGTGTATGTTTTTTAAATTTTACAAAATCCGCATAATATTTGATGTTATTTATCTAATTATGGCCGGCACATCGAAAAACACGACCAACGAACTTTGCATGCTGCAATTTCTACAAATGACATCACAAAACATGAACAGGTAAGTTTTCAAAATATATATTCAATAATCCGGCAAAATCTTGCATCTGAAATCAGTGAAGTCCAGTTGTTGCCGGTTAAGAGAGATTTTCTACTGTATTTCTAAAAAATAATCAAAGCTATTTTTTTTTTTTTTTTTTACAGATTGGCACAGAGGATTTCTGACTGTATGTAGAAGTCAAGTAATGGATATTATGTCAGAACAAAGAATGAAATAAAACCTTACATAGCAAAAATTACTGACAACATAGTGGACACATATCTGTCAAATTCTGCATAATAGAAAAACCTAAAATAATAACTGAAATTCTAGATACAAACATGTCTAGAAATTTTATAATTACTTTTTATAATTACGTAATTATAATTGCATAAAACATCAATTTAGAAAGCTTAATTGCATAACCAAAATCATCATCTATACAAAAACAAAAACAAAATACATATGTAAATTATTGCTAGAAGTATAATTCTTATGATTAAATATCCTGGAAGAAAAGACTAAATATTTCAAAAGAAATCAATTAAACTATTAAGAAAACTATGATAGGACACAGTTAAAAGCTATAGAAAGCAATGAATGCTTTTAAAACATAAAGCCTCAAGTCTCCATTAAGAAGATAAAGTGTTTAATACTGAAGTCACTATATTTGAAAAACAAAGAATAAAAAAAAAAAAATAATTAACAAAATACATTGTATGCAAATAAACTAACTAAGCGGGATAGTGATTTAGAATAAACAATAAAATAAAATTTTAGGATTTCAAATTCATGAAATCATCATAGTCATAATATATTATTTGGATGTTTGCGAAACCTTGAATTTGTCAAATCCATATTAAAGACTGAACTCAACAATATTTACAATGTTTAAAGGCTCAGTTCATTAACATCTTTCTCCATTGCAGACATTGTTTATCTACCAGTTTTTAACTCATCATTAACAATCAAATTTATAATATTCCAGAGCACAACGAGAATGGTATAAACTCATTCAAAACTTTCATACAAAATACATAGTTAAAAATAATGAAATGTCAATTTAAATCAGTTTCACATGATAGATAAGTAATTTCTTATTCTAAAGCATACTGAATGTTTCTTTCAAAGAATAGCAAAATATCATGAAAAATTACTGACAGTTAAAATCTGGCAATATAATACAAATATGCATTTATGGATATCTGGGATTCCAAACTTCTCTACAGGACAGCCAAGTAACCAAGTAACTTAATAGCTTAACATTTAAGTTATTAATACTAATAACTTAATAGCTCAACATTTCATTATAGCAGCATTTTGTTCAGCTGAACTTTACAGTGTAGTAAGAGAAATTACATCAGTTTGACAAATTGTAATTTACTTGATTATCACAGATACAATTGCAAATCATAAATCACATTTTGCTGCTTATATCTAATAATGAAGACATTATTTCCATTTAAAGTGTTGTAAATACCTTGTGCTTTAAAAAAACAAAACAAATCAAAAGTATTAATAAATTCATTAAAAATGTAGCACTCAATAAAGATGTAAAAAATCAATTAGTTTATGCACTGCCAGAATAAAAGTAAATTTATATCATCTTAGACATTAAAAGTTTTTAGCTGCCAAAAAAGACTATAGATTAAATATAACCCTAATTACTATTCCAAAGTCAGAATACTGTAAATATATATTCATTACAATAAAAAAAAATGTAATTCCACAATTTAAAGAATTAATTTATTATTATAGTTCTAAATATCCTATTTTTCTATAATCGTAACTAGTAATTTCAGTATTACAATCAAATAATTCACAATTTACATTTGTAAATAAAAATTGTTTATTTATAGATAAAGGTGGGTTTTGTGCTTACTATCAAAATATTAGTAAAAATAATTTTGTAGTTTACCAAGTCCTTGTACACAGGCTTAATTACATACATAAACTTGGTTTCATCATTCTACTCCTCAGAGAAAAAAGTTTGACACTATGCTCTATTTATATCAATGTAGTTCTGCAGTTACTCAGGGTATTCCTTGACTCTCTTCATTCCTTACAACATGACTCTAGGTATATTAATAAGGAAGGTTCTTAAAAAAAGGACAGCATACCCAAGAATTGTGAAACTTTTAAAAATAAAATCAAAAACTTGCAGTCTACTTTCTGTAAAATCATATCATTATTACACTTATCAAAAAACTGATATTAATTTAATTGAAATTTTTGAAGAAAATGTTTAAGACAAAGTTTAATTATCTTAAAACATTTACCAGTATTTTTTAAGAATTTACCAGTATTTGGAATTTAAATTCTTAACTGAAATTCAATTAACCAAGAAAGGCTACTCTGCTTTTAACTAACCTGAAAACACTTTCCAATACAGCATTGAGATAGTACCTTGCTCATAAATATGCATACCAATAAACATTTCAAGAATATTAAACAATTATTTAGGGGAATAATCTTGAAAGCCTTCATTCACTTCCTTCAGAAATTAGTGTCAAAACCATATTCAGATTCCAATGAATGTAAATGTCTCTCCAATGGTCACTAGGGTGCATCAACAACAGAAATGTAGAAGTTAGTTTTCTTGCCTCAGGCAGATTCCTAGCAATTTCCAGTCACTGACCATTTATGGTAGAAACAGATATCTGCAAGAATTTCGAGATGGATCACAAGATGAACATACGGAGTTGCCAGTGAACTGCACTATTTGAAGAATTTAAGGAATTATTATAGCAGAAGGATCAAAGAGAAAACCATCAGCTTCAGCAACAGTCACCAAAACTGAATAATAATTTGTCATTGATAGCCCAGAATCAACAAAAAAACAAAACTAAGATACCTCATTGTTATCCATAGGTGGAATGGGGGGGGGGGGCAACTTTTTTTGAAGGGAAAAAAATAAATGTAAGTCCATAAGCATTATTCACTTTTAACTAACAAATTTCTCATGAATTAAATTATCTACAAGTTACCTTCAGTGGTAATTTAAAATACTTTATGGTTTGCGAGTGATTAGATTTTTTTGCCCCCCCCCCCAATCAAAATGCTGAAATTTCGCTTATGTTGCTATCTACACTTTGTATCCGACAATTTACATGATTATCTCTAATCAGCATTGACATGTAAAACAGTAATAGATCTACCCTTGGTAGAAATAAAAAAAAAAAAAAGAAACCCCTTAGCTAAAAAAGTAATCTCTTAGCTAGTACAGTTTTTGAAAATATGCTTGGCTAGAAATTTACAACAACATGCTGTAATCTCAGTCATCAAAGAGGGAAGAAAAACAATAGCAAAAGTGTTAGCAATTTCTATTGGAGTCACAAGTAAGAATGAGGATTGTTAAGGAATCAACTGACTTGATACAGTTCAATGAACGAATGGCACATAAAAATAGGATTCGCCTATTCTTTGTAAGTTATTAGCAGATTCCAATAAAGACAGCAATTGTATTAGCAAAATTAACTTTGCAATTGTAATTGTATACAACAAAGATTTATTATCTCAGCTAAGTAAGAAGATGCTTTCAAAGATAAACATTCCTATATAAAGCTTTTTAGGATTCATCATCAATATTTATCCATATTCCTATGAGGAATATTGGGCTTCAATAAATGCTTTCTATTTCCGTTTACCCATTAGGGTTGAAGGACCACATTAATAGGTTGTGCAGATACAAGGAGGTGGGCAATCATAAATTCCTACAACCATCAGAACAAGAGACATTCACCTGCCTTTAATCCTAAGTAAAAATTTAGTACTCATTTAACAGAGGGTAGGTGACCCCACCGTCCAGGGCCTAATTGGAAAAGAAACAATAAGAGAAAAATCCCAACTTACACAGAGATTGAACCTGCTCCTCCAAATAGACAAAGAGCTCAAGAGCTGCAGGCACAATATGAAGCCCTTTAACATATACGCAAGAAACACTGGAAGACTTGGATGCACATCATTTTATTTTCCACATAAATACCAAAGATGATGCCAGATCAAACAATGAAGACTGAATGGCTTAAGTGCTGTGACTGGAAGATGCTGGGCAGTCTGCCTCATAGTTTTGATCACAATGAAATTTCATTCTTTAGATTTTCAAAGTATGATAATCCAGCTGGCAAGTAAAGATAAGTATAGCCTGAATGAACATGACTCATACTAACTTCTACCAAGCTGGGATTTGCCTTGATAAATAGTGGGACAAATGGAAACATAAGTAATGGTAATGTGGAAAAGCCATAAAAGTGTTTTCAGCCTTATTTTTAAAATGCCCTCTCACTAGTGCAAAAACAAATTGTTACAATAAGAACAGACATTAATCAAAACCCCGATTTAAAATATGTATATACAAAAAATTAAAAAGCCATTGCTTTGATTTCAACAAGGAACAGTGCTTCATGCTAATATAAATTTTAATCTTAACAATATAGAAATTCAACAACATATATTTCCACAATTATAATTAATAAATTTATTTTGGTAATCAAGAAAAGAAATGAAGTGCACTTTAATTGTATTCAAACTTCAATGCTTTTTTTTTTTTTAATTAATCTGGTACTTTGCAAGAATCTGAATCAGGTGGGCAGTCTTTATATTCACGAAGATATGAATGTTGCAACTGAGTAGGATGGACACAAACACAACGAGTTTGTCCAGTTCCAGGATTGTGATACTGACGAGGAACTCCAACCCATGAGCGATCAATACCACCACTGCAAATAATAATAAAAATACAGAGGTTATTGTTGGTAATTTCAATGTATAATTTTTTTAAATAATATTACTATCACAATAATTCTTTAAAACAGAAATAAAATATAAAATATTTATACTTGACATTTATAATACAAAGTTACTGGCAATAAAAAACAGCTAAGCATTTATAAATTCTTAAATTTGATAAATTCCAATTATCATCTCACTTTTATTATCCTTTTATATAATAATTGATGTTAGCAAATTTAAATAGAAGAGGGGTTTCCATTTACATAACGGTCTTGAAACATAATCTTACTATTACATTAAATTGTTAAATGAAAGCTATGTATTTAACAGATTATTGTTTAAGTTATAAGAAATATGTCACCTTTTCTTTCAAGTATATTAAAAATAAAAATTAAGTGCTACTTATAATCAAATTTAACCCTTCAGGCCAACGAGTTTGTTTCCTGTATATATCTCTCCTACTGTACTTTTTTTTTCTTTTTGAGAGAAGAAAATAGCTAAAAGAAAATCTTTTACTGGCTAAAATACAGAACAGAAATTTAAGTTCCAACACTAAAAAATTAGCATATTTCATTGTCTCTCCATCAGTGGAAAATTACAGAATTAGGTAGATTTACAGTGGGAGGCAGAGAACATACCCCTGTACGCCAAACCGGCTGCGAGACAGACACATGCAAACATACATGTGTACATATTACCAGCTTGAAGGGTTAATTGCTTAAATTTTACTGAACTGTATTTGCCTCACAGCTACATGTTGAGAATTATGTAATCCTCATAATGAGCTATTCATGGCTACCGCACATTAATTTAATACAGATAAATCCTGACTTCACACTTCCGACAAAAGTTCCATAGAGCTATCACAAGCACTTTCAAGTTGCATCTGACAGAAATTGTTGTCATAAGCCAGGCAGCAGTGATGAGGCTCACTCACTATCACACCAAACCAATTGAATGTCATATTTGTAATAGTTTGCATATATAATTAACTTTAAAAGGATTTGGAAATATATTTGATGTAGTAATGTGTACTGTATATTAGGAGTGGGCGAGTAGTGATTTTTTGATTCGAGTCGAGTAGTTGAGCCAACTACTTGAGTATCGAGTCGAGTCGCACGGGTTATAAGTAAAAGACTTAGTTTCCAATAGTTTTTATTATAAAATTTAAAACAAACAATGTTCCTTATCTCTAAAGATATTGGTTTACAATTATATAGGCCTACAAATGTATAGCTCAAAATTATAAAATTTTGACTTGACCTTTTTCTTTTACTTTACTTTGAATGTTAAAATGCGTAAATAAATTGATGAATTTATCTGAAATGACCATTCTTCAAGATGCAAATATAGTAAAAAACGGGTTAAGTGTAAATAAAATAGTGTCAGGTAAGTATTAAGCAGGCCTAATATAATTCTAATATTACATTTAGAATTAATCAAGTAAGTAAAGTACCCTAATAAACTACAATTGCAACATGTAAATTATAACTCAATAAATGTCTCCCGAGAGACGCTAGCGATCCTGGTGGCTGGCTGTTACACTAACTCAGTCTGGCAATGTATTCAAAAGGAATCAGCTGATACTATGATCACTTGGAGCACTGTTGTGTTGATTGATTTCGTATTTCTGGGGAAAACTAACTAGAATGGATTAAAGTTTGGACTTTGGCTGTGGCAATGTGAATGCATGGTCTAAACAAAGTGTATCTTATTTGGGTGTGAATCGATACTAAATAAGATACCGAAGTGGGTGTGAATCGATACTACTTCGGTAATCAAGTAATCTTTTAGCAATACGCGGAAGGATATCAAACTTGTTGTTGAATATGCTGGAATTTTTATAATGTTAAGAATCGGGACATATTTATTTTTGACAACGTTAAAAGGAATTTTTTTTACCGATACTGATACGATAAAGATAACTACGTGTAGTCTGCGATGCTGTCTCGGTCCCATCTCTGTCCCGTCTGCAGCGACTACGGTGTTCGGGAACAAAATATAGATGACTGTTGAATTAATTATTCTACTTATTGCGTGATTATACGAATTTTAAATCAGTATTCATTTAAAAGAATGAGGATTAAATAAAACAACACACACTCAAGTATGTTTTTAATTTGTCAAACACATTTTTTGTAAAATAATAGCGATCGGCATTTTCGACCCTTTTTAATTACTTGACTTGCGTTTTCGAGTAGTCTCCACTACTCACTCGAGCTTCGAGTATTAAAAAATACACGACAGATACTCGAAAACTCGAGTACTTGCCCACCCCTACTGTATATATAATATAGTAATGTGTACTGTATATATAATATAGTAATGTGTACTGTATATAAAATGTAGTAATGTGTACTGTATAAATGATTTTTGACATACTATACACTGTACTTTATATGACTTTTTGACTTATGACCAAATCAACTTATGACGAATTTGTAAGAACATAACCCCATCACAATCAAGGACTATCCTGTACTGCTATTGTAGCATTTTCCATTCATTACCATCAATTTAATCATGAGTAATCAAATTACTTTTCTTTAATATAAGACACTGAAATTTACTTATATATAAAAAAAAAAACTACAGAATAATTCTAAAATTTTGTAAGTACAGTTTATTTAACAAAAATATTGAAATCTGTTTTTCTGCAATTTTACTTGCAGAAAAACAGATTTCAAAAATTTTGTTAAATGATCTGTACTTACTGAGCTGTTTCTTTATAGTGCACAAAATTTCAATTTATATGTTGATCATACAGGCCAAATATCAGTAAATTATTTTCTTCATAAGCATCAATTTTTAGTAAATATTACTGGTATCTTACTTTAGTAAATAAAACATACAATAACTAACTGCATTACCCTCACATGTAAACTTCACATTGTTTATTCACAGTATAAATTCAAAACAGGATCCTTATATGAAAATCTGCTCGAGTCATAACAAAATATTAAGCTTCATTTTTTTCTTTAATTAAGTCTTTAGCATAGCCAGTTCTTGAAAAAGAATTTCATCTTGATCATTCTGTATTTAATATTACTTTGATGTAATAAAAAGTCATTCTTTCATTCATTAATGTTACCTTCTCTGTACTCTAACCATTGGGCTTACTCTGATGAATCTTACTATGACTTCAGCCTAGTGGTCCAATAGGCAACAGTGAGGATGAATGGTTCAAGTATGAATCAGGGTTAAAAAAAAACAAAAAACGGGTATTTTTAAAAAAACCCAACCCAGTGGGTTAAATTGGGTTTATATGGGTTTTATTGTTTTTTTGTTTTGTTTTTTCGTATTGACAATTAAATAGTTCAATTTAAATTCTTATGATTAATTTAATCAAAACACTATCCCATTCTTACAACTACTTTATTAGTGGAAAAAACTGATAAATTAATTAGGCAAAAATTGGTAAATTAAATTTTCTTATGTTGGCAGCCAGAGCCTTGCACAATTATCACAATCCTTTGTTTAAGCACATGGTTGTAAAGACCATGTAGTTGTGAAAATTCATGCTTTGTTCCAGCATTGGATCCATATTATAAAATAAGTTTACTTTAGTTATGTGTTTTTCTTGGATTTCTATTTCTTTCCATAACAGGTAAAAATGTATTGAACACATGTGTTTTCTTTTCTTTTTTTTTTAATTTTTTGAAGCCTTTAATAAGAAACCATTTACTTATAAAATACAGAAATTATTTTAGATTGAAAGTGTTAGTGTGTAATTTCTTTCACTCTTTACTCCATTATTATTTAAAAATCTTTGAAAATATTTATGTATTTTGATAATTTTCGTAAGAATGTCTTAATTGTCCTTTTTTTCAATTTAAATTGCAAACTGATATTATTCTCTAATATTCAAACTCAATATGCAATTAATAATTATTAATGATACAAAACACATCTTCTTTTTTTCTTCGCAATATTTCGCAGTTTATTGTCTTTTAACTGCTTCATCAGGCTTAATATATGGAAAAACTTTTCGTAAGATACAGTAACGAATCTGGTAATAATATATACAATTAACATCATTTCAACATTTTAAACCTCTATATTATTACAATAATGAGTTTGGTAATAATACTAATAACATTTCAATCTTCCATATTATTATTACAAAGGATTTTGTTCTTACAAATTATTACAAAGGATTTTGTTTATACAAATTATTACAAAGGATTTTGTTTATAAATTATTGGAATTTTTTCAAATTTTTACAATTGTTTTTAAATTTATCTAATAGTGTTTGGCTAATTTCTACTCCTTTATATTTGTTAAAACATTTAAAAGTGTTTATAACACATGCCTCCAGGATGAACCTAGTGTCTCTGTCATAAACATTTCTATACATTATGTCAACTATCGGATCAGGATTATGATTTAATTTTATACAATGATAGGCCCAATCAGAAACATTCGGGTGGTTATTGCGGAAAGCAGCTACGTGTTCATTCACTCGTTCCTTCAATTTTCTTTCTGTATTACCAAAATAGACCCCATTACATGTTCTACATTTTAGCTTATA
>JAFIDM010009631.1:61629248-61640015 GCA_023159025.1 Thereuonema tuberculata
TATAAGCTAAAATGTAGAACATGTAATGGGGTCTATTTTGGTAATACAGAAAGAAAATTGAAGGAACGAGTGAATGAACACGTAGCTGCTTTCCGCAATAACCACCCGAATGTTTCTGATTGGGCCTATCATTGTATAAAATTAAATCATAACCCTGATCCGATAGTTGACATAATGTATAGAAATGTTTATGACAGAGACACTAGGTTCATCCTGGAGGCATGTGTTATAAACACTTTTAAATGTTTTAACAAATATAAAGGAGTAGAAATTAGCCAAACACTATTAGATAAATTTAAAAACAATTGTAAAAATTTGAAAAAATTCCAATAATTTATAAACAAAATCCTTTGTAATAATTTGTAAGAACAAAATCCTTTGTAATAATAATATGGAAGATTGAAATGTTATTAGTATTATTACCAAACTCATTATTGTAATAATATAGAGGTTTTAAATGTTGAAATGATGTTAATTGTATATACTCATTACTATTAATAATATAGAGGTTTAAAATGCTGAAATGATGTTAATTGTATATATTATTACCAGATTCGTTACTGTATCTTAAGAAAAGTTTTTCCATATATTAAGCCTGATGAAGCAGTTAAAAGACAATAAACTGCGAAATATTGCGAAAAAAAAAAAGAAGATGTGTTTTGTATCATTAAAAACTGATATTATTTTATTTTTTTCCTTACCATTTATCTGTATTTTAAGAAAACTTTTCATAAAATTAAGTTTTAATAGTTTCCTTAAAGCTAATTATTTTCATAATTAAATATAGTTGGGTTTTATTGGGTTTTTTGGCAGGTTTTTTTTAAATCGGGTTAAATTACAACAACGCTGTATGAATTCCAAGCAAAGCCTGAACATCATTTTTTGTAAAGAACATTACTCGGCTGAATGTTTGAATTACAGCGAATAGGAGTAATTCTGAGATTTTAACGAATGTTATTGTACATTTAATTAAATCAGATTCTATAGTGTTAAGATTATGATACGTTGACTTGATCTGCAAATTATAGGATATTTTGTAGACGTTCTATTTTGCGTTCGGTTATAAGGACTTTTGATTATGATGAATTAAATTTACCGACTATAACAATTATTATTGTAAGTTGTATAATATTGCATTGGAGAATTTTTGTTCTATGAAATTTAGAACGTAGGCTTAGAGTCAATGTTGGTCTAAAGCTTTGCTTTAGAGTATTAATCTTCAATAATTATTTTGAATTATAATGTATAGAATCATGAATATTTGATTGCTTGTTTTAGCTCAGCAGTATAACTTGTTTTCCTTGAATGATTATATCTTAGTTTTAGGTTTGATATAATCTTGAACATTTGAATATATGTATATGGATTTAGTATATAAGCTTATCTTGTTTATTAAACATTATTAATTCCTTGTTAAATGCTTTGCCATTTCTTTAGCATTTTTGTTTATTCTGTAAGTTGACATTAATTTTAAAGACCGGACAATTCAAGTTCTAGGCTGTCACTACGAATTTTAAGATTGCTTTAGATGAATTATTTACTTTAGACTCTTAACATTATTAGAGTTTTTCAAGTATCATACTATTTTTCGTGCTGGTCAGAGCTCACGCTAGTCTGTGTTTTCTCTGTGGCTCTTAGTATTTATTTTACAGTGTCAGTTTCCAGCAAGATTAGCAAATATTCTTCTAATATTGAGTAAGTATTTGTTGACAAATAATATATCTTACAATTTTACATTATAATAAAATACAAGTTTCCCGTATTTTTATATCTTTCATTATATTTTCACGTTTTTTTCCTTGTTCATATATATTAGTGAACTTGCTGTTTATTGCATTTTGCCATATTATTTATTTTGCTTGACCTTTCCTGTCATCTAATTTTACTAAAAATCGGTGCAAAACCTGTGGTGTTCAATTCTCACAGAACTGTGTCTTATTGGAAAAATAGTTATGTTTTACTTATTCAAGTAAATAAGTTTTCCTGAACTATGCACCCCTCTTTCTCCATGTCATTTAGTGTTGGACAAGTAGATATGGCAATTTGTGATTTCTAATTTTTCATTTTGATACAATTTAGAAAATGTTATCTGATTTCGAAAAATATTTAGAAAAAGTTAATTGATCATCAAGAAAATGTACCATTGGAGAGAAAACTAAATTTTAACAATAAGAAATACTATTTCATTGCTTGTAAATAATATTTTTCTAATCATAATGTGAAATAAATATAGAATTTTGAGTTTTTTACATATTCAGTAATTAATTTGTTATTTTTTCCTTTCTAAAAATTAAAGTCAACCCCCATAATTCTTCCATGGTTCTAAGCCCCAACTATATCTTCAGCATTGGGAAAAAATCTAGATAGATTAAATAAAATTAGGTACTAGAAATAATTCAAAATCGGAAATCTTGCAAACTTCCTGAAAAGAGCCTTGGCAGTCTTTGCACATCCTGCCCACACTAGGCTGGCAGTAAAAGGGTTAATAACATAAATAAAATCAAAAATGAATTAATTAATAGTTTTTAAAAAAATTAATACCTTTTCCTTGAGCACCAAACACGGCCACCTTTGTCTTTAGACCATTCTGAATTGCAAGATGGAAACTTTTCCTTTTCAGCTTCTTCAGCCTGTTTATCTTTTTTGGCTTTTTCAATTGCTATATAGGCATTTTCTAGTTCTGTGGTCGGATTACCTTTCTCATCATAATAGCGTCCAATAAGTCTACCTATTTGTTTCAAATTAATTGTACAGTATTAAACTATGGATTAAAAAAAAAAACACACTTTAAGGTATATTTTATTGTATCCAAGTGAAATAATTTTGATAAAAAAAAATATCTGCTACTTGACTTTTAAACAACCAGAATATTTGCAACATAAATAGCAGAATTTGAAAGAAAGGATTTAAATTGGCAAAGTTAAATGACGAAATAAATCTTCAATTAAAAAAAAAAAATTACATAGTTCTGTAACAATTTAACAAAGAAACAGTGCAATGAATTTAATAAGCTTATAAAGCAGACATAAAATCATTTTTTACTCAAGGAACACTCAAATTCTAGCTAATGGTTAATTTGACAAAACTCAAACATAACATTAACATAAACTAATAAAGAGATATAAGTTTTTATGAAAAAGGTGAAATTTCCTAACTTGCACCAAAGAAAATAGCAATTTCATGCCTGGAGCTTGTGAACAATGTGAAGTCTACGACGGCAATTTAATCATTATTATGAATCATCAGTCAAACTTAACATCTTTATGACAAGCTCCAAAGGCACGAAGAGTTATGGAATCCACACCAGCTCCTGGATGTGAGCTCCAACAAGAACAAACAAGAAAAGAAAAATACCTGTTAATCAACAGGATTTCAAAATTTATCCCTCAACTTTCAGACAACACAAAACAAAATATGAATAATCATAAAGGAAATAAGTTTAGCATGCAGTTTAGTTGTTAAAAAAATGGAGAAATTTCCTAACATGCATATGCGGGAGCAGGTGATGGTTTCATAACTCTTCATGACTTCAGAGCTTGTCATCGAGATGGTAAGTCTGGTTGATGATTCATAATAATGATGAAACAGCTGTCCCAGACTCCTCATCATTTTCAAGCTCTAGGCATGGAATTGTTGTTGGTGCATGTTGGAAAAGTTTCCCTTTTTCTTAACAACTAAATTGCACATTAAACTTATTTCCTTTATGATACTTAAATAAGTATTTGTTTAATAACCCTTTGAAAAATCTATAAAAATAGAATAAACAGTAATTTAAACTGCAGTTATTATTGTGGATCAAATAAAAAGATACACTTCTGATTAGAAAATAACAAGTAGTATCATCAATGAATAATGACACTTGCTTTTAATTAAAATTTGTTATTTACTAAAAATCAACAGAGTTTCAAGGCCTGACTATTTTTTGGCCCCGTTTTCCATCAGAATCTTTCTCCCCAAGTATTGCTTTAGGCAGGAGTGTGACAAGATGCAATTAATGGCAGGCAATTAACAGATGTAAAAAGATTCTTTCAGGGTCAATTCAAAGACGTTTTTTTTCCATTCACTAAGATTTTTAAAATATTGAAATTAAGTTTATGAGCTGTATCTAAATTCTGTTGAATCACTGGAAAGGAAAAAAAAAAATGAATTACAATACAGTGGCTGGGTTACTATTTATATTTAAATTCCATGATATATTTAAAGTCAGCGTAAGTGTCTATCCATATATCCTTATCTTCCTTTCTCCATTTATACAAATTTAAAAAATTGCTTTGTGTCTTGAGTGAAACTATGAATAGATTATGTAACTATTGTTATAACTATCATCTTATTAGATACACAAGTCTTTATGAATATGTTCCAACTGAGGTTGTGGTGG
Source organism: Thereuonema tuberculata (assembly GCA_023159025.1). Taxonomy (NCBI): domain Eukaryota; kingdom Metazoa; phylum Arthropoda; class Chilopoda; order Scutigeromorpha; family Scutigeridae; genus Thereuonema; species Thereuonema tuberculata. The sequence continues at coordinate 61,633,627 of JAFIDM010009631.1, forward strand.
TGGTTGAAAAAACAACTCTTATTGCAAGACTGGACATGATTGTGAATCACAAGATCAAAATCCTCACTAGTATACAAAAACAATTATTATACACTGTCACAAATTATAGAGACACAAAAACTTAAAATATAAATACAATATGCATACGGAAATTATTAATAGATAAAGTTTCATACAATTAATTTAATTTTTTTTTGAAATACTATGATTTATATGAAAACTATAGACCTATATCTCTACTCTCTAATATATCAAAAATATTCAAAAGTTATTTATAGAAAATTATTTACAACTACAAAAACGCAAAAAAATTATTAAACTGTAATCAATATGCATATCAACCAAAAAAGGAACTGGTACTCTACTAAAAAATCTTAGTGAAAAAATAAACAATGAACTTAACAATGGAAAAATTACATATGTTGCCTTTATAGATTTCAGTAGAGCTTTTGGCAGCATAAATCACAACTTTTTATTAAAAAAACTAGACAACATCGGCATCAGAGGTAAAATCTATAATTTAATAAAGAATTATTTAAAAAACAGAAAAATTAAAATTAAAATGCAAAATTATGTGAGTAAATCATATAACGTCAGATCTGGTGTCCCTCAAGGATCCAATCTAGGTCCTTTATTGTTTAACTTGTATATAAATTCCATAAATAATAGTATAATTTATTCCAATATTTAATTTATAAAATTTTAATTATTTTAATTAATTAATTTTAATTTTCACTATTCATGCTGATATTTTAATTTTCACTAGTGACAGAAATCAATTGAATGCATATAATAGATTACAAATACATACAAATAATATAAATAGTTGGACTAAGAATAATCAAATGACAATCAATATTAAAAAGACGAAAGTAATGTTAATAAAAAATAAAAATAAAATTATTGATAAAAATTTATATTGTTTTTTACATAAAAAAAATTGTAAAAATTTGGTAAATACTCAACAAGTAAATAGTGTATTATGTGAGTGCGAAAGAATAGAGTTTGTCACTCAACAAAAGTACCTAGGAGTATTTATTGATGAGAAATTCTCATGGTCATCACATTATCAACATGTTATTAAAAAACTGAGTTCATTAACTTATCTGTTCTATCATATTAAACACCTCATTCCTTTAAAGCAAAAAATAATAATTTTTAAATCCCTTCTGGATTCCATCTTAGATTATGGCCTAGACAGTTGGATTTTTATTAATAAAAAACAAATTGAAAATATAAACAAAACTTGTTTTAAAATATTAAATAATATCTTTCATAATTTTAATAAAAAAAGTAAAAATGAGAAGAATAATATAAGGAAAAAATTCAAAATTTTAACTATTAAGGAGAAATTTATTTATAAAATAATTATAAAAAAAAAAAAAAATGAAAAATGAAAAAAATAATAATAAAAATAAAAAAAAACTAGAAACAATTGGATTAGTATGATTAATGATAAAAAATAAAAAAACAACTATGGTTACTATCTAAATGGTCATATTATATTTAAACTTTTTTATCAAATCAAGTGAGATAAATACAATAGTCAAATTATAAAAGATATAAAAAAAAAATACAATTTCTGATATAACTGATAAAAAGATAAAATTAATCATTACTTTTCATATTACATGTTTCTTTTGGGTGGAATATTATCTTTATAAATTAAACTCTCAATACCTATATCACAGGTGTACAGCTAATAATAAGTACACCTAAATAGGTATGAGAAACATAAAAAAAAAAAAAAAAAAAAAAAATATTGATACATCAAGACTCTACTTACCAATAAAGAAATAATCTGTATTATAGAAATTCACCCATTCATCAATGGAAAGCATCTGACTGGAAGTTAACCCTGATACATCATCAGATAAGCCTTCTGGCGTAAATTCTCCTGTAACAAAACTCCTGGTAGCATCACATCCTGTAAAATAGATGAAACAGTATGAAATGTTGTCTCAATGATAATACCATCCCAAAATAGAAAAAACAAAAAAACAAAAAATAATGAAACTAATATTAAGTAGTTTTTAGATTATAAGTAAAATTATAATCTAAATTATATGATTATAAGTAAAAAAAATAGTTCAAGTTCTTAAAGCAATGATATTTGATTCAATATTTTAAACAAACTGAAAACTTATAAATAATCGTGGAATTCAAAAAAAGAAAAAAATAGAAATTGGCCCACCAAGAAAAAGTGAATCAATCTGACAACAACTGTAGTAGAATAAAATGTGATTGGAATAATGAATCAAGTTCCAAGCAATTACAGTAACTTCTGTTTGAAATATTAGAGAACATGCACATGAGCGCCCGCAGAATTTTTCCAGGAAAGGAGGGGGGACAAAATATATTGGCAGTGTAAAAAAGTTTGTCAAGATTCTACTTTATGTTGTGAAATTATATAAAATAAATATAAGTAAGCTAAAGTAATTAGTTGTAATAAAATTTGTTGGATTTCTATCTTTTAGTTCTCTTGAGAAAAAAAAATTCTATGACTTTAATAAATATTGAAACTTACAGGGCGGGGCAAATGCCCTGCTTGCCTGTATGCGCCGACACCCATGAACATGCTTCAGTTTTGAAAATTGGTATCAGAGGGGACTCCAAGCAATGATGTTGGTGGGTATCTGGTCAAAAGAGGTGTCAGATTTTATCCTATGGTATGTCATTTCATGCCTTTACTAGTTGTGCTCTAAAAGCAAGTGATGAACTGGGGATTACACAATGTGATCAAAAGTATCACATTGTGTAGTCAGCCACCCAAAACCACAGTCAGACTTTCCCCATGACACACTTCCCGGTAATGGACATTAGTAAGGAGTGGGTCTGCCTTTTGCCTTTATCACAGTCGTGACTGTGCTAGGAAAACTTTCTACCAGGTGTCTGAACATCTCTGAATGAATGGCAGTTCATTCTTCCTGAAGAGCTGTAGTCAGAGGAGGTCGTGATGTGAGACATTGGAGTCTGGAGAGAAGACAATGTTCTAATTCCTCCCATAGGTGTTTGATGAGGTTCAGGTCGGGACTCTGGACAGGCCAGTCCATTTCCTGAACCTTATTGTCCACAAACCATTCCTTCACAAACCTTGCTTTATAATACAAGAGTTGTCATGCTGGTAGAGGCAATGGTCATAACCGAAGTGATCTCTACTGTAGGCAGTACATAACTGGTCAAAATGTCCTTGTATCCTTCTGCATTTACACTGCCATGCAGTTCCTTAGCATTCGCAACACCGAAACCCTCCAATCAGGTCACTACATGGTATAGCGTGATTCATCACTCCATATTGCACATTTCACTAATCCAATGTTCAGTGGCGTCACTCTTCACACCACTTCAGGAAGAGATTAACATTCAAAGGGGAAATGTTTGGTTGTAAGTAGCTACTTGATCATAAAACCCTATTCCTCTGACCACTCAACGAACAGTCATGGTGCTGGCTAGATTATTAGTACTACTGTAAAACTCAAGTGTGACTATTTCAATCGATGTCTGGCTATTTTCATGAACTACATTCTTTAACACTTGACAGCAGGCCCCTCACATCAAATTCCGAGCCCAGGTACCAAATGCAATACCGGGCCTTTCCCCCCTCCCCGCATGTTATGAACAAAATCAAAAAAAAAGGAATCTCCAAATCGACAACCAAAAAAAAACCGAATCTCCAAATTTGACAGCCGGGCCCGGTCCTGAGGGAACAACTGACCTCCCCTTTTGTGGGGGCCCTGCTTGACAGTCCCGGTCTATCAGTATACTTGGTCTACCTGGTCGCATCTTCCCTTCACAATCACGTTACCAACACTCATTTCGACAGCTTTAGAAGGGTTGAAATGTCCCTGACAAACTTATTACTCAAATGAAATAAAATAAAAATGGAAATAAATAAAACGCACTTACTTATAAAAAGTTGAATATAAAGTAGTACATGGAATTTAATCCAACAGTTTCGGAATAACTATCACTCTCTTTGATAGAACTATTTTGGATACCACATAGTTATTGATATTTGCCAACTTTCGTTTACTTTCCCTTTATACTTTGATTCATTTCTTTAAAAGGGATTCTGTTTTTCATTAAGACTACCTAAATGAGGACTCAATTCAAAAATAGCTATATTCAGTCTTTGGATTCTAGTTCTTCTGAAAATTTCGCCAGACAGAGAAATACACTATTTTTGAATATGTTCTCATTCTGTGTCTTTTGAAGATTTTATATTTATGTTTTAATAAATTTTATTATATATCTGCGTGATAGCATCACATTTTTTAATGAAAATGTGATAAACTTTAACAAAAAAGTCATTTTTCAATATTTTCTGAAGTTCTTAAAGATATGAAAAAAAAAAAAAAAAATATGCAAGCAACTAAATATTGCTAAATAAGCGATTATTTCTTTTTCGTCGTAAATGCCCTTTAAAAAAAATAAGTTTAACATTTTCAGACTTATAAAGTATGCGACAAGGAAATGATTAAAAACTAGTATATCAAACGATTCGATATCATTTAGTACAATTGATTTGCAAAAGAAATAATATATATTATTATAAGGCGTTAACCAAAAAATAGCAACAGCTGATGACATTACTTATTATTTTCAAGATTTAAATATATTATTCTTTTATCCATTAAAAACAGGAACTCTTCATTATACTTCTGTCAAATACATCATTTTACAGATGAATAGTTTTCACGCGTGTCAACATTTAGCATTATTTCCTGTTTTGTTTTTTTTTATGAACTCACCAGCAAAATGACGATAGCCTCCATCTGGTCCATAATGTTGTACCCCTTTCCTAACATCGTAAATCCGTCCAAGAATTGCTAAATAAAGTCCTTTGCTTCCCTCCGATCCATCATATAACTTCAGTTCTTTTGGAGTGAGGAGTATTTCTCCCGGCTGTAACTCTTTCAGGGCAGCAATTTTGGGAGGTCGAATATCACTCTTTTTTGACTCTTTAAGTTTTATATTAATTGGCGACGTCGGTTTTTCTATAAAGAAGGAATAGACCTTGATCCAATACTTTTGAATCAAGGGATACTGATCCATAAATTGTTCAACAACATCTGGATAATAATGATGAATTAAAACCGAGGTAAATAAAACTAAGCCACTCGTCCACATAACAACTCCTACTTTGGTTGCCATTATGGATGCAGATTAGAAATAAACAAGCAAAAGTACTACAAAGGCAGCTTCAAACGTTGTGGCAGTTTAGAGACCAATCCGACAAAAATACCATCAAAACAAAAAAACTTTTTAAGAGTACAATAAACTTTCCAAACACTGATTCACAGGAAAACACGACACAAGCATGACTCAAACAGGAAGTACAAACTTTAAAAGCGGAAGTGCACTTAGGAGGAAACCATCAATAAAACCTGGATTTGTATTTTCTTAACAATATATCAAAGCACAACGTTTTAAGTCTATTTTTAAGTAATAACAGTTATAAATAAAGCTGAACTAACAAATTGCTTCAAAACACGACTAAATATTAAAAATTTCCGTTATTAAGAAATATGTCTGAAGTATTTTTCCCCTCAACATTCGAAGACAAAATTAACTAACCCTTTCAAAAATATTTTGAAATAGTTAGGTTCAAGGGTGAAAAGCCAGATAAACTAAAATATACATAACAAGAAATACTAATAAAACGGAATTGCAAGTAGAAATGTGAAACTAAAAGCCTCTGTGCATCGATGAAAAATTCGAAACACGATAGTCTTAATAATATTTTGTAGTTTACATATCAGTAAATATATTTTATTTACTGATATGTAAGTCAAGTTACAGTTAAAAGTTAGTAACTTATTATTTTGTTTGGTATGTAATTTCAGATGTTTTCCATTTCTTAAGTCTAAAGAAAACGTGATTGAGCAAATATGGCGGTAGTTTTTGATTTCGCTTTAATGACAAAAATTCAAATGAAACTTTTTAGAAGTTTGATAAATATGAAAGTTATTAAAATTACCGAACTGTGAAGTGATCTACGATTCAAAGTATAAGAGTTCAATAGAATTTCAGGTACTGTCGATTTTATTTTCTTACCTAAAATAAAAACTTGTAGATAATCTTGGGATCTATGCACTTACACACTCTTTGCATTTAAAAAGTATCATCCCAAAAGATAGAAGACAAGGTTAATACTGAATTTTGTTCATTATTAATCTAGGAAGATTACCCAAAATATCCTTTAATGTCTATTTATCCTATGAAAAGAGAACACATTGCGCTAGAGTAAAAGGTTGTACAAAGAACTGAATTTCGCGAAGCCATTAATATACTCAATTCACCCATCTGCTAATCGATGGCTTGTTCACAGGATCATGATGAGGGGATTTTTAACTTTAATGACTTAGCGAAATTCAGTTCTTTGTACA
>JAFIDM010009631.1:61640415-61660027 GCA_023159025.1 Thereuonema tuberculata
TTTAGCCTTTGTTTGAAAATTGTGTGAAAGGAAACAAACATGTATAAAAAGAAAATTTATTCAGAAACCTGATAAATTTCTTTTTATACATGTTTGTTCCCTTTCACACAATTTTAAAACAAAGGCTAAAATTTTTCTGGAGAAACACCCCCCACTAATTTTAGCTACGTCCACAATGCAGCCATCAAAGTTAATTGAAGTTTGGTGCACTTCGGCATCAGAATATTATAAAATTTAGCAGGAAGATAGAACATAAAAGAAACCCACTACAACTTTACTTTTTCTCAGTGTATTTTTCATTTAGAGGCATTTAAAGTATAACTAAAAGTGGTTTGCTATCCTGAATATAATCATTGTACTTTTTGAAAATACATGTATACTTAGCTCCCACTTACAGGAAAAATTAGAAGATTGTTAGGGTATTCTGTGCAGATTTCAAGCCATTCTTCATTTTGTTTGGCAGGTTTATTACTATATTAGTAATAAACCTGCCAAACAAAATGAAGAATGGCTTGAAATCTGCACAGAATACCCTATATTAGTGCTTGCAATACATTTTTTAAATTGGTTGCTTTCTTCCTTTAACACTTTCTGATGGAGAAATGCGTGATATTTAAACCCTCCATACTACATTTCTGCTGATATTGTGACCTTCAGATTATTAATTGTTCTGCACCAATTAGCACAAACAATTGACTTGAGATGGCCCCATAAGGAAAAAATAAAATAAAATAGAGTTTAGGGGTTACTTCAACTGGTCCTTACTGTCCAATCCATTTGTCTGATAATGTTTCTTTCAAATAATTTTGGATATTGAGTGGGGGTATAAGTGGTGGGATTACATCATACTGAAACTATGTGACTTCTTATCTAATAATGAAATGCCAACATTTTGAGGAATCAAAATAAATTGCAGCACATGGAGGTATGTTACACCAATTACAGTGTTGGAGAAGAAGTATGGCTGAATTAATTTCTCACACCAATGCAAACCCATGCCACAATTTGTGGACCTTATTTCATATGTACTTTTACCATCCAGTATGGTTTTCAGTAGACTAATAATAGCGATAATTGACAGTACCCATTAAGATTAAATACTGCTTCATCACTAAACATGATTCAATTCTAAAGTTGTCTGTTCTGTATAAACCATTCATGTGCCAGTTTCAGTCAGTACCATGCAGTTCTTGAACAAGCTGAGATTTAAAGGATAAAAAAGAGAGCACAAAGAATGCATTTAACGAGCCTTACTGAGATGTGTGATTCCGATGATAACTTTCTTACTATCTTAGTATATAGTTGTGCAGATGTTCACATACCTTGCCAGTGTCACTCAGCTATTGTTGATCAGTTGAAGTTCTTTGTTGCAAAACATGAAAGCTTTCTGGTTCTTGAAAATGTTTAAACAATGTATTGATAGTAACAAAAGAAATTGGGATTTTACTATAATATTTTACATTGAAGTTGTTTGCAACATATATTTATGAGGCACTAATCTTTCCCTGCAACAAAACTTTTTTCATTCATTTTGTGTTAATTTATTATCCACAACATATCTATTTAATTTATACGATTTAGCATGTGTAATATATTATTGAAATAAAAGGTTAGCACACTAGTATTAAGATTTTAAAATTTATACAATTAAAAAATAATTTACACAAGCTTTCAAAAGATCAGTGACTAGCCAACAAAACACTGGTCATTTTAAAAGCTTGTGTAAATTATTGTTTAATTGTATAATTTTTTTATCTTAATAATAGTGTGTTGGCCTTTTATTTCAATATCTATTTAATGTTTTAAAAAGAAATATGTAAACTATAAAAATATATTAAAATTGCCTAAAAATTGGCGGAAACTTTTGACATATCCTGAATATCAAAATTTCACAGAATCACAGATTTTTATTTTTTTTTTGTTTCAGTAAGTTTTCAATGTGAGCACGAAAATGTCCCATCGTCAGTGTGTGAATAGTCCTGATTCATTTTGCTATATGTCCTATTAGCATCCTATTAGCACTTCTGTTACATTGAACATCTATTACATTGTACAGATACAGGGAAAGAGATTTCTTACCCTTCTTCTCATATGTTGAGAAACTAGGTTCTGTAACAACATAACTAGTGTGTTTAATGCTATGAATGTCTCGTATGAAACTCATGAGCGTAAAACTTTTCATAGACAGTTCAAAGACAAGTTTGAAGACCTTTCTTTTGTACAATAGTAATTTGCTACCTTCTATTCCTGTTGCACATTTAAAATTCATCTAAAAGAACCATATAATACCTTGAAGCTTCAATTGAATTATGAAGAACATGCATGGAGTGTTTGTGCTGATCTAAAAGTGCTCACTATTCTTCTAGGCCAGCAGTCGGGATTTACTAAATACCCTGTTTCCTTTGTAAGTTCAATATAAAGGCGAGGATCAGAGCATTGGACCAGAAAAAATTGGCCACAAAGGACAAATTTAATGCCTGGCCAAAAAAAAAGTAATTACGAACCTTTAGTTTCTCATGCTAGAGTCCTTCTCTAGCATTTCATATTAAATTAGACCTCATGAAGCGATTTGTAACTGCTCTAAATAAGGAAAGTGACTGTTTCCACTTTATTGTTACAAAGCAGCAGCTGTTTTTGATGGATCTCAATTCGTGAGCTCATGTGGGATGAAACTTTCCCTCAGTCGGTTAAAGTCGGTTTGGTTGGCATATAAGAAAGTACAAGGTGGCCATAAAATAACTTTCCCTGTTTGGAGGCATCTGCAGCAAAAACTAATGAACAGAATGAAACTAAAATTCAGATATAGTCTATTAAGGGCATGGGGAAAAGAATTATGCAAAAAAAAAAAAAAAATTAGTACCAAAAGCCGCCGATAGAAAAAAATTCGGCGCTGCTATCACTCTAAACGTAGAGTATGCAAATTTTCTAGTGCAGAAGTGACAGCAGCACTACTCAGTCCTTTTAAAAAGGGAAGAGCGAACGTTCAGTCAAGCAGTTCGTCAATTGACTGTTGAGTTATACTCAATATGTGGCCTACCTTACCTCATCGTGCGTTACTTGTAAAACTGTTTTACACTAAAGACTGCAATGTAGCAGCGGCTCTTAGGGACTTTCGAAGGCTTCATAACCTACGTAAAGGTCCAATGTCTGTTGTAGCACTGCGAGCTATGATTCAGAAGTGAGAGCCAGCAGAGGACCGAAAACCAGTATCAGACAACACAGTAATAGATGTTGCCACTGCAGTGTTCGACGACACAGGGACTAGTAGTGGTCCAAGTGCTCGTGCAATAGCTCGCCAAACCGATATGCCGTATGGGACTGCCTGGAAAATCTTACGGAAAATGCTGCATTTCTATCAGTATAAGATCAGTCGTGTGCAAGAACGAAAACCTACAGATTATGATAAGCGCCTGACTTTCGCGCTAACATTTCTTGCCCAAATGGATATCAACAATTATTGGCCTTGGAACATATTGTGGGGAGATGAGGCTCATTTTTATCTGAATGGGTCAGTCAACACTCAAAACTGCCGATTCTGGGCATGTGAACGTCCCTCAGTGATTCATCAAGTGCCACTGCATTCTCCAAAAGTAACTGTGTGGTGTGGATTCACGGCAGAGTTCATATTAGGACCATACTTTTTTGAGACTATGACTCCTACAAGTCCTGTTACCTGTACCATTAATGGAGAGATATATCTGCAAATGCTGTAAACATTTATCATTCCTGAATTGCAACAAAGAAAATGCTCACACTCGACATGTTATATGCAAGATGGCGAACGACCACATGTTGTTCGTACAGTACAGAACCTGTTACGCCAGTATTTCGGGAATGAGAGGGTTATCAGTCAATATTTTCCGATGGAATGGTCACCGAACATGACCCCATGTGACTTTTGGTTGTGGGGGTACCTGAAATCCATTGTGTATACTGGTGGCATTACAAACCTACATTCGTTGAAAGATAACATACAAACATCTAAACTGACACTTTACGTGCAGCAGTAGAGAACGTCATACACCGGATGCAATATGTTGTACACAAGAAAGGTCAGCACATTGACAATGTTGCACGTGGTCCAGAGGACTCTAATGATTGATTAATGTTGATAAAAGATTGTTAACAAACAATTGATGATTAAAGATTGTTGTGTTGTTTCATTAGTTTTCGCTGCAGATGCTTCTAAACAGGGAAAGTTATTTTATGGCCACCTGATATATAAGTGATCGGGCTAGGCATCTGACAAAGACATTAAAACAGTGGAAACCCAATATCAAGGCTATTAGGGTCAATGATCGTAAGTCAATAATGGCTGATTACTGTTGGGTTTGATAAGAAACACTTGTGATTAACTGAGTAGAATTTCAAAAAAATGCAAGTTTTCTTCACAGTGAAGTTTCAATGCATTGAAATTTATGAACGTAGCTGCTATATTTCTATATTTTTGTTTTATATTTAAGCTTAAATTAAGTACATGTAGGAACATATTTAAGCTTAAATGAAATACATACATTTTACCTCAGCTAAATTATAGAAATGAGTGTCTATTTAATAGATATAATATTTAGTTCATTGTGACTTTTTGTTTGATATTGTTGAAAAATCTAGCCCGATCATAGGCAGATCAGGGGGGGGGGCTAGTGAGGGCTATAGTCCCTCCCTTTAGCTGTGAATATAGATTGGATAAAATGGGGTATCCAAAGGCTGCTGCCTGATAGATATTAATATTGCCATGATGACGATTTCAATTGCTAAAAAAAAGCTGGTGGTTCAGACTCACAGATATAGTTAGCTGCCCCCCCCCCTCTTGAAAAATCCTAGATCCACCCCCGATAGAGTAAAATTGAAACCAGATTTGAATTTAGGGCATTCATATTATATATATCCAGGTGGATTAATTTTTTTTTTTTTTGTAGACCTGTGTTCCGATTCATTAAAAACATTTTTTTGAACACTAGACTTTAAATGAAAAGGGGAATTGAAATGTTAAACTGTCCTACTAGTAGACTTTAAAGTTGAGGGCAAAAATATAAGTAAATTACTTGAAACAGATACACAAATTTAAAGAGATCAAATCACTATAATGAATTGTAGAATAACCATTGGGAATTTATCTATCATCAAATTTAGACACTCAAAAACATATTCCTCAACAAATGTATAGCAACAGTAGTTTTGCACAATTGTTTTTTTCTTTTGTGTCAATTAGCATGTATCTTCAGGCATTTCTAAGATAAGATAGAAGATTAAGAACATACAAAAGTTCATAGTGTAACTCATGAGAGTATATATTTGAGAAAACGAATCGTTCACCTCTTCAGTAAATTTCCAGTAAAATAACAGCATTGATAAAGCAACTAAATCATATTAGAAAGTTCCTACTATAAAATGGGAGACAATTGTCATTGAAGAGTTATTTGAAAGGGTTGAGAAAATGCATTGTTCTAGTTTCCTTTTCATTAAAAGCATTATTGCATCGTAAGTGATATTGTTGTAAGATGCTAAGATCAAGGCAGACATCTCACTGATTTTGTTATTTTCAAGTTTCCAGCTATCACAAGTGAGATTAGATCCCACATTCTATCACTAAAACACCTGTAAACAGTTAAATATATTACATTTTGGACTGTGAGCCTTTAACTGATAAATGCAGTTACAATCAATCATCAAGGAGAGTTTTAGGGGGAAATTTAAAAGTGTGTATGTGTGGCACTGAATAGCAAATGATTCTGCCGTTTCAATAATTTATAGTGCCACCTGGATCTTAACCTTTACTTTAGTGAAGCAAATCTTTCCAGTATTATTTAATCTGATATTCTACGCTGTTTTCCTGTTTGTGTGTATGTGTGTATCACTAAATCTGGAAATCTATAAATGAGAAAAGAAAAAACAAGGACTCCTCTTAAAAAATTGACTTAAAGAGAAAATAAATATGGATGAATTTATCCATATGGAAAGAAAGAGGATGGTGTATAAGTACTTACTTTATTATTTGTTCAATAAGTTCAACTGAGGAATTAGCCCATTGATTTAATAATGTTTGCTTAGGAAAGAGTAGGAGCTTACAAGCACATTTGTGTGCACTTATTTTATAAGTTAAAATATCATATAAATTTATTTTAATTTTAAGTGAATATGGTTTATACTGCAACCCTCTTCTAACAAATTGAAGAACAATGAATTCTAACTGAAATCTTAAATGCGAGATTTTTTTTTTTTTTTTTTAATATTATACAGTGAAACTTGGATAATTCAAAGCTGAAGGGACCAGAGAAAAAGTTCGAATTACATATATTCTCTCAAACAGAAGAGATAAATAAAAAAGATTAACTCCACGATCAAAGATTTAACACATAAACTTTATCTAAGAATATTGCTACTTTTTTTCATTAAATCAAACATTTTTTACTAGCTTAATTATTCATCACTTTCCAAAAAAAAGCAGATATTTTTAATTGCTTCATTGAATGCAATCTTTGTGTCCTAGCATGTGATTCTAACATCTGGATTACCAGGTCCTCTCGTTCTTTTTCTATTTTTTCCATTGCCATTTTTGCTGCTCAAGATTTTATCTTTGTTCTTCAAATATGTCGATAACATGTTGGATGGAATTCCAAATTTCTTGACGATTTCCGATTTCTTTTTAAAGCCTTTTTCCACTTCCTTAATCACCGCTACCTTTTCAGCTAATGTTAATGACTTATAAGGAGCTTTAGCTTTTGACAATGGCACAGTAAGAGCATGTAAACAGTACTTAAAGCACAAGCACAAAAACTAGAAATGTATATAACCGCATTAAATCATTCACAGGATGTGCACGTTACTCTAAGACCGAAGGGGAGGGAGGACGGTAACAACAGAGGGTGGACAGAAAAATCTTCAGAAATCCCCACATAGTGACATTCCAACCCTCGCTTTTGTTTTCCTTAGAAAGACCGTTAAAATAAATAATGTATCTTAGCTGAGAAAAGTCTCAGGTACAATTTTTACCGTAATATTTTAAGGACAATCATATGAAAAATTCGAATTATCCATGATTTTTAACATTATTTTAATACAGAATTCTAGGTACCGAGCAAAAAATTCAAATTATCCAGAATTTCGAATTAAACAAGTTCAAATTATCCAAGTTTCACTGTATTAAGAAAGTTAGGACAGATAATGGAAATTGTCATCTTACTTACCTAATGTAGGAAAATAATTATTAACATTAATGATGAAGTTGATCATGAATTTTGTAAATGTGAAATACTAGAGTAGATTCCATGTTAGTGTAATTTAAAAGTATTTGATCACATACTTATTGACTGTTCAAAGTTAATAGAAGCAGAGTTTGTGAATTACAAGTTTATATCTGAAAGTAGGACTGTAATTAGAATTCATATAAAAATACAAATATCTAGTAGCTGAAAACTTCAGTGGAGTTACTTATATCATAGGGCCTATACAGGAAATGCAGTTAATTGCTTAAGTCATTGTATGTTTTATAAGCAGTAGACACATTATTAAATTATTTGTGCATTATAATGCAGCTATTTTTGACTAAATGATCAGTTATTTTTAGCAATCCATTTGGGAGCTATTGTGATAGCAGTTGCTTCCTGTTCGTCCCCCCCCCCCCAACATCTCCCGAACAGAAGGTTGGATCGACAAACAGACTATCGTGTTCAGATGCCCAAAGAATGTAGGAATAGGATATTTTCAGGGATATTATTATTATGAGTCACCCCTAAATTTATGCTTTAGCACAAAATTATATTCACTTGTTTTACTAGCAAATCATTTTGTTTTGTTATAAGATTTGACATTAAAAATTTATTTCAACTTTCATTTTATGTATGAGTTATCTCTGAATCTTTTTCCATAGGGTTTATGAAGCAGGGCAAAAACTGGTTTCATAGTGTATACTTAGCAACCCTAAACATGTTTCATGTTTTTACAAATAATGATTTGAAAAGATTAAAATATGATATTAAGCATAAAATAAATCAAAATAAGATAATGAAAAAAAAAGCTTGATCAGGATTTGAATCTGGGTTATTGAACAACTCAGTGTACTAATCAATAGGCGATTACAGCTACCAACTCTAGCTGAAAAAATCACTCAGAAACAGGCATTCACAACAGATGTTGAGAATATTCTTTCTTATCACAATTATCTTGGATCCAAAAATGCTCTTTCCACGTTTACTATTCTAATATATTTGTACAGTGGAACCCCGTTATTCGTACACAATCCGTTCCAGGAGGCAGCTCGAATGGCGATTTGTACAAATGGCGAATCATTTTTTCACATAAGATATAATGTAAATTGGATTAATCCGTTCCAGAACCCAGAGATGATTGCTTAATTAAACCTTTGTAATAATATTTTAAGCGTAAAATACATAAAAACTATGAAAACAATAAATATATAGGCCTCTCTTACAGGCCCGGATTTAAAGACCCAGGGCCCCTAGGACCCACTTACATTGGGCCCCCAGCCCCGGACTGAAACACCCAGGGCCCCTAGACACTTGCTATTTGCCCCCCCCCCCCCCACCCCGAAAACCTACAACCCAAAAAAAAACGGAATCTCCGTTTCAACAACCCAAAAAAAAAAGAAACGAAATCTCCAATTCAAAAATCAAAAAAAATCCAATACGGCGGGGCCCCTCAGCTGGCTGGGCCCCTAAGCCCTGGTCTTTTAGGCCTAGGCGGAAATCTGGGCCTGCTCTCTTATTATGTCTTTCTTTTTCAGTATAGACGATATTATTAATTTCGCCATGCCATACTGAGTTGCCAGGTCAGAGACACGAGTTCCACTTTCAAACTTCGCAACGATTTCTTTTTTTCAATTCAATTGTCATTCTCACTGCTTTCCTTTTAGGCTTGGTTGAATCAGTAATCTTTTTTGGACCCGTGGCTGCACTATTTTTAATAAAAATAACAAAAAATAACATAAAATAGCACAAAGTTTCATGAAGCTTGCATGGATGATGAGTAGCGTACGGAAGCTAGCACGAGACTGAACTGAAGCGACCGCGTGGTGCAGCCAGTAACAAGGTCCCGCTGTCCGAATCGTGAGCAAGCGTACGAATGGCGAGTTCAATTTTACTTGAAAAAGTTGGACGAATAACAAGTTGTACGAGTAGCGTGGTGGACGAATGGCGGGGTTCCACTGTATAATGTCAAATCTCTCTATACAGTGATACCTTGGTTCACGAACATAATCCTTTCCTTGACCCTTTTCCTGAACCGAAAAGTTTGTGATCCGAATCAGTTTTTCCCATTGCAATTAATGTATATCCAAATAATACGTTTTTTGCCCTAGAAATTTTTTTTAACATGTTTTGGCTTTATTTGTGCAAATAATGCAGAAAGGAAATAAATATAACAGTAATATTAGAAGAAAGCAGTTTAGTTACCAAAATAAAACTAATTTTACAGTATATATACAATTTACCTTTGTGGTTGATAATTGCTGGCACACGGGAATGGAGGAAGTTGAGAGGGGGAGGAGGAAGATTACTCTTTCGAAGGAGAGGCAGTTGGTAACTGCATAAGATAACAATCCAGAGAAATTTGTCTTTTTCTTTGCTTGAGAATTTTGCAAAAATAGGTCATTACATTATCATTTAAAATTTCCACTGCTTTTTTTGGGAGCCATAATAATGGATAAATTTAAAGTAAATAAAGTAAAAACTAAAATATCAACAGTTTGTTGTTGGGACTACTGCAACCAGGCGAGCTAGGCAAACTGATTTGCTGCTAGGGGCATGGCTGTGAACAGGATTTTGTGCGCTGTGAATCACGTGCGCTCCATGAGCTCTGTTCGTGCATGTTCGTGAACCGAAGCATCGTTGTGAAGCAAAGCAAAATTTCTTCACAAATGGTGTTCGTAGACCGAAACGTTCGTGATCCGAGGTATCACTGTATGTTATATCATTTTTTTTCTATAAGTTTTAATATTTTTAATATTTTCCACATGCTAATATTGCTTCCAATTTCTGAACACTTTTCTTTTTTTACCTATTATAACAAACTTCACTAATGATTTTGATATAATACAAATTATTAAAATCCATATGTTTTCCAAAATGTTTCTTAATTTCAGCATATAATCTGATATTTTTATCTCCATATTATTTTACCAGATTGAGATCAAATTTCCTAACTGTGTAAATTTCAATACTTGTTCTGTATTTTTTTTCTGTGTTTTTTTTTCTCTATTTATATTTCTGTCTCTACAATTAGTCACAGATTTAGTCTTTTCTGTTGAAAATTTCATATCACATTCATAATAATGGTGTGTTACTCATTGAAAGTCATCATCTTAAAATATTGCTTGGAGAATTCCATGTTTCATTTTATTTTTTAGATTATTCTCCATATGAAAATGCATTTTAAGATAAGGCTTTCTAATGAGAAAAAAAATTATCCAACACATAGCATAAACTTATTTCTAAAGTATCTGCCTAAATTCTGGTTGGCCATAATTTAAGAGGTGTTTAGAACCCAGCTACTAAAACTTATTGGGCCAACCTCCACCAAATTTGATGTGAACACTATTTAAACCATGGGGTTTTGATTTCAAAAGAAAAAAAACATTAGTTCAAAATTTCGCCACCAGGGAAAAAAATGGCGCTAGACATGTGTAGAGATAAATTGAGCGTAATAAATAAAGAAAGTTTACAAAAAATAGTAATTTTTATTTGGCATCATTTACAGATGTGATTCAGTATGTTTTCCTTGCAACTGTTCCAATAACTGCATTCTGTGAATAGCATTTCCAACAGCAAAACGCAGCAGATCTCCAGTGATTTGCCTCACCTACAGCTTTACTCGGCCCTTTAACATTACTAAGTTATTTCGCCTCCTTGGTACACCAAGCTTATCAAATATACCCAAAATCAAAAGTGAGGTCAGGCGAACAGGCTGGCCAACTCATCAGAAACATTGGACTAATTATTCTGTCTTCTGTGAAATGCTGACGTAAGACTTGCTGTAAACCCAATTCAATGTGAGGGGGCGCTCCATCCTGCATAAATATGGTGGATCCAAGGCATCCACACTGTTGAAGTTGTGGAATAACAAAATCAAGCAGCATTCGTTGATATGTCACAACACTGACTGAGCAAGTCATGTGACCGTTTGGTGTTCTTTCTTCAAAAAAGTACAGATCGATGATGAACGAAGCAGTAAAGCCACACACACTGTGACTTTCAATGAGTGCAAAGGTATCTGCTGAGACACATGAGGATTCTCTAACATCCAAATGCAGCAATTCTGTGTGTTTACAATTCCTTTAAGATGAAAATGTGCCTCATCACTCCATAGAATGTTCCAAGGCCATGCATCCTCGACTTCCATTCGAGCTAGGAACATCAGAGAAAAGCTCAGATGAGCGTCCGCATCTCCTCGAAGCAATTGTTGAGTGTGGCTGATCTTCTAATGGAAAAACATCAGCAGTTTATGCATAATTTTCCACACTGTTGCATAAGACATATCGAATTGCCTTGATATTGCCCGTGCACTGCTGGACGTATGTGCATCGTTTGCTTCCAGTTCAGCCATTGCAACTGTTTCAAGTTGTTGGTTTAATGTCAGTTTGCATCCTTGTCCTGGCAGCACTTGTAACGATCCCGTATTTTCAAATCACAAAATCTTGTTTTGCAAATTTGAGATTGCCAATGGGCCTTCCTTAAATTCTTCAACCTCCGGTGTTCCCAAAGTGTGGCAGAAGCAATGTTGGTTTTTTTGTAGTAAAGTTTCACCAGCAAAGCTGATCAAACAATAAATTTAGCATAGCGAAGGTTTAACATCAAAGCATCACCACACAACCACAGCACCTTAGTTGGACCTAACACAAGTTGTTTGTTGTCATCTTTTTATATCCTTCAATCTATGACATCGGTTTACTGCAATCTGCATATGGTAATATAGGACAATACTTCCTATAGTGGCTTGAGAGACAGTGTGGCCAACCACCAGTGTCTGCCATGTTGCTGCCAACCAAGGCCGCCCAGAGGGGTGGGCAAAAGGGGCAGATTGCCCCGGGGTCCCACAAAAATAGCTCAAAGGGGGGGCCACATCTAAAGCCACATCAATAGGGTGGGGGGCCACAAATCCAAACGTTGCCCTGGGGCCACCAAAAGTCTCTGGGCGGCTCTGCTCCCAACTGACACAAGTTTATATCAGCCTCAGAAGAAATTTTCACATTTTTACTAAACTTTTTTGACTCACAATTGATCTACTGCCTTTGATTGTATTTAATGTGAATTACAGAAACACAAAAACATTGAAAATCAACTTTCAAGACTAATGTTGTGAATGTAATGACACTGGCAAAGCATGGAAATAAATTATCATTATCAATGGTTAATAATAAGAGGTAATAATGTATACTTGGTGAATAGATTATCTGAAAGATACTTACTTTCAAAGGTTAAATCTTGGGTTCTCCACAGGCACAACTTATCTTCATTTATTTTTTCTTAAATTGATTATTATTTTATGTCTCATTTTTTATTTAATTTTTGCAAAAAAAAAAAAGGATTAAAAGATATGTCTTTTTTTGGATTAGTAACAACTTAAATTCTTGTTTTTTTGAAAAAAATGTATACTTTAGTGATTTTTTAGGGTGCAAAATGGAAAGAAAAATGTTGTTTCTGTAATTCACATTAAATACAATCAAAGGCAGTAGAACAATTGTGAGTCAAAAAAGTTTAGTTAAAATGTGAAAATTCCTTCTATGGCTGATATAAACTTGTGTTCAGTTGGGAGCAGCATAGCGGTGGAAGCATTAGCCAATAGAAAAGAGGACCTCCATTGGCCACACTGTCTCTCAAGCCACTGTAATACTTCCTAAAGTCACTGTATGGACCATACAGTGACTTCCAGTGCCATTTTTTTTCCCTGTTGGCGAAATTTTGAACTAATTTTTTTTTTTTCATTAGAAATCCAAAATCCCATGGACTAAATAGTGTTCACACCAAATTTGGTGGAGTTTGGCCGAATAGTGTTTTGGTAATTGGGCTCTAAACACCTCCTCTTTGATTACAGCCACCGTATATTGAATTTCACTTTAAAGTAAAGTAATAGCAATGATATCATCAACAAATAGACTTGTTCATCAAAACGCTACCAACTATGATAATCTCATCATGTACATGAAGAAAAAGTTGATGGTAGATAGATAAAAATGAAGCTTACATTCCTCAAATTCATGCCAAGAAAGAAAATTGTTAATGAGTTGTTAATGTCTTGAGCATTCAATGCAGAAGTAACTGAAACAAAAAGGAATACTTGCAATACCTTCTTTGTGTCAGGGTAAAATGCTTTCCTGAATTACTTGAACTACTGAAAATCTTTTGTCTTATGAAAATTCAAGTAACTATCAGAATCAGGGACAAAATAAATATCAGTGTCAACCAGAACAAGAGGTTGTTTTTTTTTAATTAAAATAATATAAAATTAATAAAACCTTTCCAAAAGAATGCTTAAAAAAGAAGAAATTTCTTTTCAAGTATCAATGTTTAGCATTTTATGCACAATAAAACCTTTAACTACAATAGGGTTTTTTTTCTTTTTTTACAAGTAAAAACCATAGAAATTCTACAGTTGGAAATGTAGTTCTCCTAATCATAATTAATTTACAATTCAGATTAAATAAAATCTTTTAATCATAAAAGGGTGTTCAAAAAAGGGTGTCCCTATGTTGAAAATTTTTATGTTACAGTATGAATATTACAGTAATGTAAGTAAATTTTACATAGTAAGTGCTGGAAGTGGCCACCGTTCTGTGCTTCAAGTGGACACTGTTAATCATGTTCTTGAATACCCTTTGCAATGTTTGCTGTGAGATGGTATTGACACAGTTATGAATACTCACTTGCAATACCGGAATGCTGTGCAGATGAGTAACATAGGTGGCATCCTTCAGGTACCCCAACAAGAAAAAGTTAAGGGGTGTTAAATCTGGAGATCACACTGGCCATAACCTCTTTGATATTAATCGTCCTGGAAAACACTCTTCCAAGAAAGCCATCATGTTCCTGGCTGTATTGGCTCTGGCATTGTCTTGTTCTGCAACTGTTCTGCCAATAACATATTGACCAATTATTGCACCATCCTTATGTATCGGTCACTGTTCGCTGTTTTGTGGAAGAATGTAATGAAGATGTGACACCAACTTTCTGTGCATGTAGAGGCATCTCATGCAGCTCATATGGGTTGTCTGCAGCCCATATTTGAGAATTTTGGGAATTGACATATTCCTCGAGATGGAACCATGCCTCATAAGACTAACCTCCCCATCCGCTGTTACAAATTCAATGAACTAACGACAGGAAGATTGTTGAGTTTCTGGATTTCCAGGCTGTAGCTCAGTGTTTCCCAACATTTTTTGTGCTATGCCCCATCTAAAGTATCTAAAGTATGCTACGCCCCACCAAATTAGATATAACTTTCACAACCAAAAAAAAAACGACTTTTTAAGTTTTACAACCCCCCCCCCCCCAAAAAAAAAGACTTTTTGACCTTCACAATTAAAAAAAAAAACCCTTAACAATTCCCCCTTAACAATCAAATTGCCCCCCCTGTGGGGCGTGCGCCCCATGTTGGGAAACAGGGCTGTAGCTGATGGACAGCATGGATTTTGTAGGGGTACAGTTTCAAACACTTGTGCAACACCGTGTGGGCACTGCTAATGGAGAGCCCAGACTGTCTTGCAAGGTGTTGCACTGGTTTTTTTTTGGGACTCACAACATATGCAGCTTGCTTATCAGTCAACTTTTTCTGTGATAACACCTTCGGTTGACATCTCGATGTGTCCGCGACATTCTCTGTCTCCTGAAACTTGTCGTGTAGTCGCTTGATGGAGGATTTGTTTGGAGCAACTGTTCCGTATGTTTCTGTGAAGACCTCCTGCGTTCGAGCATAACTGCCGGAGCAGATGTACTGCGAGACAATGAATATCCGCTGTTGCAGTATATACTCCACGGCTCCTCAGTTCCAGGATTCAGTGTTCTTCAGCACCTGGAAAAGAAACAAACAATTTCAATCCTATTGAGAGTCGTTTGTAAAACTTTTTGAACACCCTGTTAGTTTAGTGAAAAAAATTACTTAATTACAGCAATTACTTTGATTTGAACGGATTCAACCACTTTCTAGTTGTAGAGGAATTCAATAACAGTGATCCAGGAGGCTTCAATGTTTTATGAAATCTTTTATTAAAATGAATTTTAACAAAAATCAACTTGCTCATGCACACCTGTACATGAGGACCTTTAATTTGATACCATATTTACCATGTGGTTCCTGAGAAAAAGGGCTTACCTAGACTCTTCCTTTTATAAACAGTAAAACTGGTTTATACATATTTCAATGGGAAAATTTTCAGTTATGCATAACTGAGAATTACGTACAACTAAGGTTTAATTTTATTTTTAATTAAACTTGAATAAGAACACTCCTAATAAACATTGTGTATTAGGTATATATTTTTCCTTGTCTGATTTGCATAACTGTAAAACTGTCAATTTCAAAATAGTGTATTCATTTTCATAGAGGATTTCTGATTTCGTGTGTTAAGAAACTTTAAGGGATTGAATAAAATACTGTAGCTATACCCATTACACAATTACAGTTCTAAGATAAATGAAAAGCAAAGACTCACCAAATTATCACTAATTTTCCATCACATTGTTACTCAATTTTCCATATCTGCAAATTTTCCCTTTTGTTGACGGCTGCCCTTTACAGATTTTGAACCTAACTTTAACATTCTTCTAAAATTGACTCCTCCTTACTAATGACTTCACATAATGTAGTGTAACTTATATTTAAGCTACTAGCTATTTCTGCTTTTGAATTTTGTGGTTTGTCTTTCACTTCCTGAATAAATCTCACTTTTTCCTCTAAAGAGTAACTTTTATTCCTTTTATTACCCATGGCTGCAAGTGAGAGACTGAACTAAATGAAGGGAACACATGTTTCATCAATGCGAAAATTCATTCAGTTTTTGTCTCTGACCGACCTTTCATTAAAAGCCACCCAGAAACCTATGAATGCGATGATTATATATTGGTGCACCTGGGAAATATCTATAGTTGAAAATATGTACAATTCTATCTCTTTTTCAAAAATATACTACATAAAAAGGCGAATACGTGTAACTCAGTTGCGCATATCTCCGAAATAATTTATATGTAATTAAATACAATTTTCGCCAGGACCTATCAATTACACACAAACTGATTACTTATAAACCTGTTTTTACTGTGTGTGTGTGTGTTTTTATTTCCGTCTTAAAAATCAATAAAATTTTTCTCAGACATAGCTATCTGTCCCTCTTTTTCTATTTTAAGTCTGCTAAGACTTCTGGTTTCTTTTTCTTTTTATTCCCGTATTTATTGATTAAGTATTCTGTCTTTACTATTTAAATATTTGATTTAATAGTTGTGCATACTTGTGAATTTTTTTTTCCAATATTTTGATAGTGTCAAAACACCTAAAAACAATATATGCATATTTATATTTTGAATTTTTATTTCATGCATCTTCAGGGAAGAGAAATTTTATTGATTTTAAGATTTACAGAAGTTTTACTGTGCCAAATTATACTACCAAAGTTATTTTTTAAATAGGACCTAGCTAAAAAAAGAAATAATCACTAATTAAATAATTTTATAAAATAAAAATTTAAGCATTTCTAATTGCATCTTGGATTAAACTACGGCATAATTAGTTGACATTTTGCAAAGGTAGTCTTTATAGTAATTAGGTCGAAATTTTTTTGCCCCCCAAAATGCCAAAATTTCTACTTCAGATGCAATTTTAGGTGGAACATATAGTCAACAGCAACTATAGCGCTCCTAGCGGTAAATTGAGAAAATTACTAAATTTAATTTTACATTGGCTATACGTCGAGCGTCCGGTTTCCAATGATAGGATATATGCCATTTACAACATCTGAAGCGTAACATACTCGTTTCCGTAATAATTAGAGGATGTTCAGGATATTTCTTTATTTTGCAGTATCTTCAATTTGCCGCTAGAGGCGCTACAGTCTGTTATTTTAGAACCATAATGTGTGTCAGTTTCCAATTGTTTAAGCAGTTGTGAAGATAGAATTAAAAACCTTAATTTACTTGAAATACACACAAAAAATTTCAATTCCTTTCACAATGTCTACGAGAAAAAGGAAAAAAATAATTGACTACAATGAAAACAATTAAAGGAGTTCTTGTAAATTTTGTAAATTTCCTTTGACAGAAATAATTAGAAGAAATTAAACAGATAACAACTATTTGACAGAGCACTCCTTTTCTCTTAATTTGGGGATTTACGTTTTTCTACAATTATTTTTAATAAAGAAATCTTGGGTTTATTTATTTATTTATTTATTTTTTGTCTGTCTGTTTGCATTTTGTAAATCTAGTTATTAAAGCATTTAGATTAAAATTAGATTTTCTGAAAGAGAATGCATGTGAAAAATTATTGATTGATTTATTCCAAGTAGCAAAAAATACGATAATACATACCACTGTATTGTATGGAGTATTATTTTCTGTAATTAATCTAATTAATTATTTAGATATTTCGTGTATTCTTAGATAAAGTTTTGAAAATGATTTAATAAACCTTGGAATATTTTTTACATTAAATAAGTTTTGGTAGAAATTTGACCGAAATAAGATCAAAATATAGTGATATGCACAATAAAAACAAAAATAAAAATAAAAAAAATCCATGTAGAAGATATATTTATTTAGGGCTTTGTCGGTAATGATTATTCAAATTAAAATTTTTATTTACCTAAATATGTTTCAAACCTAAAAAATTATTTCATTTTGTAATATACTTTTTTTTTTAATGCATTGCAGTATTGAGAATTTTGATTAAGCTTTTAGCTATATAATAAGCGCGGAAGTTTGTTTGTCTGTTTCACCATTATTTTACCGGATCTTTGCCAAATTTGGCACGGAGTATCACATGCATCCCAGAGTAACGCATGAACAACGAAAACCAAGATCCGGACTAAATGGTGTAAACGGGGGAGGGGGGCAAACTTTCTTAAAGGGTATGTGCATCTCTGAAATCGCTTGAGTTGGAAACATGAAATTTGACATAAGTGTTCTTTGTCAAAATCGAAAAGATATGTATTCGACCAATTTTTGATATTTGCTTTCTAAGGGACGAGGAGCAAACTTTGTTGAAGGGTACTTCCACGGGATTTTCGGGTTCAAAATAGGACTATAACATTAATTTGTAATTATCACGGAATTTTTTTTTTTTTTTTTTTTTTTTTACCAACTGGGAAAGTTTTGATGTAATTTCACAATTACAATTTCTTCCTCATCCACATCAGAACAACTCTTTTTGTAATCTGCTCGAAACACGGGTATTTTTTCTAGTTTTATTTATAAAATAAGGTAAGCACATACAATACTAACAGAAAACTTTTCAATTGCCGTTCTTATCTTTTTAGAGATATTGTAGTTGGAGTATTGTTGAAAAAACAGAATATTTGTTCCAGAATCATTTTAAGCTGATATGCAGACGAGAAGCCTTATTTTATCGCTATATCTCTGTTTCGTAACTTCAAGGTCTGGAGATATGAAATCGAGTGGGTAAATAGACCTTTCTAATAGTTAGAACCACTCAGGCAGGCACATAGCCAGGATTTTGTTAGGGGGGGGGGGGGGGTTCGTTACATTAAATTTTTATAAATGACTTTCCTTTCTTTAAATGAAACTTTAAAAATAAAATGATCTTAATGCTAAAAATCTACGGCCAAAGTAGGCTCTTTGAATTTCATCAATTACACGACACACTTGAACATACACACTTTCTTTTCGTTTTTTCTTCCCTGAGGGGGGGGGGGGCGGACCTCCCTCCTTGGCTACGTGTCTGACTCAGGGCTTTTTTTTCTAGAAATAAAGGTACAGGAACTCTGGTCATTTTAGCATACTCAGTCACTTTTTAGACAGTACTAAGCGCACAAAGCTATTAAATTATATAAACAATAGCTTTAGAAAATACTAAAATGCTTTTGTAGACTGACCTTTTTATAAAATCGTATCGTATTATTTTACTGTCAAGAAAGGTAACGGAATGTCGTTCCGTAGGTTCCTGCCGAAAAAAAGCCCTGAAACTACGAAAGTCTCATTTTATTGAATGGTTTATCTGTTTATCTTTCTAATACGTTAATTAGTTGTTATTAACATACTCAAACAGAATTACATGAAGAATAAATGCTGTTTGAATGGAACTGTAGAAAAAAAATTATTCCTTAATTGGGGGATTCAGAAACAAAGTGATATTTAAAAAAAAAAAGGAAATAATTTTAAACTAATAAATTTAAGAATGAAATTGCTTTTTTTGGTATAAGTATGTGAAGCATAGGCGTATCCAGGATTTTAGAAAGGGAGGGGTAATGATAGTCGTAATTGTTCAACCAAAAAAAAAAAAAAAAATTGTGTCCTTTTTCGGATGGAGGTTACAAACAAACCGATGAAAACCCCCCCCCCCCCCAAAAAAAAAAATAATAAACAGGTCCAAAATCCCAGATTTCTTTCATTTTCGGATGCATGCAATGAAAGGGGGTTAGAACCCCCAAACTATC
>JAFIDM010009631.1:61660127-61677677 GCA_023159025.1 Thereuonema tuberculata
CATTTTCGGATGCATGCACTATTTGACGTCCGATCTCGGAAGTCTAACACCCCCCCCCACATCCCTCTGTACGCCAATAAATTGAAGTAAATTAACTGTTTACTACTAATTTATTATTGAACGATTCAGCTACTGTATGATAAATTCTTAAATGACCTTAAATGAAATCATAAAACCATGATTTCATACTTACTTTTTCTTTTAAGCCCCTCATAATACATTTAGTTGAATGAGATTAAATTTCACCACGGAAAAACCTTAACTTTGACAATAGCTTATTTAAAATTAATCTTAAATTTTAAGTTGATTATTTGTGAAAACAAATTTCACTTCGTTCATTAACTGTGGAAAGGGGATATAGCATCCCAAGAATTAAAATATTTGATTTATAAATTGAAAAATGTAGTTATTATCAAATTAAGTGTATTATAACTAATTACATTAACTGCTCACCATGCTTTTTGACATTTTTATTTAAATGATGAAAAACGGTTTTCAGATACGTAAAATGTTTTATAAATATTACTTATTGTTAGTTAATAATGTATTAAAGATTAATTCAGATTAATCTGATGTATTTTTTTTTTTTTCGTCAGAAAATAATACTCAATGGAAATTATCATTTCAAAACATTTATTGATCTTTAATGGAAAGAAAATTTTTACTGTTTGCTACATTTCCGTTTTATTTGGTCGAGTTCCAAGTATTAAGGCACAGGAAACGAAAAAGTCTTTAGTACATAATTAATTTCTTAAGTCTGTTGGATGAAATATCAGTTTGGCACATGATTACATTAAATTCGTTGTTCTGATCAATCTCATTGTAAGTGAAGAGCTTCCCTGTCTTTTAGTAGTTTTTCGGTGGCAATGCAGAACATGACATTGAACCTGCTAAGAACATCATTCGAGGAGGCATTGCACGTAAGGCCAGGCCGACATCCGCACCTACTTGCCATGTAAGGGTGGCACACAGAACCCTCCGGCGAGTATCTTTCGCAGAACCGGATTTCTTGGGAAACAGTGTCGGATTTCGGTGAATCTTCCTTTGGAAGAGGTAAACAGCAGCCGTCGTAGCAGTCGCTATCCTTTTGGCAGGTCCTCATCTGAGCCATTATAACCTTTGGATATAAAATATATATATATTACCATTATTAATAATCATAATAGCAGACCTAAATAATGGAAAATAATATTTTTACAGGAAAATTACTTTAATATTAAGCATGAGCAAAATGTAATCTTGAAGCGTTAAAGCTGCCTTATATGGAAAAATATTTATATTACTGCCCAACAATAAATAGTATTAAAATTACAATTCTTTCCCCATATTTTTGTTTAGGAGGTCAGAAAATGGAAATAAAAAATATTTTCATAAAGTCACAAAATTATAGAAACAACATGGCGTCGCGCGATATTGCGAGAGATAGTGACAGTCATTTGAGAGAATTATTTTTAAATATTACAATTAAAGGAAGAAATAATTTTAATTTCTTTTGTTTGGTTGCTTCAATAGTTAAAATGCTAACAATATTATTGCTCTACTGGAAATTTTAATTGACTCAGAAAATTCTGAATTCTGTAATTTTATTTAAGACCCATTAAGTAGGATTAGTTCATTTGACTTAATATTAGTTAAAAAATAAATATTATTATTATTACCCGCGAATAGGCCACGACAGACCACGCGCTAGCCCAACCTGACAACGTCAGGACAAGGCTAGGAATTCTGGTAGGGTGACGAGAATTCACCTCTCGTCGAGAAGAACCCTGAGAGAGTGAGTCCCAGGGAAGAACGGACGAAACATAGAAGAAAAAAGAAACAGCCATGCCACTACCGGGATTCGAACCGAGATGCCGGCACACGGCAGACCGCCGTGCAGACCGCTCGGCCAAGCTGGCACGGCACATATAAATATATTTTTAATTATTCCTAGTTTTCTAGAAGTTTGAATGAAAAAAATAAAATAAAAAGGTCTTAAGCCTTTTTGAAAAACTATAATAGTATAATTGCAAAAAAGTAGTGGCAATCCTGGACAGAAAATATATATATATATTCATTAACGTTCCTTCTGTTTTGACCAACACCGTCTACTTTTTAAAAATATTTATAAAAATTTGAAAAATGACAGTTTTGGAAGATGCATCATCTTCAAATAATAATAAGAAAATTGGAGTAATAATTGCTTCTTTTAAAACGTAATTTTAAAGCTTTTTATGAAATGTTCTTAAATAAGAGTATGTAGGATTTTATTACTTAGGGAACCAAAGTACGTAGCGAATAATCAAGAAAAATTTCGATTGGCAGGTGCAGTAAGGTCCTCTCAATCGGCCATCCAACTAAAAAAAAAACGAAAAGAAAATAGGGCCCATTCTGTACATTGGGGAAGGGGGGGGGGGGGATTTTTACGTTCCTAAAGCTATGTAGTGTATTGGCCTAATTCATCACTATATCACTGACTCTTAAAGTTTTCAGATAATTTGTTTCTTTTGTTTCCAGAAATGCACAAACCTTATCGCTATAGCTTTATCGAACACCATGCTTAAAATGGAGGCAGCCAAAACATAAGTTGTTCTTTTCGGTTTGTGACTCAGGGTTTAACATACAAACAGACAGGCAAACTTGCGAGATAGGAAGAATGTAAATAATTTACATGGGTTTTTTTTTTTTTGCTGTGACGCACCGTTTTAGAGATCCGGGAAGATTGCGGACAGATATAGTATGGGGGCAGTTGGTTTTAATTTACATAAATAATATTCGAAGGTTACAATATCCTTAAAATGTACACGTTATTTAGATATCACGGCCACACAGTCTTAAATCCTTGGAATCTGGCTCAAAATCAAGAGGGAAAAAAAGAAGGTTGCATACTTTATAAAAGTTCAGAGCTTCATTTTTAAATTAAAATTCTTAAATTTAGATCTAAAATCTTCCGTAAACTTTTTTTTTTCCCGTTCGTTTCATTAGGTTTATTGCTATAATAAATGTATTTTATCCAAACTTACGTAAAATCAAGTAATTTAGGCAAAAACAGCAGTTTTTAAAATGAGACGAGATTATATCAAGTACAGAACTTTTGCTTCGCAGGTATCATTCTTCACATAAATCATTTATTTTCGATTTTAATTTTAATATAATTAATATGGTTAGCTTATCCGGCTTTGAAGTCAAAATAATGATAAATGTCTACGATAATGTTGTTAAGTAGTGTTGAAATTAAAAATAAATAAATAAAAAGGCCCGCTGGAGAATAAATCTTGTCATAATAAAGTTTAAAATATAATTTAGCAGATACCTTTACTGCAAATAAAATAAATCGTATTATGTCGTTCAATGGAAAGCAATTTTTTTTTACTTACCGAAGCAGCGAGCAGGAAGGAAGCAAGAAAAATCATGAAAACGCTCGATCTGATCATTATGAAACCGTTTATCTTCTCTCCGCTTTAAGTAATGGTTCTTTTGCACCTGACTTGACTTGTCTGATTTCTGATGTTGCTGTGGTTGGTCTATTTAAAGCAACGACTACTTTTATAGGATTTGCCGCACATTAATTGTGTGCCCACGCCATTCCCCATTATTTCCTTTCATACGTCATTTGTATTCGCTAGTTTCCGAAGAAAGGCAAATAAATGGTTCTCTTCCTTGAATTCCCTTGTCCTTTACACTATAGGCCTGAAAGGTTGCAAATTGTAGGCCCCGGGCTTTCCTTTTCCTCCTGCCCATCTGTCAACAGCATTCTTCAACACTTTATCATCGACTTTTAGTCAAATGCAATTCCTCGACAATGTTACAACTTGTTATTAATGACAAATGAAATACTATTACTGATAGTTTCTTATTAAAGCATTGGCGTTTCACTTGGTGATATTTCCCAATTCATTCAAATTCACGATTTGGTATTTGCATTTTATTTAAATGTCACTAGTTAGTGATTGGATACGGAGAAATATCTATCATCTGCATTACAGGAAAATTCCCCCCAAAATATTTTCAATTTCTTTATCCTTTGTATAGATGCCTATTCGTCAAGATTTATTATATTTCGTTTAAAATACTTCGAACTATTGCTTCTGTTACATTTTGTAATAACATAAATGTGACTGTAATCAAATAGAAGAAAAGCTTATATTTTTCGAACAAATGTTTTAAAGATACTTTATGTGGAATATACATATATTATCTTAAAAGAGGGAAAACACAATAAATTTCTCTAATTGGTCAATTACCATATTTCTTCATTAAACGCAATTATAAGTTATTTTGATGCCACTATTATCAAAGTAATTTCATTATTATTATTATTATTATTACTTAGTTTTTATCATACTAATAATTTTATCAAAATACTAATAATAATACGAATTTAAATTGAAAATTTTATATTTTGGAATAAAATAAGAAAAAAAAATTAACAATGCTAACAATTTAAGATTTTAAAATAGTATCAACTGAAAAATTTGAGACAAGTACAATGCCAATTAAACATTATACCCCCGACATAGGCTGAATTTGGGGGTGGGCCGGCAAGGAGTTGCAGTTGCAATATTTTGAGGGGAAAAAAAAAAACTAAATATAAGTCAACAAGCATTGTTCACTTTTGACCCCCCCCCCCCCCCAATCAAAATGCTGAAATTCCGCTGATGACCCCCGACACACGCGTTCGTCCAAATCCGAGAAGGTCGATGAAATTAAGAAAAACGAAGGTGTAGTTTTGACGCGAAAAGTCAATGATGGGAGACTCCTTCGATCTGGAAGATGGATCTGGAAGATGGAAGATGGACTGATAAATAAGACTATATATATATATGTATAAATATATATATGAAATTTGTGTATATACAATCTCAAGGGAACCGGAACAGGTGGAGCCCCTCCCCCCTTGCCCATTAAATCCTCCACTGTCTCTCATTGCAAGACAGCACCTTAAAATGTCTGTTTGCGAATGTAAATTTTAATTCTTCTAGCCAAATTTACCGGAAAAATTCCCTGTAACAAATGTTACTGAGTACTGCTCTGAAGAGTTAGTTACAAATCTGATACAAGCTCTTGAAAATAACGAAAAACTTGGTGAAATGAAAATATTTAGTTATGCTAAAAGGAAGAAGAGAAAATTATTCCTAAAATCTACACATTTAATTTAAATTTAAAACTAGTGTAATATACATTGCTTTACAACAATAAGAAGCTCGAAAGAACTTTAAACCTACTGTCCTTAATATGCGATTTAATTCGTGGTAAAGTGGATTAATAAAGTATTTTTTTTCTTCCTTCTTTCTTTTGTCAGTATGTAGTCATGCATATTTTAATGTTTATTCCAATAAAAAAAATATATATATTCTTAATGTTTCTTAATGACTTGTACTAACAAATATTAAATGTATTGATTGTTCTGGTTTGCTTTCTGGCTGACATTGGTTTACGGTAAATGGTTGTCATTGACATCATTAAAATTGAATTCATTATGTTTGTTTTCTTTTATTATTATTTTAGTTATTTTATACTCACTTTTTATTTTTGAGTTTTGAATTTCTATTTTCTGTTGTATTATAGAAGGGATAACTTTATTGTTCTATATTTTGTTTCGTTATTTTTTTTCTTGATTTATTCTACTATTTTGTATTAATGTAATTGTAATTATTACGAAACTTCAAGCACCTGCACACAGGACTGTATTTTCTCAGTATTTTAAATAAATAAATAAAAATTGCAGGGTGAAGGATTTAAACATGCAAATGAAATTAACGAGAAGATGTAACGAAAACTAGTGTAATATATACATTGCTTTGCAATAATCATAATAAGCTCGAAAGAACTTTAAACCTACTATCCTTACCTCTTTGGGTTTTAATTTCTTTTTTCTTTTCCGTGAAAACGACAAAAATACGAAAAGCCTAATTTATTTTTAAATTACAACAGTACATGAATTAAATCTGCATTATTTAGTTTAAATAGGATTAATTTTAATGGTATCAAACCACGTGCAATGGAATAAGGTTTTAATAGTCGTTGTTTAAGACAGTGAAATATGAATAGATTCCATTGCTTTTCTGTGCAAATATTTGTCCTCTACGTGCTTCTCTGTCGACAAGGATCCACTGAGAAAGATTTTGACTCTACTGTAAAAGTCAGATCGTTGTGGTCGTCGGATATGCATAGGCCTATCAAGTATCAAGAAGATCTATCGAGCAGTTTTAGAAGTTATGAGGTGGGACGCACCTACATTGACTGATTGATTTCGATACTGAAAATTAGGTTAAAAATCATTTAGAATGTCTCATACACATCTGTCTGATTCAGTAAGAGGTGAGTCGTAGCATTGTACGTTAAAGTTTCAGTGTCAGAAGGCTGTTGAAGTATTATTCAGGCAGTTTCTGAGGACCAGGTTCTTGCCACAACCGCATTAACGGTTTAGGAACCAAATGCTTTAACTATATGTGATTTTTTTTCCAGGGTGCTATTGGTCCCAATTTCTTTTTATTGTGTTAAATATCGATTTTTATAACTGTATTAAAAATGTTTCTTCTACTTCGGATTTCATGTGTGTATTGTAACAGTTTCCCTACATTTTATTAGGATGCTTTGAAATTTTATCAGAAAATGTCTTCGGTCTTCAGTTTTGGAATGGAATTTATTTTGAGAACACTGCATAGACACGCTTTTTATTTTTTTTTATTTATTTTTTTAATTTCTAATTTAGCTAAAAAGTAAATTAAAACAATTAGGCCTATATAGTCAAATTTCTTTGAATAATTGTTTTTTGTCATTACAAAATTAAATTTGCACGTTCAAATTTTATATCTTACCTCTTTCATTTGATTTCTTTCAAATAACCCGTGCTTTTCTCTTTTAAAAATCAAAACAAAAATGAACACGTAATTTCAGGATTTTCTTTTATTTTTTTTTTAGAATACAGTTCTATTTATTATTATTGATCCGGTTTAATAGTTTTATTGTTGACCCTCGCTAAATCAATATATAGAGCCATTATTTTTCAACTAAACGATTCGAGAACGATTTGCTATTAACTTATCCCAGGGATTCTCTTATTTCTTTCCTAAAAATTACTTAAAAAGAAAAAAAAAATCACATTTATCTCGGTCTCTTTCGACATTGGCGGAGGAGCGTACACACAGAAAAATACAATTTACTTCCGCCTGAACCGTTAGCTTACGTATTAAGTAAATTTATTCCATGATGTTTCTATTGGAAAAGAAAAGAAAAAAAGACATTCAAAAATGTCCATTCCCAACAGCGTTCTTCTTTTTAATATATCACTTCTGCAATCTTGGAAAATAATGTCTGTCGTCTGCTATTGTCTTGTGCATTGTGCTACCAACTCTACTGTTACTGGAATTTATTTTTCCTCATAATATAATTATGAAATACAATTTTTCATAAACATTCTTTTAAAAAAAAATAATAATAAAGGCTTAATCAAATGCTTCAGAGTTTCCTTATTTCGGAGAAAGGCAACCATCTCATTCGTGTTTATCTCCCCTACCGTCTCCATCAAAGCTGACCACAGTCACTGTTTATGTATAGCGAAAACACAAATAATTTTTTGTTAGAAAATGTAGATGATATGGCTTCGGGAAAAATAGGATCTCTGAAATGAAACAAAAATAATAATATTAATAAAAGCTTCATTTCAGTACTATTTAGTATTAACCCACGAAGGTAAGGCTTTGAATGTTTCTATAACCGGGGATTGAGATGACGTCGGATAGTCGGTCCACGGTCAGTCCAATCCTCGCCTTCCCGGAATAGAAACCCGCTTCCCATTCTGCAGAGGGTTGAGTGTGCCCTAGAACCTGTCTGAAGCAGAAACAATGTGGATCCCTACCTTTACCGAGGATCGAATCCAGCTCCTCTAGCCGGAAGTTAAATGCATCACCACTTGACTTCCGGATCCACTTCAGTTAATTTCAGAATTTAGAATGTGTCTTAGTTGATTAGGCTGATTAATATAAGGAAGTAGAATATAAAGATACTTATACGTTTTTTCTGGTATGTAGGACATTCTATATTTATTTTACCCATGCTTTTCATCATTCTATCGGTTACTTTGAAAAAATTTACATTGAATATAGAATAACAAAGTTATCTGATATTGTTAGAACGATGATCATACAAGTAGTTTGTGCACTAGAAAGATATCCAAAAAGATACACGAATAATGGGAAAGGCATGTGAATAAGCTTTTGCATGAGATCTCATTTGGTTAAAATCTTTCCTGCTTTAGTCCCGTGAAAGACGCTTTGTAGACTTACAAAGCTTCTTAAACTCCTTTATTAACAAGAGAAATCCACCTTGACAATTGAAGAATTATGATTACGCTTTGTAGACATTTGCTAAAAGGTTCGTTATTACTTTGGGCCGCCGCAGAACGGAAAACAAACCAGAAAAACATCCCCAGTCTCTATCTCGGATGTAACTTTCCAATCCTCAGCCCATATTATCGATCTATCGCCTACAAAGTTTTCTATCGCATATTCTAGGCCTACAAATTTTTTCTTGCACAAATACAATTTTATTCAGATCTCTCTGATTCTGTCACTTTTTTCCAGGATTGTTTGCAAACACAGTTTAATCGTTATTGTATTTTTTTTTTTTTTTTCATTTTAATTTCCCTTAAACTTTAAGAGTGACGCTGTTTCACCTTTCGGAAGTGGCATCACAACTTTAAAAAAAAAAATTACTAAAACATTACAGTTCGCAATTTTTAACAGTAAATTCTTCCAACTTACACAATTACAGCTAGTTGCCCTGTGACATTTTATTGGCCTTGCCTTCTGGTATATTAATCATAATATTTCGGAAGTTTGTTTTGGTAATTCCAGAATTGCCATTAATATAAATCAATCCCCTTGTGAAATCCAAAGCAGAAAAAGAATCTTATCAGTTGCAGGAGATCCGGTAGGGACTGCAGGATATAGATAAATGTATACGAATTTAGATATTTTTTGTTTACTACAATACTACATTTAATTATAATATAATTTAAAGATAAAGAAGAAAATCATAATTTGATCGTTCTCAAGTTTTTTCATGTAATTAATCTTAAATTAAACATATCTATCTATAGCAGTAAATTAAACTACATTTTCTAGGAAATTTGGAAATTTTCATTTTTTTTAGTTATTAAATTATTCTGTTCCTAAAATTTTAAACTTTACTTCATTATAAAATTTAATTATAACTTCATTTCAGAGGCAGATGATTGCCGATTATACAAATTTCAGGTATTCTACACCAATTAAAAAGCATGCGAATTATTTCGGTTTCTTTTCTCGAATAAAAAATAGTGACAGAAGATTTATAAATTTTGCCGCCGAAAACATTTTACTTCGTTACATATCCATGTTTAACAGTAGCTTATTATCGTTCAACTTTATTAGTTGTAGTGCTTGCTATCTTCAGTCCTAGTGGCGCAGTGTTCTGTTGTTGTTTATTTTGCTCTATTAAAACTTTGTGTATTGTTTGATGTGTATGTTAATATATAGTATTCATATACCCTTAAATATATTATATATCCATTTCTTGTATTCTTGAATATAGTTCCAATCTGACCTTCTTTTAATCAATAAATCGAATTTAGGTTAAAAAAATCATTGCAACCATTGAAAAACTTTCTCCTTTTTAAGAAATGTTGCAGTTATTTTCACCATGGTTTTGGCTCCAAAGCAAAACATTCCTTACAAAGACTTACAAAAATTTGATCACATAATCAATAGTACATATATAAATTTAAACTACTGTTCGTTTTCGTTTATGTATGTTTATAGGGATATGCTTTAAAACGCACTTCCTGTTCAGATAGAATACCCTAAGGATTTATTAGAGTTTCTCTCTTAATCCAAGCAAGTTTTAAGAAGTTTTTAATTTTATTCAGATCTAATTTTCCCTTGAATCCTAATATGTGATCCAGTAATTCATCCTCCTCCCAGTTATTTGGGTTTATGTTAATATTTTTTAAGAGTTCGGTTCTCTCTTTTCCGAAGCATGGACATCTTAAGATGAAATGTTTTCGAGAGCCGTTTACGAGAGCCTTCAACGCTTTTGCGCATGCGTCAGGTCTCCTTGAATTTCATGAAAACAGGGATGAGGAAAAATAAAGAGAGGATATTTACTTTTTATCAGTGTTAGTTTACTAGTAGCTGCGTTCTATTTGCGATTTTCGGGAAAGAATTATGGAAAGAATAAATACCATTGCAAAAATAACAGGTACTAAAAGAAAAACAGGTCTTAAGAAAGTGCCCATCTCAGCGTATCACCCCTTTGCGGAGTAGAATCGTCTTTGTTGTTGTAGCTCTCGCATTTCAAAACGAACAGTACTTAATTAGTTCTTAATTTATTTATTTATTTATCAATGTTCTGCTGATTTTATATATTTGAACCAGTACTGGAAAATGTTACGCGGAACCAGTGGCGTACCTGGAGTTTGTGCCGCCCGGGGCGATCCCTGATTTCGCCGGCCCTCTCAATATACATCAAACAAACTTATGTTAGACAGAATAACGCTCTCCGACCACTGCATTAGATCAAAATTGCCGCCCAAAACAAAAAGTGCCGCCTCCGCCTCCCCCTTAGCTACGCTAGTGCGCGGAACGTAACGAAAACGAAAAAATAAATTCGTTTTTTCGTTAAAAAGGTGATACACTGTTTCTATTTTAGTGGCGGTGTTTCAAAGAAAAGTAGCTTAACTCTTTTCTCTTCTAAGCGTTTTGTTATCTTTCGCAAAACTTACACTGTCGGTTTTTCTCCTATTTTTGAAAATTGTGGGATGGGGACTGGATAAAAAAAGGTTAAAAAAAAAAAAAGAGATAAAAGGACATTTACATTAATTACTTATGAATTGGCAACTTTAAGTAATATTACTAAATTAAAGTAATATTGCTGCAATAATAGTATGGTCTGGTAAAAGCGCCCTCTATCCGCAGTTTATAGCATTCACTCTTTGGCAAAATAACATAGGGAAGGGAGAAAATAGTGAAGATATTTACTACCGAAGCTACTATTTAAAAATACAATCGAATTTTCCAATCCAAACGAAAGAAAATAATAAACATCAAGATTAGGCCTCAGTTAGCTGAAATTAAAAATACCTAGTCTACATCTTTTTCATAAAATATTTTTTACCCTAGCTTAGAAATATGAAACGTTAGAGAGTTTCCATTGCATTTTGTTTGGCTAGCTTTGGCCACTGTAAAAATGGAATGAACATAATATTTTTCTGCAAAGCACAGTTTTAAGCAAGCAGACCTGCTTCTTGTTATTAATCAAATGTTACAAATTAGCCATTTTCAATTGCTGTTTTCCTTCCTTTCAAAGATAAAAGTGCCAAGTTAATTTGAAATAATTAGTTTGTAAAAAATCTTTGATATTGTTGTGTTTAGAGCCAAGCAAAACGTTTTTGAAGGCTTCAGAACACAAGCCAGAAAAAAAAATATTATTTATTAAATTTCTGTGAATATCATCTTGCATGCATTGTTAGTTGAGAGATATCATTTTGAGAGATAGCATTAAAAAATTTTTTTCATTTCTTCAGAAGTTCTGAAGTGGAATGGTTTCTATAAATGTAATGTAAATTTCTTTGAATTTATCTATTTATTCATTTAAGGTAAAGGATCCCGCAACTGGTCACAGATGATCCCATGAATCATGGAAAGTAAGGCTCTCAACATTTCATGACTAACAGGCTTAAAAGGTTAGCCTGATGAATGCTCCATTTAATCCTTAGAAAGAAAGCTGGTTACCATTTTCAAAGGGTTGGGTGAACCCTAGGGCCTGTCCAGAGCAGAAATCCACCTCCTGCAGGCCACAGCCAAGTGCCCTCATTATTCATTTAAGAGAATAGTAATACTTCGATAAAGGTATTTTTTTCTACCTGACTCATAGAATAGTAATATATAATTTGAAATTTTGTTGCAGCAACATTTCTATTTACATAAATTACATATTTAAATTTTCATCAATTAATTATCTATAAAGAAACTGTTATATTTTCGTATTCCCTTTTTTAAAAAAGTCTATTTAGAAATAGAAACTGGGGCCTATCTTCAAAACTTAAATATTTGAGATACTCGTATGAATATGCAGAAAACAATGAAAGGGTCTAAATAACTTTTGGGTATTATACTATGTCATAATTTATGCATATATAAATTATATTAATATAACACAGATAAATTTCAATTTTTTTTTTTTTTTTTACTTATTCCGTCTATCTTAATTCAGATGTGTTGCAATGCTAGTAAAGAAAAATAACTGAAATATATATTTACATTTAAATTGAAATTATAGTTTTGCTCACATACTTCACCTGAATTTCAAAAGTAAGGACATTGCTACAATACATTCTTTCATTTCTTCTTCTTTTTCTTCTTCTTTTTTTTTTTTTAGGCATTTCTGCTATGTCTGTTATTACGTTACAAGTTGGCCAGTGTGGCAATCAAGTTGGTAAACAATATTTTGAAACATTAATCCAAGATATTTTAAGTACAGTAAGTATTTGAAACTGTTATTACAAGGAGTTTTTATCAATTATTTTAATAAATGTTTTTATCATTATTATTTATTACAAAAAGTAAAGGAATTCAAATGATATTTTATCATTCATGTTTTTCATTTCTGTTTTATTATTTTCCTTTGAATTTTGACAGTCGTGCAAAATTCACTTTCAGAATGAAAACATGGGCTTTTTTTTGTTCTTCTCCTTGGCTGTTAGAAGTTACTGAAACATCTCAAAATGATTTCATTTGAATTCTTTCTTTACTTTTAGCCCCTGAGAACCTGCAAGGCAAAGGGAAACCACAATGTTTTGTGAAGAAGTGTGTTGATTGTTAAATCTAATATTTGTCTCTCATTAATAAGCAGAAAACTTACTTATTTGTTCATAAAGAGCTCTGAAATGATGAGAAATGGAAACAAAATTTTTCAAGAATGTTCTCTTTACCTGGAAGAAGCATTTAGGCTTTATACAAACCCATTGAGATATTCTAAAAGGCCCTTTTCTTTAGGTTGACTCCATTGCAAGTAATGATATTCATGGAGTGTGATATTTCATGGAGTTCCAATCCAGGACTGATAGCTAATAGTATGAGAACATCCGTGTCAAATATTCAAATAATGATTCTAGCACAAACATAAAGAAGAAGAGACAAATACAGAAATTCCAGTCTAATCAATAAACAAAATAAATAAATAAATAAATAAATGCTACTTCGCTACTTTATTGTTACTGTAAATATATTATTATTTTATTCATAACATTACATTTTTCATAATTTCCTTTTTACATTAACTCTAAGATTTGAATAATTTATGATAAAATGTAAATGTTTATTTTCTCTAGAAACACAGTCATAATTTAGCTAACTCCACTAAAGAATCATACTGTCAAGAACTTTTGGAGAAATTCTTCCATGAGGAGAAAAAAACTGACAAATGGCAAGCAAGGGCTGTTATGGTTGATATGGAATCAAAGGTAAAAATGTATATTTCAAGAGAAAAATAATAATATCATTATTCGGAATGAAAAACAGAAAGCTTTTCAGAAAAAGTATAGACTTTTACCACTCAGTAATAATATTAAACTCTTCTTCTTCTTTTTTTTTTCTTCTTTTTTTTTTTTTTTTTTTGAAGTTTTTATATTGTGCTGAAAAAGATATTTTTTGAACTGTTTTAAAATATAACTGTTTTAATAATAGTTTGTCCAACTCTTTAATATTTCATACATTAATATTATTATTTTAATATTTCATATATATTTCAACTCTTTATTATTTTCTTTAATATTAGAGAAAATAAAAACTGATAGCTGACTTAAAATTCTGTTTGCTTTCTGCTGACTTTAGCTCCAAATTACAGTTTTTAAGTTCTCAAAATTTTATTTACAGCCTACAAAAATTAAAGTCTTAACAATAATAATTCTGTTGTTCAAATATATTTCATATATTTTCTAGATACTGAAGAAAAAAAATCTCTGAATAAAGTTTAATGTTTGTTATGTGTTCAATTCAGATGAATTTAATTAGAATTTTTAACTGATATATTTGAAATACTCTACAGATTTAAAATACACATTTCGAATCTGTAAATCAAGTAGCATAAAATTTTGTTGTAATGTAATTGGTTTATACACAGAATTGGTGATTCATTATTGTAGAAGAAAATTCAAAACATCCACTTATTATAGTTGTGTTGTTGTCATATAATAGGCATAAATAATATTATTGTGCAGTTGCTATCAAGCTATATAATTTAATATTTTTAGCACCACCTACTGAATTGAGGAGTTTAGTTTTTAAAAAAAGACTGGAACACCCTTATGTTTCTATGGAAATAGAGGGCTAAGCTTTCTTTTTTGCCAACCCATTCATTTTGTAGATTGAGCAATATTTTTGACCTTGAATTTCATTCTTCCAAGATTTCTTTAAGTTGCTGTTTAAAAGTACTAACCTCATGCAACCTTTATGCAATGGAGGTTACTAAGAAGACGCAGAAGAAAGCAATATTTTTTTTTAATTAGAAAATTGTATACTTAACTGTTTATGTGGTGAAGGTGGGTGGCATGAAAGCCAAGCACTGCAACTGGAGGTCTTTTATACTTAACTGTACTTTAAAATATAATTGCATAGT
Source organism: Thereuonema tuberculata (assembly GCA_023159025.1). NCBI lineage: Eukaryota > Metazoa > Arthropoda > Chilopoda > Scutigeromorpha > Scutigeridae > Thereuonema > Thereuonema tuberculata. The sequence continues at coordinate 61,674,765 of JAFIDM010009631.1, forward strand.
TAAGAAAGTTATTAATTAATTTTTATGTTGCACAGTGTTTATTTTTAAAGCTTCACAAAAAACATTAATTAAAAACTAATGGACAGTAATAGCTTCATTATTAATTAATATGAATAACTTAATAGAAAAATAGTTTCTAAAGGATTATCTAGGTTTCCTTATAATTTTCAGAATAATGAAGCATAAATGTTCATTTAAAGCTACTAAGTAATAAAATGATTATGTAAAATGTACTTATTAATTTACACCTGCTAGATTACAATTATTACCGGTATATAAAAGATTTGAAATAATTCATTTGTTTAGTAAATTACTATTTCATTTACAGTATTTTAATACCTGTAACTTTTTTTTCGAATTTTTCCCATCAATGAAATATTTTTTTATATTCATATTAAATGATAAAGGAAATCTTGATCCATTAGTTGTGCAATAATGGTACGTAGTTTATTTAAATAAAATTTAAATTCCCTGTTTCCTTCCATGTTTCCTATAATTTTTTTGTTCTCTCTTCAAAATGCTTTTGAAAATTGTTTCTAATCTAAAATTCTATCAGCATTATATTTTTGGATATATATTATAACAACAGTAGTTTTATATATTTGCTGGCATACTATTAGTGTTATATCTATTGGGTTGGTCAATAAGTTCATTCGGTTTTTAAGTAAAAATAAAAGACACATTTTTCATTGCCACCAATAATTTTATTGAACAATGTCTTCAACGGTTTGTTCAACTACCTTCTGCCATCTTCAGGCAACTTCATAATTCCATCTTCCCAAACTTTTATCTTTTTGAGCGAGAAAATGTTCCAGGTGCCTTTGGTGTCTTCCAGGGAATTGAATTTTTTCATTAAGAGAATTTTGTAAAGACCAAAATAAATGGAAATCTGAAGGTGCAATGTCTGGTGAATAAGAATCAGAACTTCCCAGCCAAGCTGTAACAGTTTTTGCCTGGTCATCAAAGAAAAATGTGGTCTTGCGTGCTTATTGTCTTCCATCTTCAGTATTAAATTGGTGACACAAAATTTACCGATTTTGATCAGTTTTTGTTTTAAATGCATGCTGACATGACAGCTGTCACAATCTAATAAATGGTGTCGAATGACGTTAAAGACACCTAAGTACTACAAGAGCCAACTTACATAAAAAAAATGAACAAACTTTTTGGCCAACCCAATAGTAGGGAAAACATTATAGATGACAATGCCAATTACACAAAATTAGCATTAAATATTTGCTGATGTTAGGATTTTCTTTTTTTCTTTTTACTAGCTTAGGAAAATTTTTACTTTTTTCAGGTGATTAATCAAATATTACAGAAAGATACTAAGTCCGATATTTGGTGTTACCCACAAAATGCTTATTTTTGTAAGAAACAAGGCTCTGGAAATAACTGGGCGAATGGGTATTGCCAACTTGGCCTAGAAGCAAAGGAGAAAGTAAAAGACTTAATTCAAAGTCAATTGGAAAAATGTGATCGGTTTGATGGATTTTTAGTAAAGATGAGCCTTGCTGGAGGAACAGGATCAGGAGTTGGGACCTATTTAACTCAAACAGTCCGGGATATGTATCCCAAATCTTTTCAGTTGCATGAAGTAAGTATCAAAATTTATACATTAGCTGCACTTATTTATAACATTGTTCAGTAACAAATAAATATTAATTTTTTATATAACATTTTTAAAGTTATATAAATTATAATCTAAAGTTAATGTTCTTGTTTCTTATTTGCATAAAATAATTATTATTTTAAATATTATAAGATTATTTTCTTTATATGTGAAAAATTAAAATCTCACTTTTATTTTGAACTTTATTCACATGGTTGTTTTTCATTTTCTTTGCAGGTGATATGGCCGTATGGTTCAGGAGAAGTCATCGTTCAAAATTACAATGCAATTTTAGCATTATCACGACTTGTAGATTTCAGTGATAGTCTTATTTGTAAGTCTTCTAGCTTTTATAGTAAAATAAAATCAGTTAGTGTTAGTATGAGGATTTTACAAGAAGCAGAATTATGGAGAGATAATTATTTTATTTACTAAAAAAAAATCATATGATTTAATAGTTTTACAAATGAGTTCGTTTTGGGGAAGAAAAAATATCTAGTACAGCTGCTTTAACATGTTGATATTCAGTATGACATTTCAGATTACTTTTCAGTCTTTTTTTTTTTTTTTTGGCCAATGACTAAGATTGTAAGGGTAAAAAAATTGCGAGTTATAACATTCATTAATTCATAATTGATGTAATCAACATTATACCATTTTTATTCCATTTTTAATATCCAGTTTTGAACTAATAAGATTACCCCAAAATGACATTAAATTCTGAGCTAATTGAAAATGAAAACGGTGTTGAGAATTTTTTATATTTATGTGCATGGATAACATTTTCTTAATAAATAGCTAATTTAATTACAGTTCTGTGCAATTTTTTTTAATATTTTTTTATAGGATTAATAAAAGTGTCATCCAAGAACTTTTTTCTCTTATTTTCCTATTTGAAAACGTTATTTCCTATTTCTCCTTTTCCTATTTTCTATCTCTGTGATTGTTTATTGAATCATTAGAAACTCTCCAATCTAAGTATTAAGTAATGTTCTACAATTTTCAGTTTTTTTAGTTTCTTTTTACTTTTTCAAAATGTCAAACAAAAATTATTAAGATGGGCCATTGAGCTTTCTTAATTGTAAGTTAACTCTTTTTTTTTTTTTTTTTTAAATCTTTCCATTCACTCAGAAGTTACCCTTACACCTAAAGTAACTGTCCAAAAATCTTTTGCTTTAAAATTTGGATAAAAAAAAAATAAGTTAGTAACTGAATTTTTGTTCATAATTAGGGGTCGTCCATTAATTACGTGAGGTCAAAAGGGGGAGGGGGGTCCGGCAAAATCTCACCGGGGGGGGGGG
>JAFIDM010009631.1:61682677-61706139 GCA_023159025.1 Thereuonema tuberculata
GGGGTGATGAGTGTTGGGCAAGGGTTTTCAAGGTCCAGGGGTAAGGTGTGGGTCGGCCTTAACAATGGTTAAGTGGAGTGAGGAGTGTTGGCTCTCTGGTGAAAGTGTTCCCTAAGTGTGTGTACTTGTTTTGTTTTTAGTGTTGGGTGATGAGGTTGATGAGTTCTCGGTCTCCTTCCGTGCGAGGGAGCGTCAATCCTTTTCGTCGCGGACTTGGGGTGGTGCATGTTGTGTTTCGTGAATGCAGTACGTATTATATGTTGTAGTGCTTCAAGTTCGGTGTTTGCCAATGGGATTATGCCGAAGCATTATGTTAGTGTGGGGATGGCAAAAGTGTTGATGGCTTTAATTTTATTTTTGATTGAGTTGTGTTTTGAGGATGTTGTGAACTCAAGCACTGTATGTGTTCTAGAGTGCAGTTTTGATGTTTATGTTGTCCGTGATGTGTGCTTGCTCGAAGCCCAGGTACTTGTAGGTCTCTCCCTCTTCCATGGATTGGATGGCTAATCCATGGTCCAGTTCAAAACTCTCCAAATTCCAGGTGTTACATGTAGCTTGTGGTATTTGTCAATTCCAAATTCCATTCCAGTGTCTTTGGTGAACTGTGTGGAGACTTGAAGTATATTAGTAAGTTGTGTGTTGGCTGTGGGGTAGAGTTTAATATCATTCGTATAGAGTAAGTGTGTGATTTTGTATTGTGTCAGAGTGCCTAAGGTAAGCTTATAGCCGTGTTTTGTGTTGTCTAGCATGTGACTCAATTGGTTCAAGGCAAAGCAGAACCAAAGAGGGGACTCAAGGAGTCTCCCTGGAAGTTACCTCTCCTTAATGGAATGGGGAGCGTATTGATGGAGGTGTTGGAGGTGCTCAAGAGTAGTATTGTGTTCCAATTCTACACCATGGCATCCAAAAATGCCATGATATTGGGGTGTATTTTGTAGAGATGAAGAGTGTTTAGGAGCCAGGAATGTGGGACCAAGTCAAATGCCGCCTTGTAGTTGATGTAAATTTCTATTCATCGCACTCTCCTGCTGCAGGATTACTGAGTCAATAAGGAGCTGCTCCTTACAACCCTGGGAATTCCTGCGACAGCACTTGTTGTTCAGAAAGAATTTATGTGCCTCGATGTGTAGATATTGTCTGTGAGGCAGGAGGTGAAGCGATGTAAAGTGTGAGGAGGCAAGTAATTGGACGGTAGTATGCAGGGTGTGCTGTTTCAGTATTCTTGCTCTGAAGGTATGTGACACCCTGCATGAGGAAAGGAGGCATATGTTCTGTGGGAAAGAATTTTTAATTTTTATGGAATATCGCTGATCTGATATCTGCTGTTTGCTAAGCTCTAACGATGGATAACGTTTGATGAATGCATGGTGTAGTGGCTGTCTATATCCTATGATATTATTATTATTATTATTCATACAATATCTGTTTTTCTGCTTTTTAAAATTTATATCATTAATAGTCAATTGCCATTCTGACATAGCCTAGTGGATTAGGCAGCGGCCACCCACAAGGCAGATGTGTTGCAACCTGGGTTTGAATCCTGGCATCAGCATTGTTGTTTGAAAAATTTCCTTTCCTGTGTTTGTCTGCTTCTTCATCTTTCTCTTCAGGTCTGAAATCATTCCTTAATGATTTTCTGAGGAAGACAACGGGAAACCACCTCAGTATCTTTCCCCTGAAATTCTGTGGACTCTTCTAGAGGTTTGCCATGTTGGGAACTAGAGATTCATAAAATACGGACCTTCAGACACAGAGATCGCATTTTGGTGCGAACCGTACAACAACAACAACAATAGTCAATCACAAGTTTATCATTGTTACAGATTCCAGAAGGCAGTGTTTGTTTGGGACACCAATTGTAAATTACAAAATTAATCAATTAATTAATAAATTGGATATTTGATATTATTGCATTTAATACAAAAAAAAAAGTATCATAAAATATTCATTCATATTTCTGTCCACGATAGAGTTCAATTATTAAATCATAATAAAGAGGTTTTCTTCCCTGCTTTGGAATTGATTATCTTTAATCACACAGATACCTGCAAAAAAAAATACAAGATATTTCAAAAGGTGTTTAGCCCCCCCCCCCCCCCCAACTGAAACTTGTGTTTTTAAATAGATGCCTTTCATCATGTCATAATTACATCAGTTTTCCACATAATCATTAGAGGTGTTCAGGCTTTTGTCCCATACAGACATAGACATATTTATCAGACATGAAAAGAAATCATTCTCAGATTTCTCCAGTTCGTAAACGATGACGTGCTACAGGCCACTAACAGTTGAACATTATTCTCCAGCCAGGGGATCCTTCAGATCTTTAAAAAAAAAAAAAAAAAAAAAGCTAATTAGTACTATTTAATTGTTTATAATGTGTATTTTTAAATTATCTTCCAATAACGTAGAAACAGTGGAAGTTAAAATTAAATTCCACTGTATTGTAAGTGTTAATTCAATTTATTTATTTAAAAAAAATTTACGTGCTTAAAAAATTATTAATTATCTCAACTATTCAAAGCACCAATCTTAAGAATTAAAATATTACCTAAAAATCCACTACATTTCGGGCCTTCCTTCTTTGTTAAGGCCCTTTATCAAGTGTTCCCTTGTAAAAAAATTTTAAAAATACTAAAGAAATTTTTAAAAACTATCCTCCATGCACGAATTCGTTTTGAAGAATGAATGTTAATTCAATTTTTTCTGCTTCTGATTTACTATTATAACAATTTCAGTATCAATCTTTTTCAAGTTCTGAAGACTACTATATATTCTCACAATGTGTGTGTTGCCTTTATTATGTTTTTTTTTTTTTTTTTTTTTTTTTTGAGTTTACTAACAAAAACAAATATGGTTTATGTTTTCCAAGTGAAATTAAATAATTTACTAATGTGATCTAAATTATTTAAAAAAAAGAATCAGAAGCAAATTAAACTAAAACTATGCATGTAGAATCTTTTATAAGCTTTACAATTGCAAAAAAAAAAATAAAAAAAATTGACCTGTCTGTACTGTTAATACATTATAGCATAGAGGTTTTTAGATTGTTGACTTCTAGTTAACTATAAGCCATGAAATCATGAAATACGTGATAGCAAAACTTTAATTTATGAAGCTTTTTGATGACACCAAAAAATATTAAATAATAAGTATTTCATCATTTATTTTAGTAATATAAAAGCTCATTGCTTTAATAAAGTCTTCAAACAGTATCATCATTTTTATATACAACAGTTATTGGGATTAAAATTTTTTTGACACAAAGTATATCTTAATTAATGGGATGAAATCGAGGCCACTACTACTACTACTACTACAAAGTATATCTTTTTTTCTTTTTCTTAAACTATACTTTCTTTTAATTGTCCCCTCAAGAAAGTTTAAAAATATCTGTTCTAATACTTACTGAATACAAAAATGTAGCTCTTAAATGAAGAGGTAACTAGATATTTGAAAATGAAGATTTATGATTAATAATAATAACAATAATTGTAAATATGCCGACTTACATTAGTTTTTAAACTAATATTTTATGAATAAATAATGAGTGACTTCCCCATTTACAATTTCTGAAAAATGCTTTCCCTGAACAGCATTCGGTGTTATTTATAAGTTTTCCTCAAAACTTTTAGCCTAAGCATCTTCGGATATCCTGTGTTTTGTTTATTGGATTTTAAATTATTAAAAAAGTGAAAATAACTAGATAATAGGAGTGTAGTAATCAATTCAGTGTTTATAAGTAAATTAGCAATGCTTGTAAAAAAAAAACGTTATTTAACCTAAAATGAGGCCGCGTTGTTGCTAAGACATTGGCCTCTCACCTCAGAATACTGAGGTTCGGTTCTCAAGTGGGTTTCATGATGGTGGATGATCTGCACTGGGCAGGTTTTCTCAGAGTTCTCCCATTTCTCCAGCACTTCTCCCACTTTCTTTCTCCCTGTCCCCATTTCTGTGGAATAGCACAACAGACCAACGGTCGCAGTGCTCGGTTTCCCTGCCAGCCACACTCACCACAGACATAACCTAAAATGAACTGAGCTGATTTAATTATTACAATTAAACTTTGTTTTAAAAAACAAAAGAAAGGGTTACTACACTGCTCCCAAAACTTAGGAGACATTGTAAAATGAATATAATACACCCAAAAAACAGAGGCATTTGAGTTTATTTATTAAAGATCATCATCAGAGAAGCAAATGACACGAAAATGGAAGTTGTCTGAATATGCAAATGAGATGCAGAATCCTTTTATTGTGATTGAGCAGGATGTGACGCATGGACGTGGGTTAACATTCGCATGTCAAATGTGAAAAATGTTTCGTACATGGACTGTTCAGTAGGGTGTATGATCACCTAAGACTGCTACAACACACTGACAGCGATGAGGCATGGAGAGGACCAAATTGTCCAGCAGTTCCTATGGGATTTGTGGCCACTCGCACACCAGCGAAACTTCCAGTTGAGGAAGTGGGGAGGTGATTGGTGACTGGCAACACGTCTTCCTAGTGCATCCCAAGCGTGTTCGATGGGATTTAGGTCTGGAAAACATGAAGGCCAGTCCATGCGCTCGATTCCAGCCTCTTGCAGCATGTTGTTGATGAGATGCACATGGTGGGGGCATGCATTATCGTCCATAAAAAGAAAGTTGGCCCCAACTGCTCCAGCGTAGGGTACCACTACTGACTGCAGAATTTTATCCCGATATCTTACAGCAGTCACCGTTCCATTTCTAACAATGTGGAGATCAGTATGACCACCAATGCTGATGCCTGCCCACACCATGATTCCACCTCCACCAAAGGAATGTCTTTCTTGCACAAAATGTGGATCTTCCCGTGTTCCATGTTCACGCCAGATGAGGGCACGACGATTGTCAGACTGCAGGCTGAATCTTGACTCGTCACTGAAGAGAACCGTGGACCACTCTTCACGGGTCTAAGGAAGATGCATTTAAGCCCACCTTCTGCAGGTTCTGCGATGTTCAGCAGTTAACGGAATGGATACCATTGATCGTCGGGCATACAGTCCACCGTGACGAAGTCAATTTTGCACGGTCTGAATACAATCCCATCGTCCAGTAGCAGCGACAAACTGTCCCCGCAGCTCAGTCGCATTGCTTTGCCGGTTCCTTTGTGATATTAGCATCAAGTAGCGATTATGTCTTGCGGTGATAACACATGGGCAACCCTGCCATGGTCTTCTGTGCCAGTCTTTCTGAAGCGATTCCAGAGTCTGCTAATCACACTTTGAGAGGTTCCAACCACTGCTGCCACTGTCATTTATATTTGGCCGGCTTCAAGATGCTCTATGACTCTCCATGCTTCAGATTTGAGTAAATCATCTTGCAGGGATATTTTCAGGTGACACTCAACGATTCTATCACTTGTTATTGATCCAGGAAAGTGGAGATAACCCAGCAGCGCCAACCTCTTTATACATGGTTGTGGGCAAACATGCAAAACGTTAATTTGCATGTTTTCTATATATATATATATATATATATATATATATATATACAGAGAGAGAGACAGAGAGAAAGATACCGTATATTTTTAGACAACTTCCATTTTCGTGTCATTTGCTTCTCTGATGATGTTCTTTAATAAATAAAGTCAAATGCCGCTGTTTTTGTTGGGTGTAATATTCATTTCACAATATCCCCTAAATTTTGTGAGCAGTGTAGTTAATAAAAGCAAATCTTGCTCAAAGATTTCTCTGCATTATGAAAAGGAAACTTAATAACTAAATTAAATTTCTTAAGAATTTCATTTGAAACAAATAGAATTGTTGATATATTTGGAATCACTCATCAAGTTAAATATTAAAATTAACCATGCTATTTCTATTGTCTTATGAGTGTATATTATGGTTTGATAATTGTATATATAATTGTGTATGTATTTTTTTTTTTTTTTCATTTCAGTTATTGAAAATGATCAGATACAGAAGATATGCAGTCGGATGTTAGGAATGAAACAGACTGGATTCCATGAAATCAATCAAATCATTGGTGAAAAGATGGCTGCTGTATTGGCTCCAGCTCAAACATCATGTAGATTAAAAGCATCAATAGGTAATTCAGGAATAAGTGATTTTCATTTTGGTAAATGAAAAAGTTTCAAAGTTGAATTCAGTGTCTTTGCTATTGGCAGTAACTATGTTGAAAGTAACAAAAACAATAAATTCTTATCTGTATAGTTAACATAAGATAATATCTAAGTTTTTAAAAGAGGAGTAAATATAGCAGTGGAGTATTTTGATCATCTTAAGGATCCTTGCTATGGCAAGCAAAATCTATAGTCCTAAATATTTTGCAGTTAGTTGGATATTTGAGATTCTATTAGAAGTGTATAACATTGATAAAGAATGCCATACTTAATGAAAGCGCTACTAAGTTAAATCACTGCACATTTGAAAATGGGTGGGCCCGATAGCCGAGTGGGTTAGGGCGCTTGGCTGCAGGTTGGAGGTGGCGGGTTCGGTTCCCGGCCTCGGCGGAGTGCGGGAATTTTTCCACGCTCCTTTCTCCTCCAAACGGGTCCTAGGGTCTACCCAGCCCTCTTTAGAATGGGTACCGGGTTTCTTTCCCGGGAGTTAAAGGCGGGCGGGCATCAGGCTGACCCCCCGACCTCAACTTCGTCCCGTTACTAGGTTGTGAATGCTGGAGCCTACCCTTCAGCCACCCCATAGGCCTTTGTAGGCCTGTAAGTGGGATACTTTAACTTTTTTAACATTTGAAAATGGTAAGAAGAGTAAAATAAAATAAATATTTAAAATAGGGTTCAATATAAGACTTATACAGAATCCTCATGATAAGACAATGTTGTAATTCCTATATGTAGAAATTTCTAAGTCTTTTCTCTTTTTAGATATTGTGTATATCTAAAAGAGCTATTTCTTCTTTTACCCCAATTTAGGCATACTTAGATATCTTCAGCTACTAAATATATGGCTATATATAAACATAGAAGGTTGCAGTGTAGAAATGTTTTTGGATTATCATATTATTATCAACTGCTCACAATTGAGGGATCCAGTGGAAAAGGAGCACATGCCACTTCTATATGGTTTTTGATGTTTTGCTACCTGTTGTTATCTCCTGCTGTTTAGTATCTATTTCATTAAATATCATCTACAATTTACTATCTACAATTTACCATCTATATTTACTGCCAGCTTAAATAATTACAGTAGACATAAACTCCCCACAGGGAACAATTACTTTTTTTTTCCTAAAGCTTGCTTTCCTGTAAAATTTTAATTTTGTGTCGTATGACTCGTTTCCACTGAGCCCCTTAATAATTGAGCAAGTGAAAAGTTGCTCTACTGTTGCCCATTGAATGCAGAAAAGCCATGAGTGTTATTGAAAGAATGCCATGAATAACAATATGCTTTGAATTTTCAATTTGGAGATGTAATCATAAAAAAATCTTATTTTGAAGAGAGACAGAAGAATAAGCAAAGTTTTATTAACAGGTAGCTGCTTTCTTACATTATCCCCCCCCCCCCCCAATCATTAAATTGTTTTATTGATGCCTGTGGAATTCCAGTGATACAGTGCTATTAGTAGAAGTCTCAAAAATAAATAAATAAATTTTATTTATGAAGCTCATTTAAGGATTGTTTGATGAAAGCCAGTGATAATTAATCATTTATTAAATAGCACTGGTTAAACCATTCATTGTATAGCGTTGCCCATTGAAAGCTGATAGTTTAAAATTATAGTTGATAGTTTGACATTATAGTAAAATCTTGAGTTCTTTTTATTAATTTTAGTATGTTCATAGGTTTAGGGATTTACGTCATATTTTACAATCAAACTTTGTCAGAAATCAGAGACTGACACAAAAATCAGAATTAACAGCAGTAAAAGATTCAGTTGGTTGAAAAATGATAATGATATGGAATGTTTGATGCAATTCCATGGCTTCAACAGGCATTTCATTGTAAATTCAGTAACAACAATCATAATACTATAGTAATATAGGCTTGATTGCAGGCTTAAAATACATATGACCAATATTACATAACAGAGGTTTTAAATTAGGGGATATGTGGCTCTATACTGTAATATACACATGTTCATATACACAAGTTCTTACACAAGAAAATGTTGATCAGACTGTGAAGTGCTTTCATGCAGTCCCTTCAAAGATTTTCAGCTTGACAAACTCATGTGGCTGAATTTTGAAGGCCTTCATAGAATTCTATAGGTTCAAAATAGAAATTGACTCAGGATGAAATTACTCGTTTTTCAAGAGTTTATGAATATCAGTCAAATTACCTTGAAGTAATGTACAATGGCAGGCAAGAACATATTTTATTTTTTGTTAATGAACAAAATTTAATAATGATCCATTTGAAATGTATGTGAACTTCACATCAGATTTCTTAACCAAGTTGTTGTCTGGTGAGGTATTAAGTGCTTTAGGCATAACTGGTCTGTATGAATTGGGTCATGCTTTAATAATAATATCTGCATATTGGTTCATTTGGCATAATTGGTCTTTATTTTTTTGAATATGAAAATGATCACAGCAAAATAGTAACTTCTTCATGCTATACAAAATTTTAACAAAAAAATGTTAAAATTAATCCAGAATTAAATGAGCAGAGACTAAATTGGCAAGTAATTCCCTGCGTAATGCATACAGCGAGAAGCAGCATATGAGTGGTGAGACCGTTGTATGATAGGCTTATTTCTAATCGTAATATATTGTTGTTTCCAAGGTCTTCTGATTTAATAGCTCTTGTTTTTTTTCCCCCTAAAAGAAAGCAAATTAACCTGCATTAATTGATAACCAAAGAATCAAATTCATGGAGAAATTCAACATCATATTGCAGTTTGCAATATAATGTATTCTTTGATGTATTCTAATCAAGATTAGTGGGAATTTATTTAAATAGAAATAAAGATATTATTTTAAAAAAAACAACAGAATTTTATAAAATGTTAAATTCTTCATAAGTATGATTTCTTAAACTGAATTAAATTAATATGGTAAAAGCTGAAAATTTACATCGGCTTTATTTAGAATTGCAGAGCCATTAGCTGGGAGGGAGATCTATTTACATCTATATTTAAAATAAGGCTATTAAATTAACCGAAGACAAGCTTTGTAGGATAAAAATACACATACCTAAAGGGTACACTAGTTGTTCTGTCAAATAGTTAACAGAATGGGACAAACCATGTAAACAGAGATCAATACATGGAATATTAGGTTTTAAAGAGGTGATTTACTACTTAATTTCCAGTGATTTGTTTAGCATTTTTAAAATGATGCATATCTTAATTCAATTTATTTTCAAGCATAACCCTCTGTTCCTTATATCATTATTTATGTTTTTTGAAGGTGATATGCTGGGACATGTTTCATGTCATCCCTCATATAAATTGCTTTCATTAAGAACTGTTCCTCATGTACCTGAGAAATCACAAGATTTTACACATTTTACATGGCCAAGCCTGTTAAAAAGACTAAAGCAAATGTTGATTGTAAATTCTCCAATTGAAGAAGGTGAGTATTATTAAAACGTAAATCGTTGCTTAATACATTTTACAGCATCCATAAAATAAGCAGTAATATGTTATACAACAATTTTTAACAGAAGTATTAAAAATTATGCAGATAAATTTCTTAAAAAAAAAAAAAAAAGTAGGAAAAGTAAAATTAATGAAATAATTTGTCTGAATAAAATTCAATTTTAGTTTTCTTATAGAACTATTTTGTTAATGTGGTAGAATTTTCATGAGCAAAATTAAGAATTATTCTTTATTATGTTAAGACATGAAATTGGTTTGACTGTCAAATTCACAACAGAATTAATTTGCTAATGTTTGTATCCTTTTTTTAAAAAACATAGTATTATTATAGAATAGTAATAATTATTTTATTCATTTTTGTTATTGTTATTATTATTATTATAGGAATTGACTGGAACATTAAAATTTCTAAAAGTAGTCTTGCACCATCCTCTGCTAGACAACTGAATACAATACATTCTATTGCAAATTTGTTAATACTGAGAGGGAAAAACTCTGATGAAGTGAATGTGCAAAGTTTCAGAGACACAAAACTGTATACACCTTGGATGCCACAGGGCTCATGTCTTGATGTATGGACCCAACAGAGAAGTTTCTACAGAAATGAATTTACTGCTGCATTAATAAGTAACAGTCAAGCATCTGTAAAGGCACTGGACAGAGTTTTGGAGAAAGCATGGACAACATTTAGTGCCAGAGCATATGTACATCAATATATACAACAGGGATTAAGTGAAGAGGATTTCGTGGACTCTTTTGCAATTCTAGAACAAGTTGTAAAAAAGTATATGGATTTAGGTTATCAACAAGATGAAAATATGTCAGTTAATCGGATATTATAAACTTGTAGAATATTTAAAGTGTTCCTAAGTGAAAATTTGTTATTCCCCCATTAGATGGTATGTATTGTATGCAATTCAGTGTTATGTAATGTTGCTGTGAGATAATTAAATCGATTACAACTAAGATTGAATCCTACATAAGGGTGTTTGTATTTGAATATCATCATTTGTATCATATCAGAAACACAGAATCTTCATAAAGGCTTAATGTTTTTTTGTAGCTTTTCTGTCCTTAAAATCAAGCCATGTTGTAATCTTCTATCAATATGAAACTGAAAACTGCAAACCTTACACTTAAGGAGTCTGATAAAAATTACCTCAATTTATAACTACTACATCTATTTTTTTTAAATGTATATTAAGTTATATTTTATGAAGAAGTTGCACAAGGAAGTTGAATTTTTTTTATGATACTTCAAAGCTTACAATGAATCTTCTCTATTGGTTTTACATCTTCCTTTCATTTACAGCTTTATGAATAGCATAAAACGCAAAATTATTTTTGTTTTTCTTTAATTCTATTTTGTAATTTTGAATTTGTTTTCAACCAATCAAAGAACAGGAAATTTTAGAGCAGTGAAAGTAGAGACAAAAGGATATATGACATCATTAATTAATTCATCAGCAAACAAAATGCAAAGCAATGCCTGTTACTATAAACATTGATAGGTATTTACTCCTACATCTTAATAATCAAGAAATAAAAATTATGTGAGGTTATGATGAAGATTAGCATGACAACTCTATTCAAAAGTAATTTCAAAATCATTTGCAATACATATTAATCTTATTTATTTTCAATATAAATAAAATACAGTAAAACTGCAATATCACATTATATACATCAGACATCATAATTTTCATAAAATATATAAATGGAATAATTATTAAATAGCTTAAACATTATTTTATATTGCTCTATTTATCAATATTTTTAGCATCAAGATTTAAAAGTTTTCTTTAAAGTTTCGTTTATTAGGAAAAATTATAATTGGTCTCAAATTGGAAAAAATGAATCCCTGCTATATTGCTCAAATGCGATACTTAAAAATAAATTTACACATGTCTTTTGGTCATAACTCTTTAAAGTTTTTAAATTGTAGAAAGCAGATTTTTTTTAAATAGAATTTTTGAATCACTTAAGTAATAAATAATTGTTGTTCTGGCAATATTTTGTTTTGTATCATTAAAAGCAGGAATGAACATTGACAGATACTCAGTATATTTTAGCTAAAGATTCTTTTTCTTTATATTAGTTTCCACTTCTTGTTTAGTAAAAATAGAAATTTACACATTAAATTATGATACTACAACACTGATATTAGTATACACGTTGCTTGATTGCAAATTTGTAATTTAATATTTTTTTCAGTACATCAATAACACTTTTTTCTCTATATGTATTAAAAAAACAAAAACAAATACAGAAAGAAAAATTGTATAAAGCTGTTTTAAAATTAAAATTTATTTGTAAGAAACATGTGAATACTTATTGTTCCTTTTTCAGTTTTTACCTTTAAAAATATTACCTTTTAATAAGCTAAATATATATATTTTTTTAGTAATTTAATTAATACTTGGCATTATAATTATTTTAAAATAGTGGCTGGAATAAGAGATAATGGCACAACAAATGGAACCTGGCTTTATCCCACTTCTTGACAAATTAAGACCATAGAATCACAAGTTTTGAAGGGGATACTTGGGGTGTATACCACCTGAACTCTGAAGACAGCTAATAAACCTGAGTCTTTATGTGCATTAGAGTACTCATAAATGTGTTTAGTTTAACTGCAAATATTAGAAAAACGATAGTTATCTGAAAAAAAGAAATGTTATAAGAGAATTATAAAGGCAGCTTTTTTTTAATAAGTCAGGTTGGCAAATGGGATAAGTTAAAAACTGATAAAATCACCAAAACATTCTTTCAATAACTCTTAGTATATCTGTTAACCTACAGGGGACAGTTAAATTTCATTCAGTGCTTCAAACTATAAACATTTTTTTTCCCTAAAGTCTCAAAATATTTTTGACCTACGTAATCTGACAATTAACCCGACCATTACAGCTTCATTTAATGGAAAATATTTTACGTATCACATTAAACACTTTAGTCTTAATAATTCATGCAGAAATTCAAAAGAGCAACCACTGCTCTTTATTTTCTTTAAAAAAAAAAAAAAAGACAGCTTTCAAAAAATACTTACAGAGGGATTAATAAATTACATGTAAAAAATGAAATACATCATCAAATATATTATCTATCCACATCATATGACAATTTAGATACAGTCAAATACAGTGTAAAGACATGATTTAAAATCAAGTATTTGTTATAATTCATTATGTTCTGAGTTGAAATGAAAATGAAAGAAAAAGCAAATCTATTTTTGTTTAATATGCTTAATATTTTTTAAGTTACCAAACTAGCAGGAATTCAATCAAAATAGCATTCATATAAGCTGATTAAAACAGGAATATATAAATTAAGGAAGTTTGTTCGGTGGTGAATTCAAATGGCAAAATATGGCTGTTGGATGATTATTAATATCTTTAAGCAAATACCAACACAAAATGGCTAAATCAACTTACAATGGAAAATTAAAACAACAAATATAAATTCATCTGCAAACCCCTTTTGATGTCTTGCATTATTATTAAACCTATCTATATATAAATATATTTAAGAAATATTACCCTATTCTCCATTCATTTCCTATATTTTCATTTGAGTTTTACTTTAACTTACATTAATTTCACTAAAAAAACTATTTATAAACTTGTAATTGAATTTAAACATAATTACATTTTTATTGATTTCTTAATAGACCATCTTTGGAAGCAAAAAATATGTAGTAATATTAAACTGCTCAATTTTGTAAATTATAGTGAAACTTAAATGGCAGTTTAATGCTTTAAAATGAAACTTATTCCCTAATTTTAATAATAAATTTTATTTATTAAACTTCCATATTTTTTGCTCTGGTTGATTAATAAATAGTAGGCATTTCAAACATTAAAATAATAATAATAATGAGCATATCAATATACACAGTACGGTTCAAAAGTTGAGATATGTAATGGAATATATTTGAATTGAATTGATCAACCTGGCATCTTCAATTTAAATAATTTGAGTTGCAATGTTCAAAGGTTTGTATTATTATAAAATTCAAGGTAAAATTCATAAAACACAATTATGTGTAAAAACTCACTCTGTTTTGGGGGTTTTAAATTCACTATTTAAAAAAAAAATACTTCCTTTTCACTCTTAATTTAATTAAATCAATATGATAAAAATTAGATAAAAGTATTTCACTGTATTAAAATACCTTAAATATTCAAATAAGTGAAAGTTTAAATTCTTTACCTATTAAAGTTTAATGATTTTTTACAGTTCTGTGCAAAATTTTATAACAGATACACATATATATCTCATTCAATCACATAAATTTCTTATATCTTATTAACGATATTAGTATCAAGATAAATTTAAAGTTGATAATAACAAAGCAACTGTAAAACCAGTGTAATGGTATTCTTTTAGATGAACTTTTAATAACTGGATTTTTTTTATTTTATTTATTTATTTATTTATTTATTTATTTATTTATTTATTTATTTATTGTGTTGCTCTGAAAATTAAGAAAGAAGCAGTATTTCGTCAAATCTGTTTCTACTCTTGAAATTTCAAATTCAACTATCACAAATTCATTTCAGTTAATGTTACTAAAAAGAAAAAAAAATAATAAGAGGAAAAAGATTATTAATTACAAACTGCACATGATTTTAATGTTCTGATTTAAATACTTATCTTACATATCCCAAGTTTTGATATAAGTATAAAAATTGCAAACAGTTTATAGGCACTTAAAAATAATAATATGGCTTGTTTTAAGATAAAAAAAAAAATAAAAACAACCCCTCTGCAGATATTTAAATACAATACATTTCTGTAGCATGTTAATCAGATCAGAGTTAATTAAAATATAAAGCAATAGGCAAATTAAATTCACAGTTCAACTGGTCAAAAGTCCTACAATACATAAGAAATTAATATTTAAATAATAATGAGATTTGCTTGTGTTTCATGAAAAGAATTTGATAGAAATTGCAATACATACACATAAATTTAAATTTTTAGGATGTTTTACAACCCATTTAATAGTAGTGTAACAAAAAAAATTTGCATGTCAAATAAAGGAAGAAATAAACAACCACATAAGTCACTTTATTATACTTCACTTGTATAATAGAAATTAACATTTAATCCTGTGACTTATGCAGATCATTACTAAACAGTCTGATGGTAAAAATACCTAATTTTGTAAACCAGAGTTACAGTTTTCATAAAGATTAAAGTAATGATTCCCTTAAAAACAATAACTTGAAAAGACAATATTTTTAAGACCCTGTATGCTGAACCACTGTAATGTCTTCACATACAGATATTGAAAATGTTCCATTCTCCAGCATGAATTAGCAGTTTCATCCTTCAATCTTTTTTTTTTTATTATTATCTATTTATTTACTACTATTTTTTATCACCATTGGTTAGCATTTCCCTGATGATCAGTTTTCCACTTTGGAATTAGTTCTAAGGTTCAATACTGATAATTCTTGCATTAAAATAAATAAACAGCACATGTTGTTATTAATAATGAAACGATGCTCAGTAAATGTGGTAACAAATCAGATGAGCTTCTACTGCTTGGATGCCTTTCATCCACCAATGGATGATTCACTTCAGGTGATTTGCGAGTGGTAAGTGGAGGTTTTATTGGACATGCCATCCAGAAGGGGGCAGAGAGAGAAGGCATTTTGCTCTCCACTTGCATTCGCTGATCGTTGAACTTCCAAAAAACTTTGTCTTTAAAAAAATAAGTGCGACCTAAATTAAATAAAATAAAAGCATGTTATTTATATTTGTTGTCAATAAGAAAAGTGCAGTGTGTTAATATAATTAGCTGTTTTATTGTAATATAAAATATATAAAAAAAATTAAACAATTGCTTTAAATTAATTCATAAAAAATAAGTGTTTTTAATCAGATTTTTTTATTTTTTTTTTACTTTTTTACTACAGTAATTGTATATTTAATCAATACGGATTAATGGATTACTTTGATACTTTTATCAATCTAAAAATCTCAATTCTATTTTGATTCATTTCTTACTATAGAAAAAGAATGAATCAATTAATCAATCAATTTAATTTTACAATTATATTTTAATATTAAATGCATACAGTGGGAGTTTTTGAAACTAATGTTCCCTTTTTCTTTTTATAAACTGAATAAAAGTCTATTTTTTTTTTATTTTTTTTTTTACTTTATTTAATTACTTACCATCAGTCCACTGAAAGGCAGCATCAATTTTGTAAGGCACTCCTTTCCACATAGACATATCTCTTGGATAATCTAATTCAACTCTACCATCTGTTTCATCATATCGCCAATATTGTTTTCCACTAAAAAAGTAAGTTTTTCCATTGTGACCCCATACCATGGCAGCATCTATGTGGTCAAGATCAGCAGGAAGACCCAACCTAGTTAAAGGTTTAGGATAACCATGTAATAGATTGGTAGCATCAAACATCCAGTATTCTTTCCCTGTACAAAAAAGAAAGTGTGTTTAGTGTTTTATTGATTTTCAGATATTATTTGTCACTATTTCACTTCACTACGGATCACTTTTGTAATATTTGAAGATAAACAGACTATCAATGATATATCAAAGAACTATCACCTGTTTGTAGAGATAAGTTAAACTTACTAGTTGTTAAATGACAGTGTAGCTTATAAAAATGTTCTAATTTTATAAATGTTTTAAAAACTACAGAACTCTGAACAATGCTTTTTAATTCCAGCTCCTTCAGGTTAAAATATGTCACTAAATCATTTTTATTGATTTCATTTAAATCAAAGTTAATGACAATAATTTTTCCTCTTTCTGTCATTAACTTTTAAAAGCAAAATTCAGATGGACTAAAGTAATTTAATGAAGTTTTCATTAATTTCTTTTCAATTACTCTTCTCCATTTTCTTATACTTTGGAGCAGATGTCTAGAAATAAGCACTGCATGAAATTGAAAAATAAATAAATAAATAAACATTTAATTGAAGGACGCTTGGGTTTTTAAGAAAAAATGACACTAACGCAAAATTTATAAGAATCTAAATGTACACCAATAATTATAAAATTAGTATGTTTCTGTTAATTAGAATCTTAGCCTCATAAATATAAGACTAATGGCCATGTGCACCAAACTTCAATTAACTTTAACGGCTGCATTGTGGACGTACCTAAAATTAGTGGGGGGTGCGGCTCCAGAAAAATTTTAGCCTTTGTTTTAAAATTGTGTGAAAGGAAACAAACATGTATAGAAAAGAAATTTATCAAGTTTCTGAATAAATTTTCTTTTTATACATGTTTGTTTCCTTTCACACAATTTTAAAACAAAGGCTAAAATTTTCCTGGAGTAGCATCCCCACTAATTTTAGCTACGTCCACAATGCAGCCGCTAAACTTAATTGAAGTTTGGTGCACTTGGCCATAAGTCTCTCTCACTATACTGTCAGTGCTAATGCTCATAAACTAGATCCAGATCATTTCTCAAAGAGATTCAGATTACTAACCCTTGATATAGAAAAACAAAGAAAGTTCACCACTAGACATACATATAATATTCTCTCTAAAAATATATATATACATTTTTCAGTGTTGTAATATTAACTATAATAATATGTAACCACTGTCTGCACATCACGATAGCCTGGTTAAATTGTTTTGAAATAACATATGAAAAGATGGAGTCTAAAATGGGTGAGGATAATGCAATCTTTTACATTCCAAAGAAGATTTCCATGCATTCCAAAGTATTGGCTACAATTCAAAAATGCAGCGTATTCAAAACAGGAGCATTTTTATGAAGAGCATCAAACCATCATCTACTGAAATAAAGACATACAGACAGTGATTTGGCTACACAGATATCAGTCAGTGCAATTAATATTATTCATATTAATAAAATGTTTTATTCTGTGCAATTTCTTATCGTCTTTAACTTCAAAATAAATTAATTTCAATTATCCTTCTAAGTTTGCATTCAACTGAACTGTATAGGAATAGTTAATAAACTTCAAGAATATCAACTATAATTGACTTATTCTCAATTGCTAATTGATAAACGTTATTTTAATGAGTAACCTAGCCTGAAGAGCTACTGCAGTCATAGATTTGAAAGTAAATAACTCTACATAAGTAAAACAAACAATTGTCATAAGTGAATCTTACAAAATTAGGATTGAAATCTTCTCTCAAAATAGATCCGGCAATATAAGAAAAGTCATATTAGAGTAAAAAATACAGTGGACTCTAATAACAAATTACTGTAAACACAGAGTATAGCAATAATACAATTTTAACTGTTAAAGACAAGAGAACACTAATAATATGGCTCTGTGGATTCAAAGAAAAAAACCACAGAGGCCACATTAAAAGCATAAACATTATATTTAAATATAACTTATAAAATTACGTTAGTGTAATTAGAAAAAAAAAAATCGGAGATCTTCCATAAGAATAGAGGTGTAAGTAAGTCAATAATTAGTTCATAAATCAGCTTCCATATCTGACTGTTTTTCCACATCTATAGACTAAGATATAAACACTTATGAAGTCATAACTGTAGGCGAGAATACAATAGATTGTTGGAAAGTGTTCCACCATACTTAACATTAAGCAAAACATTTAGTATAACAAACAAACAAACAAAATTTCATTATGTAGCTGTTTCAATGTTATCATATTAGTTTTTGCCTAAATAGAATTTAAGGATAAATGATAAAGATAGAATTACTAAGAAGATTTTAACAAGAAAACTCAGAAGCCAATCAACAACAAATTGCTACAATGTTTCCATTTCATTGTGTGCCAGAAAATACTGAAAATGTCTTGAATAATGTTTATGAAGAACGAATAACCAATATTATTAATTTGCTCAGTCAATTATCAATGTTCATAAAATAGTTTACCTATGAAGAATACTATTTTCCTATCTTTGGGTCTTTCATAAACTGCATCAACCTTTTTAAAATTTGTTGGTAAACTAGACCAAAATATACTAATATTGGCTGGATAGTGTGGCTGCAACCCTCGGCTATCTAATCTCCAGAAATACTAAAAGAAAAAAAAAATAGAAAACATAATTAATAATGATATTCACATTATTGCAGATAATATAAAAAGAGAGAAAAAAATTAATTTTTCAGTCAACATAACATTTTCAATCCATTCATAAAGTTAAATAATTAATCCTGAAAATGTTAAAATTATAGTGGGAAAAAGGATATTCAAAATTTACAGGAAATAGACAATATAACATACTGAATATTTGCTATTCCTGAAGACGTGATACATCAAATAAATATTGAAATGTAATAACAACAACAGAAAAACTTAACCTTGATTCTTTTAACAATATTAACATTTAAGAGGTTAATATAAATTCTAGCAAATATAGTTACATGAGGGTGAAATATGCAGGCAGCAACCAAGTGGAACTACTTTATTTTTTTTTTATTTTTTTTGGCTGTGTAGTAGTTATTATATTATGCAATGACATTACTATTCTACATTCTATTACACTAATTGTATTATAAGCCAAAAATGTTCTCTAAGTTCAGGTAATAACTATAATTTACGAAACTATGAAGAAGGAATGTTTTTGTATTCTTGACCTACCTTAAAGTTTGTACAGGGAATTTTGAATCACCCTGTATATATAGAAAGCACTTTTTTTATATATTTAAACAGTAACATAAAATGTAATTGATACTGTAAAATATGAGCAACTGTTTTTCTTTAATCCAAAACTCTTGTAGTCTATGTTCTGATGGAAAACTTGAGTTTTGACGAAACTGTTACCTTTATGTACTGATGCTAATCATAGCTAGCAAAAATTGTCATAGGTTTGATATTATAGTTTGTAACTCTTCACAAGCTACATTCAGGGGTAGCATGGGGTTAAAGCATGAAATTATGAATTAATAAAAAATATAATTAATTAATAAAATAAAAATAAATACGATTCTAAGCAAACCCCATCTTCACGAGTTCTTTTAAAAGAACAAGGATAATAGGATAACTTAAATACAGGGACTGTACATTGTGTAGGATATATAGAGGTTACATGTGTAATTCGAGGTAAGTTACTGATTGATGTTTTATGTTTTACATTTCAATACATGCAGTGTAATGACCTAAGGGTAATGTGTTGGTGGATTTGGAGGCTTGTCCTATTTTATGAAGTGGGTGAAGAGTATGTGTTTATGAACTTTTTATAATAGGTTAATCCCTTAAGAAAATTAAGATTCACAAAAAAAAGTTAAAAAAATTACTAATCCTCCCATTGTTATTGAATGCATCACCCACCAACAACATTCTTCAAGATATGTTTGGCAAGCTAGCAGCTTTATGTCTACTTGTCAAAATAATCATAAAAAAGCTTTCTCAAACAAAGACCTGTCTACACATACACTTCACCCATTTCAAAAAATAGGACACACCTCCAAATTCACCAACACAATACCCATAGGTCATTTAAATTATCCTAATGTCCTTGTTCTTTTAAAAGAATTCCTGAAGATGGAATTTGCTTAGAATCTTAAAGCTATTTATTTTTATTTTATCATATTAATTAATTAAATTTTTTTATTAATTCATAATTTGGATTGATTATAAAGTGATGCTTGTCTACTTGTTTTTAAAAAAGAGTCTCCAGCCAAGAATGTTCAGAAAGCAATACTTAAATTGAGAAACTTTTCTTTACAGGCATATATATTTCCAACCCTATACACGAGGGTTGGGGCAAAAGTCATGGCAACTATTTTTTTTCTTGACGATACCAGTCCGGTTGGAAAATGTGACATATACAGACGAAAGGACAAGGTGTTAACTACATGTGTGGACAATGAATAGCACTGAAACATTGTAACACACTAATTTATTATGGTAGTATACAGGGCAATAAGGCCTTCACGGTGCAAAAGAATGACAACACAGTACACATAAAGTTGACATGACAAACCTGGGCCTAAAGACCCTCAAAGTAGTCCCCTGCTACTGTCACCACAAGCTGCCAACGATGTGGGAGGCGCTGAATACCATCAGCCTCAGCATTTGCCGCACCATGTGTGAATTGGGTCACCTGTTGGCGCACAGCATTAGCAATGTCCTCTCGTGTTGCAAACCGCCTACCAATTAGTGGTTCCTTAATCTTGCGAATGAGATCAAAGTCACAGGGCGAAATGTTGGGAGAGTACAGTGGGTGCTCCAATTCTTCCCATCCCCAATGTTGCAGTAGCTGCCCTACACACTCTGCTGTATGTGGTTTTGCATTGTCTTGCAGGATTATTGCACTGTCCACAAGATCCGGACGTTTCTCCCGAACGCCACATCGTATCTGTCGCACCAGGAAGTCCCTGTAGTACTGTGCAATCACTGTTCTGCCCTGTGGAACAAAGTGGCAAACAATGACACCCCTGATGTCATATGTGACGATCACCATCAATTTGACTGGGGAAGGATTCTGATGGAACTTCTGCCTCCTTGGTGATCCAGCATGTCGCCACTCCGCGGACTGACGTTTCAGTTCTGGTTCGTATGCCCTAGCCCAAAATTCATCGATGGCGATTATTCGTGACAAGAATTGATCACCGTCCTGTTGCCAGCGTGCAAGGTGGTCGGAGCATATTGCATAGCGCACCCACCTTTGAACTTCCGTCAGTGCATGCGGTACCCACCGCAATGCGATTTTGCGTAGGTGCAGCTCATTACGCAATATCCTGTGGACGGTGCGTTTCTCGATGCCACTTGCCCTCTCTAACTCCAGTAGCGTCCATCGTCTTTCTTAATCCAGGAGCTGCTCGATGACGGCACATGCCACGTCAGTCTGCACACTGACAGGTCGTCCCGAACGTTGCTCATCACTGGTTGACACACGTCCTTGCTGAAACTTTCCTACCCACCGTGCTACTGTACGGTATGGTAGGGCATTATTCCCAAGGGCTTACAGAGCCATCTGTTGTTCTGCATACACACTATGCCTGCAGAACTTCCACACGACACATATATGTTTGTGATCCGTTCACATATCTACAAGAAAAAAAATAGTTGCCATGACTTATGCCCCAACCCTCATATATATATATATATATATATATATATATATATATTTAAAAGCTTTCCTGATTTTAGAAATAGGGATAGTTTCTCTCTATTTCTGTCTCTCTCTCTTTATCTTCTATATATGTAAATGTTGTTGGTTTGCTTGTGTGTTTGTGTGTTTGCTATACACTCCTAGGCCCTTTGACCTATCTGGTCCAGAATTACTCTTTAGGACCGTGTGGAAATAGCAGGTGACAATTGAAACCTGGACACATCTCCCACTTCCCCTATTTTTTTCCCTTCACACTTTCGTATAATTTTCAAGTAGAAGTATGGTTCAAATCCACTTGGTGACAATATTTTTTTTCCTGTTTTTTTTACTTTCCTTCTTTATTTATGATAATGAATTTTCTTTTCTTTTTTTCTTTTATCATTTTGAAATAAATAAAATTCTTGTTAACTGTTTATTTTCCACATGAGTGACAAACTTTACTGTAGGATACTTTACGGAGTTTTCAGGTTACAAAATCAGAATATATAACATTACTTTGTAATCATCAAATGCTTTTTACCAACTCAGAAAGGTTGAAGTGAAATGGATAGGAGTCTTAAATTCTCCTTTCATGATATTAATTTCATATCTAGGGTTTGTTGAGTTACAAAATAGGAATATAACATTAATTTTAGCTACCATGTGACTTTTTTACCAACTGGAAAAGTTTCTAAGTGATCTCACAATTTCTTCGTCATCCACATCACAGCAACTCTTTTTTGTAACCATATGGAAGAATAGGTCTTTCGGCTATATATATATATATATATATACAGTTATGAATAATTATATTTTGCAAATTCTCATATATAAACATATAGCCTATATAGGAAAATTTGAAAAATATTATTATTCATAACTGCTTAACAATAATATCAATATGTATACTTACAGAGTCCTTAAATATGAATAATTCTCGTCGGATTATGGAAATAGCATCATAACTTGTGTCACATGTATCTGGTTTATCTGCTGGCTCTGGTGGTGCTTTTGTTGGTGGTGAAGTTTTCGGGGGTCTGGGTGGCTTCTGGGATGGTCTTGCTTCTGGGATTTCTGGACGTCTAGGAGGAGAAGGCGTTGTTGGGGCTGGCCGTGGAGGTCGAGTATAAAATCCTGGCAGGGTTGCCCATTCATATTTATATTTTCGACCTAAATGCAAAAATTAAATACGAATTAGTGTCATTTGACCAAAAATATATTACAAATTTAAATAAATTCAGTATAAAGCTTAAATGAAGATCAAGTTCTGTCTTGCTTTATTTAAAACAATTCCCCAATTATATATAAATGGATGGAATCTATATCTAAATAATTGAAACACATTTTTGGAAACACTTTTGATTCAAAATTATTTTTTCATTGTTAGGACCTTGAAAATTATTTCCGAATCATTATCTTTCGTTAACAAATTAGCAAAAGATCCAGAATACTTCTATGATTTTTTTTTTAAAGTTTAATGAATATCATGCTTTGACTATTACATTTTTTAAAAATCGTTTTGCTATAATGTATTTACGATATTTATTATTTTGATGATAAATGTTTTTATTCTCTTTTCTCTAATATTGTTGTTAGGGAAATCTTTCATTACATATACTACGATTACTCTAGATAATTGCTGATGGCTCTTTCCTGTACTCATGGGAACGCTTAAACAGTTATAATTAATAGTTCTGCCAATAGATGGCGCAATCTACACGAAAAGTTTTCTTGGTTTTGAAAAGCATCACAAACATCTGCGCAACTCAGTAAAATATTAAAAGTAATGCTTTCTAATCATATTCCTCCCTCATTGCATTACAAAATATTTGTCACAAAGTCAAAGACGGTTTGTTTTGTAGTTTTTTTTT
>JAFIDM010009631.1:61706239-61728085 GCA_023159025.1 Thereuonema tuberculata
TTTTTCTTTTTTTCTTTCGTCTTTTGATTTGTGAAAAAAAAAATATATATATATATTTTCAGGATGGTTATATTTTCATTCATTCGTTCAATAATGTAAATGAAAAGCTATTAATATTTTACAATCCAAGTTATTATTATTATTTTATTTCTTTCATTCATTTACTTTGTAAAACTTCTAAGTTTTTACAAACAAGATATTTATTTTAAAAATATTAGTCGAGTTGTCTTTCTGGATTGTAAGAACAGGAGCTAGTTTCTTCTCCTTCTGCAGATGGGATTGTGGGAGCGGTGAGTGAGGCAGAGCGCTTTTTTACTTTCTGATGGATGTTGTAAACGGAGGCAACGTGGCAGAGGAGATGACTCAGGAGAAGGGTAGGGTGGTGAACCAGCAGGGTCGGAAACCAAAGAGAAACATATAAATAGCATTTTAAACATTGATCGACCTCCAATTTTTGGCTTTTCTGTAAATTTTGTGTGAACAGCAAGATTCTCAAAAATTCTCTCTTCCACTTCATTTTGGATTTATTCCATTTTATCTAACTTTATATCCAAAAGCACAAGATGTATTTTGGGCAAGTTTTACAAACATTTTTTTTTTCCCCAGGTAAAAAAATAAAGAGGCGTAGTATGGGTTTTTATAGACATACTACAGTCTCTGGACTCTTTTAAATGAAGCTAGAGGCCATTTTTTCCCTTATGGTGCGAATTTAACACTGCTGGCGCAAAATTAAGCCGATTTACGGTACATTAATATATATGTGTGTGTGTGTGTGTGTAATTAACAGCTGCAAGCACCTCATAGAGCTGAAGATACCATTATTAAAATATTAGGGGGGGGAAAAAGTTTTTAACGGTACATTTTTAAAAAAAAAAGTTTTATTTTTTCCCATGAAAGCTGGTAATGAATTTACTCTATTCGGTATACAATTGTCAATATTTTATATTCCTTAAAATGTCTAATAGATCAGATATATTATCTGCATAAAATCTTTGGCTTGATAAATTAAAAAAAATATAAAAAATTAATATTCTTTATTGTGATTTGTTCGAAATGGCCAGACCTCTGAAGTGGGACTTTAGGTAAACGCCATCTGTCGAATATTAATGCAAACGACACTGATTTTAAAAAAAAAAAAAAAAAAAAATCTTGAGGAGGAGCTATACCACAAGTAGTGGCAGTTTTATTCTTTGCAATCACTCTGTAGAAAGGAAAAAAAAAAAAAGCCACACAACCACCAACTTTTAATAATATGGTGGGATACTGTTATTTAAAATCTTTGATTTTTTTATTATTATATAAACGAAATATTTTCTACCACATTCGATCTTAAAAGATAAAATTATTTAGATTCGAAAATAAAAGGTTCGCCAATTCATGAAATTAACAATAAAACTGGAAGAATCTACTTTAATCAAAGAAGTCTTTTCTTGGAGATTTCTAATAGTCGGCAGGTTTTGGAGGTTTGCCATGAATAGAATACTCCTCTTTCGAAGTCGTTCAATGTCACTAAATTATACAAAAAGAAAGGAAGTTTCTAGAAAGGTCAGAACTAAATCAAATGTTAAATGACCCAATTCAAATAGATCTAGTTTTGGATCAAATGATTTCCCTTAGAATTACTAATTTTCAGTAAAAAAAAAAAAAAAATCTTGGCAATATTCAGACGTATACGATAACTTGGCCTACATTCTTTATTGACATTTATAAAAACAGTATTTGGGATATTGGCATTAAGTTTATTATCCATGAAACTGCGACACAGACTAAACAAGTAAAATTAAGTCATTAAAAAAATGTATATAAATATATTAAGCGCGCTAAATGAAGCAGTTATAAAGTGATTTTTTTTTCATATTTTACATCTCGTAATCTACTAGGTGGAAAAACAAAAGTTTACGTTTTACTTCATGAACAAAATATTGCCCAATTATATCACACATACCACTTTTAATATTATAAAAAAATATTATTTATTTATTTATTTATTTATTTATTTATTTATTTATTTATTTAACGTCATAGAAAACTTTGTTTTTCTTTTTTCTTTGAAAACAAAAACAAAATCAGTTTTTAATTATTTTCTTTTTTAAAGAAATAAAGCTTAATGTGCAGATGAATTCTTGGCATGATTTTGTTTTCATTAAGTGCATGATGGGTAATTCTCCTTTTCTTTAATATTTTCTTTTTTATTAAAAAAAAAAAAAAATTAACAAAAGAAAATATAGCTAAGATTTTTCGATGCAAATTTATTAAACATTCCTAAAATGGATTCCGGCGCTAAGAAAACAGGATAAATAAATAAGTAATAATAAAAAAATCCGTAAATGAGTGAGATTCCAGAATATGTTTCCAGCTGTTTGGCGATCATTAATCACCAATAATCACCATTGAACAGCGGGTTTTTCGATACAGAACCAATCATATGAATTCAATATGCTTCACTTTTAAGTAAAAGAGGAAAATCAGATTCACAAAGAAAAGACAAATCAATGAATTTATGATGCGGCTTTGAGCCAAAAGAATTTATTAACACCATTGAAAATCACTGACTCAGCGTGCAAAGTTTTTACTATTCCAATGCGTATTTTTCTTCTTTGTTCACATTAAAATGGCTCAACGGATTTCTATAAAACTTGGTAAGTTACCTATTTATAGACCAACTTAAAATAAAACCTTATTTTGGTATCTATTCCCCAGTTCTCAAAATTGATTGCCCATCGCTGCGTGCCCAATGGCTAGCTGAATGTATACCTAGTTAATAATATTAATTACGATGTCATTTAGCACAAGTAACTCATTCATATTTATACTAATAAGAAATACGAAAACGTTAAGCTTTTACTCACCATAAAGTTGTTCTATGCCCATTCTATCATCATCTGGGAGCGTGAATTCTGGTCCTGCGGCTTGATAGTAAGGGAACATAAGTGCTGTTTGATCTCTGGAATGAGACAGACCGAGGCTATGCCCGAATTCATGAGCCGCTACTGCGAAAAGGGAAATACCTGCAAATAGAAAACGAACTAAGATATTGAAAATGTCTACAGTTACTGAGAAAACATAATCAAGAATTTTAAAGAATTTTAAAAGCAGTCCGAATAACATTACTTTTTTAAACATGATATCCAAAGCAGATCTAAGCAATCGGACTGCGAAGCGTCATCAATTTTTGTTTTTTTTTAAACGTTGAATTGATTGTGAAAGGAACACTTTTCTCTTCCAGATATTAATACACAAATAAAGAGTGAGGTATATATTTTTCAATTGAATCTGATTTCTACCAACGAGATATTATTAAAGATGTTGAGACTTTCAGAACAACTTTCATTTTTTTTTTTTTAATTTTTCTTTTTTTAATAAATGCGTTCAATAACTTTATTTTCAATTTGACTATACAACGTGATCGGTGTTTTTTTTATTTCTAAAAGCTTTTTAAGACAATGGACAAATACTACGTAAATAGTAGTTTATAACATTCAATTTCATGATTTTTAATCGTGCACAGTAAAAAAAATAAAAAATTGGGATCTTTCATCGAGACTAATCAAATTTCCAAAAGGAAACTGTTTACTAAATACTATAGACTTTCTTAAAAGCCATAAAAATTTTGTTTCCAGTTTGTTGAGTCAAGCGAATGATATCTTAATGAGATTTATAAAGATTTTATTTTTAAATCAGATTAGTGTGTTGATAGTGCACGAATTATTCCGAACGAGTTGCTCTAATGACAGCTAGAATTCTGATGGGTGTATGGGGTGGGGGAAGTAAGCCCCTCTTTCATTTGAATGAAGCACTGAAATTAAGGTTCAAATAAAACACGACGATAATCACCACCTCCGAGATAAAATCTTAACTAATTCACTAACCAAAAATAAATTATAAATAAAATTTAAAGCACATATTGATAACAAAATGACGGTTGATTAAACTATATAATCACAATTTATTGTCATTTCTTTGTCAATTTACTGTATATGATACAACTTATTGTTTCATTTCTTGATAATTAAACTTTTTTTTAGATTTTTTTTTTCAACAAATCGAGTTATGAACAATTTGAAATGCACGCTCGATCTGACTGTTTTGGTTATATATATTTAAAGAGAAGAATCCGCTGACATAGGTCACCTCTGTGACCCCTTGAACAGCGTTGGACGAAACACAGAAGAAGAAAGAAACAGCCATGCCACTGCCGGGATTCGAACCCAGGTACTGGGGCTCTGGTCGCCACGGCTGGCCGCCGCCGAGACCGCACGACCACGCCAGCACGGCGACTGTTTTGGTTAAGGGCTACGAAGTTTTCGTTATCTTCTACCAAATAAAGTTTGTCCTCCTTCCATTATGTTTAGGATAGGACGAACGTTTAGGAGAAAATGGAGGCCAAGCACCAGAGCAGTCCTACCATTTGCGAGTGGCAGGCAAGAATAATTTGCAAGGCCGCTAAATATAAAGAAACTGTATTTTGAGTCCTTGTCATTTCTAATTATTTATTTATTAAAATGATCAGATTTTTTTTTTTTTTTTGTATTTTTCTAATTTAACATAATTTGAAATAACTTTTACTGTACAAAGCGAGGCCCCGATAAGCGCGGGGCCTTGGGCTGAAACCCCGCTCGCTCCTTGCCAAGCACCGGCATAATTTTCATGTCAGTGTTTCATAATATTGTTTTAAAGTCACATTTGTATTAGATTTGTGTTTGATCTCTAAACGTAGAAGATATATCGAATAAATTACAGATGTTTGGAAACACTGTAATTACATTTCTTTATTATTATTATTATTATTATTATTATTATTATTATTATGTGCTAATCGTTTTAAATAAAATTTGTTAGAATTACTTTGAATTTAATACAAAAAAAAAAAAAAAAAAAAAAAAAAAATTACTCAATATCAATTGCAAATAATTTACTAGAACAGCAGGGAAAGAAAAAAAAGCATCTGGAAAACGAACAAATCCTAAATTTCAGTTTCTCCCGTTAAACCTTTCAGCAGACACGACCAGACGGAAATGAGACCTGAAGGGAAAGAGACAGCCTACGAGTCCCCATCTGGTTACCAGGCAACAAGAACAACAGAGCCGGAAGCACACTGTCACACCTTCACAGGATTTGGTGGTTGGTTTATCATTAAGCTTCATTTTGAGGAAAAAAAACCCGAAGGAAAAGCAAATAAAGAAAAGAAAGAAAATTCTTATTCTGAACTTCAATTTAGGTGTGAAATAATCTTCATCAGTAACTAGGATAAGTTTGTTTTTTTCCCGATGGTTTGGTTTATTTAGAATTGGGAAGTGAGTTATACATTTGGGAAACTAAAATGGATTTTTAAAGAAATGGGTTTTTTTTAATAATCGTACATCAATTATTTCTAAATGAAACCAACTTTGATTAAATATTTGTTGTGCAATTTTTCATTATTATACAGAAAGAATTGTTCAATGTAAATATTGACAATATTTCACTAGTCATTACGAATGTCAGGCTATGATTCTGAAGCCACAATAAACATAATATTAAATTTGCACTGCGAACTTTATCATTAGATAAAGTTTGGTTGTAATACAACCGGAATCATCTGTTGATTGTTCCATCATTGTACAACGACTGTTATGTAAGACTGAATTTTTTTTTTTTTCTTTCAGATTCAATCTTTCAATCTTGAATCTTTCGGATTCAAGACTCCTAGCAATATACAGTGCAGCTTTCTATAGTATTATTTAAAGTTTCTGTTGGCTCTTCCACTAATCAGCAAAGTAATTCTTTGGTCATTAAAGGAAGCAATTTACGTGTACTACGTATTATCGAACACATTAATAGAGCCGTACACCTGAAAATATGAGAAACTTTGTACATGCAATAGTAATATATCACTGTTAATACATCGTTTTATTTTGCTTTGTATTAGTTTTTTCTTTTTAGTTCCTGATCGGCTACTGAGATGTAACTATTATCGTGATGCTGATAGTTTTTTGGTTCCTACCACTGGAGGACGCAGTTTCTTCGCTTCCACCAATCAGCCTTGCCGAGCAGGTTCTGATGTTTTGCCGGAAGACATGCGCAAATCACTGCTGAAATTTTCGTTTAATATTATGTATAAATTGGCTTTTGTTCATGTTATCTTCACTTGAAAAGGCTGTCTCTCGGCGGCGAAACTGTCGTATGTTTATTACTATTGCATGTATAAAGTTTTTCTCATATGGTCAGGTGTATGGCTCTATTAATGTGTTCGATAATATCTTTACCTAGCTATCTCAAGGCTAAATAGGAATGTTCCTCCGAGCTTGCTAGAAGCGTCATAACTTCCAAATCTTTTAATGTAACTGAGTAAAGAAATTAGGAGTGTTTAGACGACTAAAAAATTACTTTTGTGAACAATTACTGGAAGTTTTACTTTTTTTTTCCATCAATGTTTCAGGGTTTTTTGAGCTAGCTCAGCTGACGAGAGGTGATGCCTCGAAATAGGTGAGTCTAAAATGGCGTCTGAAAAGTACACAGAGAAGTTCCTAATTTATCCTAAGAAACTAAATAAAGTGGCTGTTTATATAAGATTATTTAAAAGCCTATTTAACACTTGGTCGGCGTTAGCAACGTTCGTTTGATCTACACGGGCACGTTGGTGAGCGTTTTAGCAATACTCAAGTCCTCGAGGTGCAATTTCTTTTATTTCACTCTTATAAGAATTCTGGGGCCGTCATTTAGCAACTCTCATGTAGATCAGGCCTATAGCATTTAATTGCTGAATCGAGTTTGGAGAGGGAAAAAGACATTCTGAAAATAAATTTCTTAAAATAAATAAATATTTTCAAGACTCTTCTGAAAGTTGGAAGAATTGAATCAGCAAAAGATAACTTCGAAAAAACGATTACAATATTGAAAAGGAGACGAAAATTTCAATAATTTTTGAAAACTGGTGAAGTCTCACCCACTGTTACTTGTTATTACAACTTATTCTTCCAATAGATCTTTAGGGACAAAATGACAAGAAATATAGGATGCAATTTGCCAAGAAAAAAAAAAAAAAAGAAGAAGAAACAGAGTTATAAATGGAATCTAAAAACTTTGTACTTCTATCCACACAAAAGCAAACAAAAAACCAAGCATTTTTTGATCTGAAGAGAGGGGGTATAGTTTGTGTGGCTAATCCATTTTGAGAAACACTTCAATTCTCTAGATACCAGAAGCCAAGAATGTAGTTCTAAAATCGTTCATTTCTCCCAAGAGTCCGATCCTTTTAGGCCTAGCTTCGAGAACCTGGTCCGCCTTAAATGTGTTTAATTGAGTGCAAAACACTAAGATCAGCAAACAACATTCACTGATGCTATTAACGAAAGTCAACAATAATAATTCATGGAAGGCAGAAATAAACTCGTTTTTAAAAGTAGATGCTCCAATATTATATTAATGATTCAATGCATTAAATTCCTCAGTTAACAAAAGCATTTGCAACTTTTTCTAAATAAACCTGACTACGCGATCTGCTATTCAATGTTTACAAGCCCTGACCTCTTAATCCTACAGCCAGGATTTCACGTGTACTATCTATAGAACCGGAAAACTCTGTAGAGAAATATTTTTTTCAGGTTTATGGGTCAAGGTATCATATCACTATAAGCTGCTACCGAAGTAGGAAAGTAAGTATATAGAAATGAAGGCGTCCTTTTTCTCTCTTCCCCCAAATTCTAAAAAGCTGTTATCTAAAAAAAAAGGATTTTTCTTTAAAAAATTCAAAATTCGACAGCTTTGACTGATAATAATAATTAATTCTAAAGAAGTTAAAAGAATGGACATAGCCTCAATAAATAAAATATAGTTCACGCCAATTTAGCAATTTCAAATCCAAAAAGTAAACGGACTTAATAAATCCTACTAAATGTAAAGAACGTTTTGGGACCCTACATAGTAAAATCTGTGAATTGTTTGGGATCCTACTGGTTGCTTCAGTTTTTTCTACTGATAAATTCGTTTCTGTAATTTTTTTTACAGTTTAATGTAGTTCAGTTCCCTAGATTATTTATTAAGCCTAAAAATAAAAGAACGATTTATTTTTATAATGGTTATGATATAATATATAGTATTGTTTCGAGCACTTACAAAGCAAAACTTGATGCAAAATAAATACTAAATAATAAGTGAGGGTTTGTAAACAGTGACATTGTTTGAAACTGGAAATTGTAGCCGATGCGATTTTCTAAACCGTTTTCAACTTCGTTATGGCAAGATATTTCATGTTCTATTTATTCTAAGAAAAACATCTCCGAAACTTGGTTAACCGAATGTATTCATTATATCACTGTATATCATTTGGCCATCTTTTTTAAGATAATTACAATGAAATTTGTGTCCCTTTTCCATTAAGATGGGACAAGATAGCATGTACTGTAAAATAGTGCTTTTCATCGTCGACTGGCTCAAAGAAGAGCGAGAAAGTCAGCTATCACGAAGCTATTACAGCTAACAATGCCTTCAATTACTGAGACTCGGAGCCGCCTTTCTTGTGCTGATTAGGAAGCTCTGATCTTTCCTTTCCGCGTTGCACAGACTGGTGAACTGATACTCCCTGACTACAGTATTTATAAGTACGAGTATTTTCCCTTCCAGTCATTGCTGGCTCAAGGGTTGGCCGAAGGTATAGGCTCCAGCGTTCCTAGGACCAATAGGGACCAGTTAACAGAGGTCTGGGTGGTGCCTAGGGCCCGTCTAGAGGAAAAATAACCTGAGAAAAACATGCTATGGGAAGCATCCGCAAATCAAAGCAGAAACGGCCAAACTGATATGATTCTATTTTAAGTATATATTACTTTTTCTTCTTTTATCGACAACGGCCAACTTTGGACCACGAGCTAGCCCAACCCGACAACGTCAGGATGAGGCTAGGAAATTGAAGAAGGGGGGCGAGATTCACATCTCAGCCAGAAATAACCCTGAAATTGTAAGTTCCAGGGAGAAACGGACGAAACACAGAAGAAGAAAGAAACAGCCATGCCCATGCCGGGATTCGAACCCGGGTTCCGACACATCCACCACACGGCAGACCGCCGTCTAGACCGCTCGGCCATGGTGGAACGGCATATTACTTTTTATTTATTTTTATTTTTTTTAACGAAATTTTAAATTTAGACTATTTTTCAGGTGTTAAAAATTAGTAGTCTACATTCCAATCCGTAATCTTCATGAACCTAAAAAAAAATCCATTTTGCAGCAACCAAGAAACCAACAGTTTAAAATATTAAACTAAGGAAATTTAAATTTCACTCTTAAATGCCTCAGAAATGAAGAAATACATTTCCATTTAAAAAAAAAGAAGTAAATATAGCTCGCAGAGAACTATTTTTATAGAACTTGCAGAGTCAAAATCCAAATTAGTTAGATGATCAACGTAGAGTTGTCATCTCTTGGCAGTGAAAACTCAATTCGACAGGAGATTAAATCAGTGAATTAAATAGAGCAGCAACGATTAAATAAACATTAATATCATTTCCTTAGAAATCTCAAAATATTTAATACTTAAATTGAACTTTTTTTTTTTCTTTTTTTTGTGAATCATGATTTTTTCTTGTAATTGGAGCAGCAACTAAATAACAATGAAGTTTTTGAATTCTAAAAATTCATTTAAAAAGACTTATAAAAAATGTAAAATTTACTATTTGATATTAAATCTTGAAGAGATTGAAAACCTGAATCAGGTTGCATGCATCTTTGTTATATTTTACACCAATATCAGATTCTTATGGTGTTGATCTGTAATATAACTGAATGAGATTAAAGGGGTTGTCTACCAAGTTTTCAACTTCGGGGCAATAGTAAATCTTATCTGTAAAGTGATGACCCCTGAAAATTAGAGACTTTATTACGTTTGATTCCTAACTTGGTCTGGTCTAACTTCTATTGTTTTTTGGGGTTTTTTTTGTTTCATGTTTCTGCTTTTTTTCTTTTCTTTAACGGTTTTATTTTGTTTACACACGTTTGCCCGTCGTGTGAACCTTCAAGCTATAGCTTCAAATTCTTATGTACCCTTAAGTTCTGCTCTCCGATGTTCTGTTTCTTCTTTTGTTCACTAGTTCCTATCAATGTCGTTTCTTTTGGAGAGACGTAAGAGATTTAGACTTAAGAGATGTAGTTGAAAGGACTGCCTTAATTATTTTACTGCTCTCTACTGTTCCCTTTTTTTTTTTTAGCTTAAAGAAAATTTGAAAATAAAAAGCACTACAGAAATATTATTCCCCCAAATTTACAAGCCACGGTGACGCTCTTTTCGTTTCGAGGACTTTAAAATACAATTAATTATTGCAACCACCTAATGGGTAATAAACTTCACCTAATATATTTATAAAAATGAACGCTTCTAATCCAATTTGTTGGATGTGTTCGATGGTATTTTTGTAATACATAATGAAGATAACTTAATCCATCCAATTTCATAAGATGCTTAATTATATGGATAGGCCTATATATATGTTAACTCAGATTAACTTCACTGCTTCCAATTGATGTATTAGTTCGAAAATAAATTGATTAAAGTTAGCTCCGTTAGTTTCTATGCAAAAAAAAAAAAAGGCATTGTATATTCAACGACTGAATTTCTGAACAGCCACACACATAATAATATATAGTATAACTGAAAGGTCCATGTTTATTCAACAGTACTGTATTGCAAATATGTTTGCTTAGGGTCACGTTGTTATTTTGAATTTCAAAGATGTCTCTAAAATGTCTCTTCCTGGTTAAAATATACCAGACAGTAATAATTAGAAGTTTCTTTGTTTTTTATCTAATGAAATCGCAAACGTTGAAAGAGGACTAGAGTAATTGAATAAACTGAAGAAATGTGTTATCTGATATGTAAACTTAAAAAAAAATAAGGAGGGTTGAGCACAAATATGTCTACAAGACCAAACCCAGACAGCTAAACTACATGCTTAACGTAATCAAATTCAACTAACTTTCTGTGCTGCATACCTTTGCATCCTGTTTAGAGATACGTAAGGTCGATAAAAGCACAATAAATATTCGAGAAGGAAAACACTTTGGCCGTCACAGATTTTTGGCCTCCGTTTAAAATCCTTTCTTCGTTAGGAAAGTGTATTACGGTTGGTTCCGAAAGAATAACAAAGATATTATAGAAGAACCGGCTAACTGATATAATAATAAAAAAATAGCCATTATATATCAAAGTTCAGTTTCACGTTACTGTAATGCCTTTTTCACTATAAAGAGTGAAACTATATAAAAATAGAGATCTGTGCATCGCAAAGAAAGTGAGGTAAGCAATATTTGGTTGTATATTTTTGGAAACTTTGGAAAATAGATTATATATTTCTAATAGATCATAGAAGAGCATTTTTCATTTTCGATTATTGTTTTTTTTTTTATATATTTATCAGAGCATCGGTAGTTGTAACTATTCTTCTTCTTAAAGTTCACTGTTGCAGACTTTTCCGCTGGCAGACGAACTTCCTCAGACAATAAAAAACTCAAAGAGATTTATAGGTAACAAATAAAATTAAATCGCCCATGAATTCTCTTTATTAGCTTTCTAACTTGAGAGATTCCCAAACTTTTCTGCCTAAATTAATGATAACGGCATTATTATGACACTTTTAAATGAAAATTCTGAATATAAAAAAAAAAGTAAAAATTGCTGTAAAACATTCAATATACAAAATAAAAACACTGTTATCTGCAAAGAAAAGGATTGGGAGATAATCAAATTTTGCAGTTCTCTGAGCTGACAAGAACTTCAAAGAAATTACTATAAACAGTAATTAAATTTTTGAATGTATATATATATATAAATATATATATCATATTATGTACAATAATCTAATCCAGTGATTCTTAATCATAACTCCACAAATCACTGTCATTAAAAACCGGGGAGTAAATGAATAAATAAATAAATAAATAAACTTTCTTTTACAATAATTTAGCAACTTTATAAACTTTTTAAACTTTTTCCTGACTTACAGAGAAAAGTTCTTCAACCAATGGCAAGATGTTTTAAGAAAGAATAAATTATTTAAAGAATAGAAGAAAGATTAAGAACCACTACTGTAGGATAATGAAGAGTGTGATGTTTCTCAATAGCTTCACTGTGCTATCAGTTTCTCTTTACATTAACTTAATAATTTAACATTAATGTATCACCATTAACATTTCTAATCAATTTCATTCAACATTTGATGCAGATTTGCCAGCTACTAGAACTTTCTAAGTTGTTATCTAACGTGTTATACGATTTTACTGGACGTTATCGAAGTATTCAACATACTTTGCTACTATTAATCAAAAAGAAAAACAATGTAAAAAGAATTTAATGTGAAATGCCAGGCATCATTTTTTGGCTACATCTTTTTAATAAGATGGCCTATTAATTACTTTGGGAGGCCCGATCTAACATTTTCATTCTGTTTGCTTTAAACAACTGTCCTTGGTTTTCGAACCAGAGTCTGCGTAATAGATTAATCGTAGTATTATTAATGGGATTAAAAAAAAAAAAAAAAGCAACAATTATTAATAAATGTGCCATTAGATTAATGAATGCCAACGCAGTTAAAATGAATAAAACTTAACACAGCGCCAATTGCAACGGAAGGGCGCTGTATTCACAGGACATTTGTAATTGAATAACAATAACTCATTGAAGTCACCGGTTACCTCTGAGATTAAGAGTGCAACGAGCGACAACCCACGCCATCTTGACGAACAGATTCCCTTTGAGGTTTTTCGAGGGGGCAGATCAGAAATCTTAGAAGCAGTCTGAAAAAAAAAAACTGAAATAACAAGGGAAAAGGGAAGCAGTCAACGGTAGAAAGGGAAGGCCTTTTAATCAACTTATGATCTCCGTAGGATCAAGTTCCTCAGCTACCAATGCAAGGGTTTTCTATTTTTTCTTGCGTTCGGCCTTGTGGGGTAAAGAAGTTTTGTCTGATCGCTTATCATTCTGAGTATTTTTTTTTTCGTGTTTTTCTTCACAGCGCTTTTGCAACTTGGCTTCCGATTTGATTAAGTGAATTCAACACTAATCCACAGTGATAATGAGAATTGAAGAAATAGAATTCTGTTTATTAAGAGGATTCGGATTTCAAGATATAACTCTGGAATTACTGAAAGAAAGTCAGCTAAAAAAAAAGATAAAAATTAAAAATAAATGAGGTGTTGTTTTTCTTATACACTATGTTATAAAAAATATATATCTTTTTTAAAGGTACCGTACACTTATTTTCTAAAGGTACACTTTGTTGTGTTTTTCTATTAATTTCCATTGGCTGCAGAATAATATTGGGAGAAGGTTTTAATAACCAAGTTTTACTATTTACCTATATTGCCTGTAAAACAAAGGACAACATATGGAGTGGGAGGATAAATTCATTATTTGTTCTCTAATGTATGGTAAGATGACAGAAGGTAATGGACATGTTCCCCCCCTCCCTCATAAAACTTTTAGAAGTTTATAAACCAATTTTAGTTTTAAAATAAATTTTAGTCGAATTAGATGTTTTCTAATAATACTGTACTGTAAATAAATACTCATTTGTACGTAAATATATCAAAAAATCTTAAAAAGCATAGATTAATAATAAAAGTAATAAGTATTAATGAATTTTTTATTGATTTTTATGTTGCTGAATTATTATTTCAACATTTATCAGTAATGCTGAATTTAATGTTTTTTTTAAAGTTACCTATATAACTTTAAAAATCAAAATCATTTGTTTTAATGTCATTAATTCATCCACATGAAATCCCGCATTGATATTTCTATTTAAATATAAAGGAAGCCTATATCAAAACAGCTCCTTGAAGAATAAAAAATATTGTAACTTTGTTTCCACACAAGGGGAAAAAAATATGTTAATACGCACTATTAAATTAAGTTAGTGTTTTGTATACTCTATCTCAAAATAATCTTTCAGACTGTCAACCGTAAAGATGTAATGTATTCTTCCGCCTTCTACTTTAAAACGCCACAAAATTAATTTTCTCCGAATTGTAAATTAAGAAAGAAAATTAGAAACTTTATTATGTAACTAAAAAAAAAAAGGGGGAGATAGAAAAAAAGAGAGCAGCAGTCTTTTTATATACTAAATCAAATTTTTATCTGTTCCAATTCCTACATAACAATTCGATTAAAAATTACGAAACTGTTTGTATTTTTGTGCTGTAACTGCAAAATCAAGTGATTTCCTGAAAGTTATTCTTAGAAAGTCATGTTACTTTGAAGTAATATTACAATAGATAAATAATAACTGGATCGACTGCTGAAACAAAAGTTAAAATATGAGCTTTGTTCAGGCAAACAATCAGCCGAATCTCAGTATAACAGAAACACTACTGAATCGTTCGGTGAAGATCGTGCTCTGGGGTACACGTTTTAAGCAAATAGACTTCGATTTTCCCCAAACATTCAGTATCTTATCTTCTTGAGTATGCTTAAAGAGATGTTTTATCAGAACGAAGGCCTGACAAACAAATCAACATAAAAGCCGCTTTTGAGGGGAAAAAGAGAAAGAAAAAAAAAGCTAAAAATGGAGATGAAAATGGCATTCAAAATGCAAAAACTGAAAACCTTCATATACAAAATAAAGTAGGAAAAATTAGTGGGAAGAAGGCGTACAGCTAACAACATTATATTCATTATTCAACATTATTCTTATTTTTTAAGGCTGACACTTTACTGAAATGTATTTTATACTTAAAAAAAAAAAAAAAACATCGAATTTTGTTTCTTTTAGAGTAAATAAAATATTGGATGAAAGGTCATTTCTGAAAATATAGTTTCAAACATTATAAATTAATAATCAAATTTAAGATTTAAATAAGAATTTAAGTGAAATCAAAGGGGAATAAAAACTTCTCTTTGCATTCTGGTATTTTTTTTCCCACCTCCCCTACCTCTTCCTTTCTGTCAACTTCGGAAGTGGAGATTTAGACATAACGGAAGTTTACTTCAATATCAGTGCCCTGTGCAATGTTCTACTGAAGGACAGAAAACAATATCTCAAATTCCATAGAAAAAAAACCACTCACAAGAAAACAAAGTAGTTTTCGTTGTTTTTGGCATTTCGCAAATTCAAGAGTTACTTTAATAGTATAAACAAAACGAATTTGTTTTAGTTTTAACCATAAAATTTCGAGTTCTTTCACATACGTATTATTTTCGTTACTTGCAAATGAATTCTTTCAGTTTTTGTTTTTGTCTTTTCTATATAAGTTTTGATTGAAAAATCGGAAAAAAAAAACCTCACATCCTCCTGCAAGAGTTTAGGTAAACAGTATTTATCACTTAATTCATTCGTATACAACTTTATAATACAATTAATAAGGTAAGATACAAGGAATAAACCATTAATTCTAAGTTAAGGTTAAACGCAATCTTTTAGTTTAAGGCCTAATTTATTTTGAAAAATTAATGTTATGTTCAAATTAATAATAACAGAAACTCTATTCCATGTCTTTCTGTTCTAGAAACTTCATGTACATAACAAAAAAATTCATAAGATCTGATGAATTAAAAAGAGCTCTTATGAATATTCAAATATACGAAGTTTATTGTAAAGAAATACATGGAATAGAATTTCTAGTGCTTGTTATTATTAATATGAAGTTATATCTAAAAAGAATGTGCGTTTAATTTCAATTTTCAAATAAGTAAATTTAAGAAAGAAGAATGGCTAATTCTTAGTTGTCGTAGCTTCATTCTTGAAATTTTCTTTAAAAATATTTTTTATTTGTTCTGCTGATTATTTTCGCAAGTGAAAATAGAGACAGGGAGAATTACTTGTTCTTTATACTTTGTGCTGTCAAAAGGTACTAAATTAAACATTAACGATATCATTTTTGCAATTAAAGAGCTTTCTTTGGTACTTTATT
Organism: Thereuonema tuberculata; assembly: GCA_023159025.1. Taxonomy (NCBI): domain Eukaryota; kingdom Metazoa; phylum Arthropoda; class Chilopoda; order Scutigeromorpha; family Scutigeridae; genus Thereuonema; species Thereuonema tuberculata. The sequence goes on from JAFIDM010009631.1 coordinate 61,722,113, forward strand.
GCCAATTGATGTATTCCTACTCTCAATAACGAATTCTTTGAACATGAAAATAAAGTTTGTATTTTTCCCTAAACTTCACAAAATACGACAATCGCAGTCCACACTGGTTAATTCTTAAATTGTCGTGATTTCCGGGATAAGGTATCTAACCAACAATCAAAGCAGAGCCGGATCTAGGTACCGCCAGTCCCCGCCTTGCGGGTGGGGGGTGGGGGACTGCTGAAAAGGGACATTTTTTTACAGACAAAGAAAACGAGTAATGAAAATTCGGGGCCCGTAAAGGATTTTCGCGGGGGGGGGGGGGGCAACAATTTTTAGATCCGGCCCTGAATCGAACACTTAAAATATACCAATTTAAGGATTTATTTAAAGAATTAAAAGTCTACCTACTAAGATAATGCAAGAATAGTTAGTTTTTTTGGTTGGATGTTAAGATACGGTGGTTCCGCTACACTGAAATCTTTTTTGCGCTTCTGATAGAGGCTACTACTTTTACATGGGTAGTGAAGCGTAGATTTATGAATAGACAAATATAAATTTCGTTAATGCGGGTGATAAAAAATAAGAAAAAGGTTAAATTTATTGTACTGTAGCTATCTACAAATAGTTCCAGTATTTTTCTAATCGAGTACATTTCAGCTTGTTCATATGTTTCTAAGGAATGCCTATCTCGACTTCAGTACCAAATGTTGCCATTAGAGGTCGCAACTGATATCGAAACTGAAACGAACAATCCAGTTTCTGTTTTTAGGCTTCCAAAATGTTGGCCTTGTCCTGCTCTCTCAACGAAAGGAAAGAACGAAATGAAAAAAAAGTGAGCTACTCATATAAAATCTATGATTAAAGATAGTTAGAAAGACAATTTCATTCGTTTCGATAGTTTCTTCTTACTTGCCTCAATTTATGTCTAAATAAGAAACTAAGAATTTAAATTCTGATTTCCTTTTCCATTGTATGGCTCATTTAGTACATTAACTAGCAGACTAATTCCACAAGTGATTAACCAATCAGTATTGGTAATCCGATTAGTGATTTGTTTTAATAGTATTAATAATAATGACAGGAAACAACTTTTTTTTTGCATTTTTAAACTCCAAACTAATTTACTTTTGTGATTGGCTGCATATAATAATCTTAAAACAAAAACAAAAAAAATAATTTCATTTCTTAAAATAGGAGGAGTGTAAACAGTAAATAAACGATCTTTTCAGTAGCTTATTTAATAGTAAATGAAAATTTCCGTAAACTTAACTTAAATTTCTGAGTAACGAGGAAATGTTTTTATAGATTTTATGGTTCAGAATGCAAATAAAACAGTGGTCGTTTTGAGAGGGAGAAATTATTATTATTATTATTAGAAATTCATGCTATCCAAGGATTTGTCAATGCATAATTAGCTAATATGTGTTAGTTCATTAATAATGTATTTTCAAAGCCCATAGATTTGTAATATGTACTTAGGAGAACGTCAAGATGTACACCTACAGTTCAGTTCACGAAAGAGAGCTTTTGATGACGTAATTTCCTTATAGATTGATGTTTCCAGGACGTAACAGCGCCATCTATTGCTCAAATCCGTAACTGAATCTTAAAAACAATACGAAAACATTCTGGTTTTTGTAGTTGCGAATACATAATAATAATTAAAAGTGAAAGAATTACAAACATTCCACACTATTCCCTTGCTTGGCTATACAAAGTTTGTCCTTTCTTGGTCACACTTATGCGATCACAAAACGACGCCATCTTGGACTGACTGCTCGGAGTTCAAGTTGATGACGTCATGAATAGGCCTTAATTTATTTACTTTTGCAATTAAGGAGTTATCTTGACCCCCATCTTTTCCCTCACAAGAAAAAAACATTAAATCGACTGGAATCGGTGAGAATTCTGTAGAATTGTATTTTTAAGATATTTAAACTAAAATGCCGTAAACACGATAAAAATATTTAGGTTTCTTAAAGTAATTTTTACATTTATCAACACTGGATAACCCATCGGTACTAACCGGAACGAAAACTGTTCCGTGTGAATAGAACTCACATTAAATTAGAGCATTGACTTAAGAGGGAGTTTTTTAGCTTTTGCAGAGAAAAGGAAGTTGTAAGAAAAAGTAATACAATAACGCGGATCTGCTCAAACTCAAAAGATTTTTTTTTTTTTTTTTTTTTTTTTTAATAAGGAAAAAAAAAAAAGGTTTCCTGAATCATATCAACAACTTTAAGAAAGAACTGTGTACGTTTAAAACGAAGCATCAAAAAATGGTGCCAATTTTTCTTGGCAAAGGCTTCCCTTGTATAAAAGCTGAGAGTTTCACGCACACATCAAAACTAAGCGGAGTGAAAATAACAACTGATTCAAGACACGGTTACACTCTTCCCTGAATAGAGGCTGGTGTAATCAATCAGATGATTGGTGTTGATAAAGTGGCAAATACTCTAGATAGAATCCAAAGACAGCTATTTATTTATTTTTTATTTTTGGAGAAGTGATTGGGAAACTTCACAAATAAATAAACTGGACTTGTTAATAGTTTGGTTTGGCAGATTTTATCGAATACCGTACATAAGAAAAGAAAATAGATCCTACATCGACAACTAAGTAGAAATAAAACACACACGAGCTAACAGAAACATCACAAAATGCCTGCGGTAAAAGCATACCTTTTAATAGCTACAGAATGTACATTAAAATTAATGTACAATTATGAATAAGACCACATGGTTTTTTTTGGACGTTTTGTTTTTCTGAACATCATTTCGATTTTTATATTGATGTCAATTCGTTTCCAGTTATTCTCATTAATACTTGTGTATGTGTGGGTTTGTGAATGTTATATTGACCTTTTTGGAGTTAGTGAGGATATTGCACATGATATTTAGGAATATTTTTCGAACAGTGTATCAGGGATATCCGAAACAATTTATTTCGGTGAACTTTATAAGTAGATGTCGTTTTTTTATTTCTAACTTTTACATGGCATTTATCTTTTTATATAAGTGCACATAAGATTTAAGATTTGTTTGAGTGTAAAATGGTAATTTAATGATATTTAAAATGGTTACTTTAAATGCTTAGCGTACAGTACAAATAGATTGCTATAGTGAGATCGGTAGTATTCAGACTGTATCGTAATGGCGGAAGGATACTTTCAAACGTTCCATGACAAGTCACTCAAATGAGTTTCTAGTAATAATTGTCAAAACAGAATTGCCGTAAATATAGTTCATTACTATTTCACTGTTAATTTATATTCATAAAACCATCCTCAGTCGCCAGTGATGTCACTGTTCGTTGCCGTGTGATTCGTAAACGTGAGGCCAGCAGCCATAAGCATCTCCTCTTTAGTGAATGTTTGCAAGTACAAACTTAAAATAACCATATTGTTTTTTATTCACCTGTAAATAAAGAATTTATCGCAAGAACTTCAGAATAAACCATGCCTATCCTGATTATTAACAGTAGTGTTCTTATTTCTGTATCAAAAATAAGAATTTAAAAGTACATCTAATTTGTTTCCCCCGCTTAAGCAATCTGGAATAGTTAAGCGAAGTTAAATCTATTTTCGAGTGCTCCGCTATTCTAGAGATATTTCATCGTGTTGCGCCATTGCTCTCAAAACTTTGATTCACACACTGCTCTCTTCGTTACCTTTTACGGCTTTGCTAACCAATGAAATTATAGGTAAAATCTCATCAAAGAATCCCGAAATGGATGATAAAATTGACCTGCTTTCTCCAAAATAACTTGATTTAAACTTTCCGTGCAAACCTATCTGAAAAGCCAGACAAAGAGCGAATGTAGCGTGCTTCGTGTAAACAACGAATTTTCAACAGATTACCTAATTTCGTCCTCACGCTCTATCTTCATGCCAGTGATTCATGCTCTGTGCACTGCTGACTGATTGAAGTAATTATTAACACTGAACTCACGGATCAATTGGAGAAGACAATTCCAACTGTAAATGTTTGAAAGGGCTGTTAATTAATCCCCTTAATCTAATTCTCCTTTTCGCTGTATTGAATTGACGAATAATAGATGAACTTAAATGGGTTTGTGCATACAGCAGAGCCTTTCTGCAAAGATTGGATCTGAAACACTGAAGTGACAAAACTCAAGCCGTTTTCAATTTAAAGAGATACTGAAAAAGACTGATATCTCAAAAATATGATATGTAATTTGATTAACAGTGTGTCATAATTTATAGTTGAAAATTTCAATCTCATATGCTACAAACACCATACGTTAAAATATACAAACAGAGTTAAGAACTGAATTTTACTGTAAACAGTATTTTCAAAATAACAAAAATCACCACTTTCTGTTAGATTGACGTCTGTAATAAATCCGATAATAAATATGCAAGATAAAATCTACTATATATATAAAGCCAACACTCTGTGTATGAAGTTATAGAAACCGTCGGGAGAGGGCGTATACACAAAAACAAATGAACAGCCATCAATGCTTCTATTAGGGGACGTCCATTAATTACGTGAGGTGTTTTTTAAAAAATTTGGACCCCCCCCCTCCCCCTTGGTGAGATTTGGTGAGATTTTGCCGGACCCCCCCCCCCCTCTCCCTTTTGACCTCACGTAATTAATGGACGTCCCCTTATTTGGGCCAAATTAAAAATACAGGGTCGCGGAATAAAAAACCTCACGTTAGTAGTCCTCACGTACAATGCCATAATAACTCGCTTAAAAACTTCCTGTTGTACAAGCGCTATCTTATTGGTATAGATCACACCCAAATAAATATTTCTTTGGTCGCACCACAGGACTATTAATGTGACGTTTTTCTTTTCAGCGTCAGGATATATATTTTGAATTGGTCTTTCTTCTGTTAAAATCAATTTGTCTTCCTTTCTATATTTCTTTACTAAAAACAGAAAAAAAAAAAAAAACCTTTTAAGTTAATCCTCTGTTATTTAGATCTCAATGATGAAATTTGACCATTACTTACACTTTTGAATATTTAGTAGGATAAAAGTCATTAATATTTATATATATATATTAGACATTTAAATATCCGCATATAAAAGAACAGCGGACATGATAGTTCAAGCTGTATATGCACCTTTGTATGGATGAGAGGCGTTAAGCCTCCCTAATTGATGGAAGGGGGGGGGAGTTCGACCCCAGACGGGGATTGTGGATTTGTCTTCCAGTTATTATTCCTTCAGAGGCATCCCAGAGTTCACCCAGCCTTCTATCAATGGTACTTTCCCGAAAATAAAGTTCGGACTGTGTTCATGTTAGTAACTTTAACTTCAGTGTCCCCATCTAGCTTGTACGACCTATTATAGAACTTCTTTCATTACAAGAAATTTATGGAAATAATTTTATTTCTATAAAGTAACTAGCGTATACGCTCCGTCAACAATGATGGGAGAACAATCTGACGGCTTTTAGCTGTGATAAAGTATTTTAAGTAGAAGTTTTTTTGTGTTTAAATATTATTTTTAATTTCTTAATTCATTTCTCTAATAACTCTTCAGTTCGTCACTGAGGTCGAGCTTCTGCATCTAATGCTCGTCTGGCCTGCGCTTGTAGTCGGCTAAAAAATGAACATTGAAATTTAAATTTTAATCTAGTAGGTTAAAATTAATGAGTTACTTTTGTTTAGCGACCCATTTGGGAGCTATTGCGATAGCGACCAAAATCGGAAGCTATTGCGTTTATTCTGTCCGCCCGTCCGTGTCTGTCCACTCGTAACAACTCCCGAACGGAAGGTCGGATCGACAAAATGATTTCACCATCGTATTCAGAGGCCCAAACTGCATAAGAATGGGGTATTTTCAGGGACCAACCTTTCCCCATGTTCGAGATGTTTCCCATTGTTTTCATTGGATTTCCTCTATTAGCTGAAATGTTAGAAATGCAATTGTCGCATTTTATTTGTCAGATATAGCTTGATGCCTAAGGTCTCCGACTCATATACTGAAGGGTTCTAATCCGTATATTTCCTGGT
>JAFIDM010009631.1:61735140-61746847 GCA_023159025.1 Thereuonema tuberculata
ACTTAACAAAATATAAGATTATGAATTAATAAAAAGACGACGGTTTTGAGGCAAGTTTCAAATTAAACTAATAAACATCTCTTTTTGGTTTTGTTTCGTTTTTTTTTGAAGAAGCAGGAACTAGAATAAATTATAATAAAGGTTTCTTTTTCTTTTTTTTTCAGTAATATATTAAATTCCAAAAGCCGAAATGGGCGTTGCCATTAAAACAAGTGGCTTGTGTTGGAAGTATCTCATACGATGAAAGGTTGTTAAAACATTTAATTCCACTTCCTGACTGTGGGTGGTTCTTCTCATTTGCACACCCTACGTCTGTAACCTTCGAACCCGAGACGAGGCTTTTAGGGGAGATTTATATTATCTATCATTAAGCGAAGTAAACAAAAGAGATATACAAGAAAATGATATGGAAAGAAAACCAAGAGAAACAAAAGAAGATATATTATTATTATTATTATTATTATTATTATTATTACTATTTATTTATTTATTTTCCTTTTTGTACAACACATTTGATATTCACAGTTACTTACTTGGTTTTTAAAATTCCAAATATAAAGTACATATTTCTGCACTCGAAATAAAAGCGAACTTTCAATAATCCGTATAACAATTTGAATCAGTCTGGCAATTCGCCTTGGTCTGAGTTCGATTCCCGAAGAGGGCTTTGTGTTTTTTTTTCACCTTTCTATTTTTCAGTTATGGAGGACCACCAATGTGTTTGTTTCCAGTTTTATACATTGCAAGAACTCTAGTCAAGTAGACCTTTCAAGTAGACAGATAACTAATACTCCCTTGCTTTTCTCTAAGCAGCATGTAAGTCATATCCTTCGTTATACTTCCGTTGTAGCTTTAAAAAAAATCTTATTATTACATCTCTGTAGTTTCCAGTTGCTGAAGCCAGTAATAGTCCAGGGTCTGGATTGCTTCAATTGATCTCATTAAACTTTTTCTCTTAAATTAAAAGAAACTGACGGTATGTTTCTTAATTCTTGGGTCAATTACATCTTTTCGTTGAGGCGTCTGATATGTCTCTTAAACAATACTGATTTTTCCCAGTGTCTGCCCTGAAAGTTGGGAAATTCTTTGAGCGAAGATCACTCCATTCGAATTTACTTATTGCTGTTGGGCTCCACTAACTATCTATAGTATACTTCTTAATTGTTTCAAAAAGGCTGATTTTGAAAATACCTTTCACTGCCTTTATGTATCTTCGTTATCTTTTGCTATTAATCACTGGAAGCTCTAGTGCATCAACTCATTCAAGCAAGTTTCAGTGGTAGATTTATGGTTTGTCCTGTTTGATTGTATTTCTTTTTATCATTCAGCAACTTTCTGACTAAAACTATCTCAAGATATGCTTATGACCACAAGGTCTGCATTTATTATAATGTCTCTTAAATTATATAAATCTTCTTGTCTTGTATTGGTTTTCCTTGTTTTTAGTCTAGGTTTTAAAGATGCCTAAACAAACAGAATTGGCAACAAATGAGAGACCAAAATAATACAGGATGGTTCATACTGAGGTTTTTGTGTTCTAAGGTTCTAATTGCAATAACACTTAATGCTTAATAATGATGTACTCACATATAAACATAACAGTATCTTTTAGTCGATTTCTTTTAAGTTGTGAAAGTAAAGTTCATAATCTATGTTTTAATTTTTACTTTTTTTTTACTGAAGAAACTATTTATTTTAATTGCTGATTTATTTAGGAGTCAAAAGTGAAATAAAAATGAATGAAATATAAATTACTAAAATACTAAATTACTAAATACCAGCTAGCAATATCTTTAACTAAATTCACTTTTGAACAGAATTAATTAGGCCTCTTGGAAATTACTAAAACAACCTGAAATTTTCATGTTTATAATTAAATGAAATTACATCTGTTACTCCTGACTTTCTTCGTTAAATGAATCAATCTCCCTGAGTTTGTTTAGCTCAGACGATAAGTTTTCCTTTGGAAACGATGTCAATCGAGCATGACCTATTTGGAAGTCATTATTTACAAAGGCGGTACAATTACCCTACCCGATAAACAATGGAGATTGACTATGTCCAGACCTCCAAAGGACAAACAGAGTGGGATAAACAAAGAGTTGTTTAAACAAGCCTGAGAAAAATCACTTCACATCAGTGAAAACGTCTGAATGGCACCATGAAAGCCTATAAAATAATTTTTGATGAACATATTATCCTTAATTGCTTACATCAACGACAATTCTGTGCCTGATGGTGATTCTTAAAGCAGTAAGGACTAAGCAATTGCAACAACATTTTACATGCTTACATTTATCTTATGTTTGATTTGTTCTTACTTTTTACACTGAATTTTTATTTAATTTGTTTAATTAAACTTAAAGTTAATTTTCAAATAAACTGAATTTGTTTTCCACCAATCATAAGATAACAAAGTGAAAAAGTTAAAAGTTAGGAGCCACAAGATCACTGACATCATTTAAATAATTCGTCTGCAAAAAGAAAACGAAACAGAATCTACATAAAGAGAACTCACCTTTGGAAGACAACTGTACCAAGTCGAAACTCAAATTTAATCAATTCTGACTGCTCTTTAATTTAGAAAAAAGCATTCGTTAAGCAATGTAATTTGATTCGTAAATTCGTTACTGACGTCACTATTTTATTAGTTAATCAATGGTTAGGGATTAGTGAGATTCATGGTCGACTGATTTAAGCAATCTAATCTCAACCAATAATACTGCTACTGGTTTATTAACTAGGTATTTATTAAGTAAATTATATTTCATGATATCCCACACAGTTGACGTTACAGTATTTATGATATTCAAATATTAGATAAAGTTCAATCGCCCCTATTTTGTTTATATATACTCCTGACAATGATGAAATACTAGAATAGACTCCATTTGATTTATGAGTCCACTTTGAAGGTGCCATAAACGTAAACATCCCCTTAGCCCTATCAGACATGTCTCACGTTCCTTATCGACTAGATTTTAACAAAACATGCGATCAACTCTATTTTTAAATAGCTTTGGTGCACACCTTCAACTACTTTAAAATAAATATAAAAGCAAAGGTGTGACTAGAAAAGGAATGTTAAATAAAGTTCAAAACAAAAGTCAATTAATCCTGACTTTTCAAAACCTACAAAGTTTAAAAAAACCAATAACCTGGGAAACTTTAAAGCCCATGTTGAATCTTAGTTTACTATTAATTTCGATAATTTATATAATTTTAATCCATCCAAGAAGAAGAAGAAAAGAAAGTACGGTACTTAAGAAATATTGAAATCCAAAATGAGATTATCTCTACCTGTAGTTTTTCAATATCTATTGGTACAGTAGGGAAGCAGGTTACACGAAAAACAGGGATAAAGTTATACCAATTAGAAAGAAAGAACAAAGTTAGAAAGAGTGCATTACAAGAACTTACAATATATTTTCCGATGCTTTCTTTGCATTTTCATCTAACATATCTGCTTTGTCTTTGCTTTTACCAAATTTGGAACGAGTTTTTGGTCAAGATTCCCAATAGCAGATATCATCAAAAACTCTTCTCTTTTCAGATCATACCATCGTGGCTCAGAATTTCTGAATTGAGGAGGGGTGGTTATTGGTATTACTTCGGATCATCCGATAAAAAAAATAGGTGGAATTTTTTTTTTCGGATGCAGTTGGGGAGGTGGGGTTAGAACCCCCAAGACACCTTCCTTTCTGCACTCCACTGGACAGTTTAGGCTATATCCGTTCATTTCGTGCGTATGATTCGTATTTGGGCTTCCGTATTGAATACTAGACCTAAATTTTTGAATATTTTAAAAAGTCAAGATACAATACAAATTCTTAAAAAAAGGCATTTGAAATTAATTTTATCGCTTACGTTTTCAACTTAAAACAAGCAAATTGTAAGTTGGAGTTCCAATTCGTACAATGTCCGATGGAAAGAGTTCGCAAATATTATTTTCGTTTTATATAGAGTTCTTTACTTTCGGTTCAATTTGTGGAAATCACAACAGCTTTATAGGATAAGTAGGTAATGATTTAAACTGACAAAGGTAAAAATAGTGTAAATGTCGTTTTACTTATATGATCGAATTTTCCAAGATCAACAGTAAAATTAAGTATCAAAATCAGTAACATCTATCTATCATTAAGCTTCTGTTTTCTCAAATAAACAGGATTTGAGTTATTGTGATTTTAAGAGCAATGACAATTACTGTTTTTAGTCCTTGCGCATTAATCCACTATGTATTAAACTGAATAGATATCTTGCATATGATTATCTAAATCTATTGAAAAAAGTTCAGTTTCCTATATATCGTCATTAAACTCTTAATCCAATAATGGATTTGACCCTTAGATTCTTATGCATGCAATAATATCAAAATTAAAAGAAATCCTGTTTCATGAACCAAAGCTATCACTGAAGTTTCAACTCTTGAAGATAAACAGTTTTAAAATTAATCTTGACAGCAACGGTTAGGCTTATTTCTACTTAAATTGCATTCTAAAACTTTTTTTATTCATTTCTATCTATTATAAATAGATAGATTAAGGAGGATGCCACGAGACTTAATCTATGAAAGCTTTTGATAGCTTTACTTAGCTATAACTACAAAAAAAAAAAAAAATGAAATAAAATTTAGTTAAAGCAAATAGAGAAATTGCCTTCCAATTCTTTCAGAATTTCATGTGTTCTATTTTTGTTTTGTTTGCATTCCTTCAAAAGCAAAGGCTGTCAAACAAAACGAAGATGCAAAACAGCACCGTTAACACTTCAGTGCTACAGGGAGATCATTCTGGACTGTTCTAAAGTTACTGGTTGTACTTTAAAACAATCACTTGAAACAATGAATTACAATCAGTTTTATTACTAAACCTTGCAGCATAGAAGAAAACAGCCCAACACAGCATTTCTGCGGAAGTAATTCATGTCCAAGTAGTAGCAGCGTCTGTGATTTGTGTTTGAGACATAAAGGTTTCACCATAAAATCTGTCAAGCTGTTTCCGTTGAAACACAACAAAAATTTACTTCCCAGTCGTTATTGTAGAAAGGCGTAACTAATCGTACAGAAATGTTGTTACACCGGAACACACAGAAATGGAAGCAAGAACTGAAAAAAGAGAGAACCAATTTTAACCAAAGTTAGTATTAATCTAATATATGATGACTAAAAGAAATAATTAAACTTTCAGGGAATTTGATTCAAGATTAAAAGCGTTATAACGTTACTTGTGAACAAACCTGAGAATGGAGAAAAATAATTTATCACGTGAAAATTCTGCATTTTTGGAAACTGATTGATGGAATGTTCTTAGTTCCTTAGACTCATGCTGATGTCCAATACACGAACTTTGAGAAAGGCCTTTGTGAGAGGCTAAAATGTAATTCTCGATGTTGCTGAACATATTGGATTAGAAGTGCCTGTGATTCACCAATGGCTGGATTTTGTAGGAAAATCACTAATAAAGCATAGAACCTTCTGGAAGCACCGACAGAAAAGAAGGCTAATGGTAATCAAATGTCATTGGTGAACAAGAATGCCATTTCTGTGAAAATTAGAGATGCTGTTATGATCCATGTGATCCTTTGCAGATTTCTTAGTCGTTTGCTGGGAGAAAGCTCTCAATGTTTGCCTCTCCGTCTTACTTATCGTCTTGAACGCCTTCAGTAATGCAATGCACGAATCCTTTGCAGTCTGGAGTGGCGTTCAGCAGTATTAAGCGACGAGAGCTTTTGTTTTGTCTTTTATGTGAATAATGGATGAATCACGTTCAACCTACGTTCGGCAGAAAAGAGAAAGGCAAACTGCACGAGGATACTTTTTACACACCAAGCGTAACAGATTGGAGAACTATAGCGTGCGATTTAAAATAAACCCTTTAGGTTTGTGGAGACGTTATTGAAACTGAAATGTTGGAAACCCGGTAGATGGTAGGTGATTATGAAAAAGGCGATTTTCTAAAAGTATAAGGGCAAGTCTACTTTAACAAATTGGTTTTTCATGATATGAATATCTTTCCAGAACATCAGATTTCATCAGACGTTTCTTAAGTCGAACATGTCTGCTACACAATAAGAAGGCACCGGTCTCTAATTCGACACCTGCAACTGTCAATTTCTAAACTGACAAAAGAACTGGGATACGCGGATGGAATCAATAAAATATATGTGGAATAACATAATGAAATATGTATAGAATATCAAAATCGCATCATAATGTCCGCTTACCACAGAGTTTGTATATAAACATGTGAAGATCAAATGCATTATTATTGTTTTAAAAGCGTATAAAAACTCAAATAAAAGCAACTCAAATAAAAAAGCCACTTGTAATATAATAATGACTAAAATTATTAATTATTTGCTCTAATCATCAAATAGGATATTTCTATCAATTTTTGTTCAAAATCTGTTCATTCCTTCTTGGAAATCAGGTTCATGGGCGTATTTTTCTATTTCGCTCTATTAACAGACTGGAATAACATCGCTGTATCAATTATAATAATAACAATGCTTCATTTATTTAGTAACGTTTTAAAGTACTTTTAGCTTCCTAAAAAGTAAGAACAAAAAAAACTTTCTGATTCTAATTAATAGAGACTTTTTGACTTACAGACTGTTTTGTTGACAGTTATGGCATGTCGTCTTAAATCACTATGTATATTGGTAAAATATAAACATGTTCCATGGGAGTTTTTGTACAGTAATTCCTCCCTTGACCCAATAATTCCATCCCTTGAATCAGATCCTGAGCTACTAAGCCCGTATATGGACAAAGTGAAAAAAATAAATAAAATGCATTTCAAGTTGAGTCACATTTCATGATCTAAAATACTTCTATAATATTTTTTAGTTTTTTTAGTTTTCCTTAGTTTTTCTATATTTCACTTTATTTTGATTGTGTTTTATGAACGCATGCGTTGTTTGATCTTACTGAAAAAAAGAACAAAAAACGGAATTAAAAATGTACTTTACGCAATTGTAATAGTGTATTTTTGTTTAAAACGGAAAGAAAGAAAAGAAAGCATCTTTTAAAAGGTATTTCTGGAATTTTTGCCATTTTTAAATCACCATTTAATTTTTTAGTTGGTTTTTCTTTTATCATCTGTCCGATTTCATGTTCACCTAAAGCACAGAGTTTTATTTGCTTTAGAAATAAATGAGTTTCTTTAATTAAGCTCTTATAATTAAGCTCTGATCCCTGGACATTAAAGCAGTATTTAATTTTGAATACAAGACACTATAAAAGTAACAGTAATACATTTGGATGTATTTTTAAAGACTTAAATGAGCTGCTGGAATGCATATGCAGCATAAAGTAAAGTTAATATGATTTTCAGTGCTCTTGGCTACTGGATTCAAACTCATCGTCTATCAAAGACAACAATATTAAAATACAATAGCCAATATCTTGCACGTTTATTAATTATTAACAATACGGTATCTAGAAATTTCTCATTTTCACAAAAAATGATTCAACTACAGAATCATAGTGAAAAGCATTTTTTTTCTCGAGGATCCACGAAACTACAGTTTTACTGATAAATTCTAGCAGATGCTAGAAATAAGGTGTGATACGAAATTTCCGAAGTACATTTTTGTACATACAGCTAGTCTGTACAGTTCACACGGACGAATAACGAATAAACTTTTAAATAATAAATAAACTTTTAAATAATAAATCTCAACACAATACTTTATATTCAATTTGAATATTTCTAATCATTTTAGAAGCATGTAATATTTCTAATTTTGTAAGTAAATTTCAAGGATTCTAACTTCAAGTTTCTTACAGCCTCGTGAAACGCTTGGAAATGTTAAAATTTTCAACTTAAATTTTTAATTTCTGTATGTTTCCCAAATGCACTTCTTTACGCACGTTCTGTGATATCTGCCTAAATGCTTGTTTTCATTTATCTATTCTAAATTATGTTTCACTTTTCAGAAATTTTAAATTCTGCATTAGTATATTGAAATTGAAATCATTATCTGTTTGCTAAATATTACTCTTGTTTTGCTTAATTCCACTGTAATACATAATTAAAAGTTTTTATGATTTAATAAAACATTCATTGTCTTACAATCAAAAAGGCTATAAAAAAATCAATAAAAAAATCAACTTGAAAAACATCATTTGTTTGATATCTGATTTGCCTGTTAAAAACAACAATGAATCACTTCAGCTAAAGGTTCTTTGGTTTCAGTAAAACTCCATAATTGTACAAATCGCTGACAGTCCATTTCTTTTCATATTTTTTGTTATTTATCATGAATAGCGGAAGTTTCATTATAATTCTGCAGGAAGCTTACAGTAATTGGCTAATCAACGAGTGAAATGTAATTCAAATGATGGTAACACAACTTTAAAAATACAAATAATTCATGTGCCGCTTAGCTCGTTGAGGAAGACAAAAAAAACAAATACAAGAAAACCCAAGGGGTCCGTCGCTCTGGCTTCCGGTGATTTTCATTAAATTTAATAAGAAATGGGAGGGCCAAATTGCCCAAATTTTATTTTAAGGAAAACTGATTGGAGAACTTTTTTTTTTCCAATATGATATAATAAAATAATGGTCTCTTGAAATATCTTGTGTGAATTATTCATTGCTATTTTATTAAAAAGATTGTAATGAAATCAAAATCGGGTAAACCTACAAATGAAAGAATATCGTTCATCTAATCCCTTTTTCTTTTAGAAAAAGGCTTCCTATTTTAAATATGCTTCTATCTTTCAGTACATTGAGATGCGGAATCGCATTAGAGGTACATTTACTCGAGGTTCTCTTGTTTCCTTGCAATCATTCTATGAATCTTTTGTATTCTTTTCATTTCCCTCATCATTCGTTTCTCTTGTCAAATGTACAGATTTAGCAATCACCTCTAAGTCCAACTTATCCGCTCCAGGCAAATGGATAGAATTTAATATTTATTTTTTGTTTTAAATTCATAAATTTTGTTTTTAAGTAATTTCCGTCATTTTAGAACATTACTGCAAAGATCTTGTATTCACAAATAATGCTTCGCAAAGCAATATCCTTTCAATTCAGTCTCTGTACACTAAAGCAGCGTGAGAGCTGAGCTGTCAGTTGGCAAGTTCCCACCAATCTTCGGTTAAGATGAGTTATTAATAGTAATAGTAGTACTTAATTAATTTTCTGGTTATGAATTATTAACTTTAAAACATATCTCCAGGCTCCAGTTTTTAAAAAATATGTTACTATAATTGCACTGTAATTTGCGTAGAAATACATTCAACCATTCTAACCTATTGTTACACGTTTTTAAATACCATAATCGCAAGAATTATCATACGACAGTTACAAATAAGTACTAATAAATTATTTACTTAAAAAGCTTAAAATCATTGGCGCACTTTTTTTTTCTGTCTCAGTTTAACGCATTTTTGTTAAGTTTGAGATTTACATAATATCATCATATTTAATAAATGAAAAACGTTATTTGCCCTTCAAAACTATTGAAATCTTAATCAGAGGACATATTATTATAGTTATAAATCTATAACATTTTCATATTAATAAATCAGACGAACGTGCAAACGGCGTACGCTACATACAATGCTGTTATGCTGTGATCTCAAGTGCTGGATTTTTATATTCTACGACATGGACCTTAAGGGTGGATGAGAATCATGATCACTACAGGTATTAATCAATCCTTAAAGGTGGCCATATTATTTCGAAGTGTTTATTAACGGGACAAAAGCTATAGAAGATACATATATATACTCTAAGATTGTTTACATCTGTGCTGAGAAATGCTGACTCTTGAGCAGTAGGTTTCAATGCTGTGGGTGTTCTTGATTTCCAAAATGCTGACTTCCTAAACAGAGAACTGGTCGTGGATCTCCAGTATATCTGTGGCCTTTATAGAACACCACAATAGACAATAGCCTATGAGGAATTACTTTAAAGTAAAAATGCACGTAGAAATGATGAGCTTTGAGCTGTGGAAGCCTTCTGTAGATCACACCACTAATATACGAGCACAGTTTTATTGAATATCACTCCACAACGCTGTTCATATTAGTAGCGTTATGGTGTGATATAAAATTTCACAATGGATCTAGCACTGTAGCCTTCTTCTAAAACACCATGAAGGGGCTTAATTATAGAAGGTTACAATTTTACATATTCTGTGTAAAATCGTTCTTTCAAATTAAAATGGATGTGACATGTTGATCAAGCGACAATGAAAGATATAGAAGATTTAGCCTGAAAAACACTGCTGTATCATTTTCGTTAAACTTACATCACAGAATTCATTAATTATACAAAGTTAAAAAATGAGAATAATTTTACTTGTCTAATTCTTTTCTAGTTCTATTTTTTAACTCTGATATTCTATAGATACTGAACATAAATACTAAGTTGCTACTTTATTAGGTATATCTAATCATTAACGTGAAGACTCGTCTGCCTAATAAAGTTGCAAATCATTATTTACATAAGTTCTATACAGTTCGACAGAGGTCGTGGTGATTAGCATGAGTGATTGCAATGCTTCCCTCCGAGAGACTGCCTGTCGTATGGGATGCAGTGGATTCCGTCGTGTAAAGACATGAAGAAGGCGTAAGACATGAAGAGAACGTTCTGGACTCGTATACAAACAATGCCGAGGGTCAGCCGTCATCTCCATAAGAATGTCATTGCTTGTCAGCTCTGCATTACCAACAGTGTTAGCGCAGCAGTGGTAACTGTGACGCATTCTCCCATGTCAGTTGTAACAGTACGTCACCAGTTATTACAGTTCGGACTGCAGGCTCGCCGGTCCCTCCTCAGACTATCTTTGACCCTCCGCAATGGACTGCCAGGCTTTTAGAATCGTGTTTCAGTTTAGGCCAAAATGATGGCCGCATGTTTGTCCGTAGATGTCAGGGGAATAAGCGTCTGTATGAGTATATTCGCACCAGCGTGCAGCACCAACACCAGGCATTAAAACCTGCGGCGCTATCGGGTACGAAAACAGATCATCTCTCGTACGAGTCCGTACCACCACAACGAGTGCCCGTAACGTCAATGACATTCTATGGCCGGTCGCCCTTCCATAACTGAAAGACATCCCCGGGGGCCTTACTTCAGCAAGACAATTCCAAACTGCAAAATGCAGCGTCAACACGTGCCTTCTTCAAGATAACAACGTTCCACTCCTGTCATGGCCAGCTAGATCATCGGATTTATCACCGATAAAAACTTTCTGGGGCATGCTCAAACAACAGGTGCAACGACCGTCCGCCAGCAACTGTTGATGAACTTCAGACGCGCATCATTACAGCCAGGATGGTTATTCCACGAAATACAAATATTCAAACATATTTGCGTCGGTGCGTAAAGCATATTATACAATACTATATTAAACATATCAGAGGTGGCCACACCGACTATTAGCGACATCTGGTATGTATGACACCGAGCTGCTAATCATTTGTACTGCATTCCCTAACGAACATATCTGATAAAAAATCAAAGTCATAGATCGACTTCTTTCAGGTGTTGTTTTATGATTAGTAGTGTATAAACACAATCATTGATTTCTTCTTATGCTTTTATTCACTATATTCAGGTAAATTGGTTGTCCATCAAATGATATGAAGAGATTCGTTTAATAGTTTCTCAACTGGTGGTTTTTGTTTGTTTTTTCCCCTCATGGAAAAAGAAACTATATTAAAATGAAAATTAACAAAGAAACTATATTAAAA
>JAFIDM010009631.1:61746857-61815946 GCA_023159025.1 Thereuonema tuberculata
ATGAAAATTAACAAAGAAACTATATTAAAATGAAAATTAACAAAGAAGCTACATTAAAATGAAAATTAATAAAGATAATGAACCTTGTCATTGGCCATTCTTTCTTAATTTAGTTTTTATTGTTTACGTAATTAGCTTTTGATGAGGGTTAGGAAAATTGGATACAATATGTAGAGATGATTGAAAGCAATAGAAATCCTATCAACTAAAACTATGCTGACGATGAAGGGGAATGCCGTTCATTCTGTATTTTATCTTCAAAGTTCTTTTCTTAATGCCCAGTGACAATGTTTAGGGAAAATGTTTTGGGTTATTTTCTGTAATCTCCTTCTTTTTTTTTTTATTTGGGTGCAGGGACCCAGACAAGCCTCTTGTATACCGAAACCTCCTATTACCATCACCATGACAACCGATAAATAAATGTCTCACTGTGACATTCAGGCTTCGTCGACTGTGTGTCGCCATCATTCAAAATGCGAGGCCATCCAATCAGATTAATGTCCTTTTGTACGGAAACATCACAACTTTTTTTTCTGCTGCTCTTTAATAAAGCTTACGAAGCAATTTTGGTATCATTCGATAGATTGAAAAGAACTTAATAAGATGTGATAGGCGGAAAACAAAAAAAGAGCAACAAAAAAACTAAAAATGAAAACAAGCGCCATCTTTAAAATTACACAAAGAAGAATTACTCAATTAATTTATAAAAATAAAAGTTTCGGCAAAATATAAAGACTAAACAATTAATATGCGATTAACTTTGGCACTAAATTTATCTCTTAAAAATTAGATTAGCTGAAATAATCTTAAATCAATGAAACAATCTAAATTTGATAAAATAAAATTTTATTTATCTTAATGTAGATAATAAAGTTGTTGTTCAAGCAAGTGTTTCTCAAATGTCGGTGGAAGTTATGGTCTGAAGAATTAAGAGGCCATTTCCAAAGAAAATCAGTAACAATAATCAAATTATAAAATAAAGTTATCATAAAATGAACAGTTTTTCAATGTTTCCTTTGTTGCTGTGTCAGGTGGATGTGAAACGAAGTTGATTAAATAATCACCAGATTCAATGTTTTGTCTGCACAAACAAAATACTCAGTAAACAGTTTAAACTACAGCAGCGCTCCTAGTGGACACATTTACAAGTTGCAAACAAAGGAACAAAACGAATGAGCAATGCCAAGATGAGATATTAAAGTTTAATAAATTAAGGTTTCATAAAAAGAACATTCTCTTAATTTTTACTTTTTATTTGCTTTCTGAACTCGACTTATAATATTTCCAAAACTTCTCCGTTTTAACTGTTCAAAGATTCAATTGTGGGATGTACTTTGGGAAGCTGCTTTTGCGATTACACTGAAGGTGGCAGCACGTCATTTCTCCAACAAAAACTATCATTGAAAAGGCCGCGCGGTTGGCGATGTCGCAAAGACACTGGCCTCTCACCTCTGAGTCCCGGGTTCGGTTCTCATGTGGGTTTCGTTGATGGTGGCCATCCGCGCTGGGCAGATTTTCCCGGGGTTCTCCCGTTTCCCCTGCATTTCTTAACCATCCTTTCTCAGTCTTTCTCTCCTTCTTTCCGTGGGATAGTACAAAAGATCTTTCAGGTCGACGTGCTCGGCAGTCATGCCACCCACTTTCAATTAATCTAATCTAATCATTGAAAATCGTTTAAATCGAATTTGATTTTTTTCCCCTGAATTCTTCAATTAATCTTTTTAATTTACTTACTTATTTATAGTACCCTATACTTATAATGATCGATAATAACGTGACAGATAAAATTATCTAAAAACGTAGTTTTAACCAAAACGATTTCATGAATTTTGGGCTCCTCATTTGACTCTGAAAAAAGAAAAGAAACAGCTCTCACCTTCTCCATCATTGGGATCGACTTCATTAGATCGCCAATTCTCCTCCTCATCGAAATGGGTGTCTCCTCCGAGATCCGGTCCCGGAAAGAAGGCATGGGCGAGGACCAATCCGGGCCCATCAAAGGCATACCCGTCACCGTGGATGCCTCTGTTGAAGGATACGATAATATCGGCGTCCTCCTTCCGCTGAACTTCTGTGAATTTGAGTTTGGAAGCATCGCTCCATACTTTGAGCGCCAGGTGAATCTGTTGACGGATTTCATTATAGCTCAGCTTATCCGTCGGATAACCTATACTGAAGAAAAAGAAGAAAAAAAAAAAAGAAAAGTTATTAAAAATAATAATTAAACTAAAAACAAAATCAATGTAATCAATTTTCTAAGATACATCTAAAATAAGTTCGAGGAAAAAAAAAATCTAGATAATCAATTTCCTAAGATACATCTAAAATAAGTTCAAAAACAATGAGATTGACTGACAAATGATTTGGTTCTTTTCGTAACTGCACTCCACTCAACGGACGGAAAGTGTAGACTACTTTGTTGAATAAATCGTTGTTCGGAGCATTTACCATAGAGTCTCTACTTCACACTTGCAGAAAAGATCAACACAGAATACGAAATACAGCTCGTGGAATCAAATCAATGTACATTGGTAGGCCTGAATCCCACGGCTTAACCTGAATGATTCAATTAAGTGCAGAGTCACTAACGAGGCTATTAAAAATTACAATTTAGTCAATTACTCGTACAAAAATCCGTAACGATTGTTGTAGGATTAATACGATTAATGAATGGGATAAGTTTAATAATACTAGAATATTATAATTTGGTGAGACTGATATAAGTCATTTTCTGATTAGAAAAGAAGAAAAATGGATATTATCATCAAATATTAATAGAAACGGTTTTCTTTTTCTCCTGTAAGAATGTAAACTTACTAGTTAAGACTTAGGCGTACTTGAATTTTATACATATTGAAATATCATTGAACTGAAATCCTAACACTGAAACAAATTCGTCAAGAAACAACAATAATTCATTAGCAGGAGCGTTGATTGTCGGCTTCACTGCACGAGTTTTGGTTTATTTTATTCTTTCGTTTTCTGTTGTTTTTTTAATAGCTTTATCCTTTATTAATTTTTCCTTCAGAAGAAACTGTTTAATAATTAACAGGCTTTAATTTAAACGTTTGTTGTGAGCTTTAAAAAGTTATGTTTTTAAATTAACGCAAAACTTTTAAAATCAGCAGCCATGACCGTTTGTGATCGCTCTAACCAACTCCACTTCGTTGTAAGTTGTAATATTTAGAAAACTGCATAATATAAGATGTGCTACATCGTGAGAAAATAAAATAGGCTAAATATGGTTAAGACTACTTCCTTTGTGATATTCTTATTAATTTTAGATTTCCTTATTAATTTCCTACTATTTATTTTTTTACTTAATTCTGCCATTCTAAATAAAAACTTTGTTTTCTTTCAACGAAGGTTACAAAGACGCTGCGCTAAATTTGCCTTATCTAAAACTCCAAACTGTCTATGATTGCGAATGACTCAAGATGCAATGATTTCATATCTATCAGTAAAAGATGATCTATCTATCACTACAGACCTGAAAAACAAACTATTAAGACTAAAACCTGAAAGCACAATTAGTCTAATTTCATCTATTTAATTTGCAGTTTCCATATTACACATGACAGAGAATTTCAAACCGTCACCTTTAATAGTAATAATAAAAACAACAGCGTAATAGTGAGTGTTAACTAAGTGGAGTTAATCTAGAAAATTAGTAAATTAATTTCAGTTCCATTACTTGATTGCAATGAACTTTAAATGCGTTACACGAAAAGTAAATAAGTTTTCAAAGTTTTGCATTAATTTAAAAACAGAACTTTTTAAAGCTCACAACAAACGTTTAAATTAAATCCTGTTAATCATTAAACAGTTTCTTCTGAAGGAAAAATTAATAAAGGATAAAGCTATTAAAAAAACAACAGAAAACGAAAGAATAAAATAAACCAAAACTCATGCAGTGAAGCCGACAATCAACCTTTACACATAACCTACCGTAATCGTAGTTTTAACTAACAATTTTATAAAATAGAAAACCTTAGTATTCACCTTAGATAAAAGCTTGGATTAGAAACTAATAGCAATAATTGGGCATTGTAAATTTTTAATTTATCTGTGAATCAGAATTTTTTTTGGCTTTCAGTGTAAATTTTTATTAAATCTCACATAAATCTCTAAAAACTAGTAAATAAATAGATATAATAATTAAGAAAAATCATTACTAAGAAAAGCTTATTTTTTATTGTTATTACTAGCAGAACGACCCGTTCTTCGCCCGGGTTACAAAAAACAAATGTTCTGATATGGATGATAAATAAATCACTTCGGAATTTCCCGGTTGGTACAAAAAAAATAAACAAAAACTCAAAAGGTCTGATCTCATTACAAATATATATCTATATCTATCCCGAAAACCCCGCAGAAGTAGCCTTCAACACTTTCCCATCCACTCACCGCCCTCCCGTGAACATCCGTAGTTCCACATTATTCGCATTTACTAATTTGAGATACCTAGATATGAAATTTATATTAAGATCGGAGAATATAAAGCTACGCGAACACCATGCAACTTTTAAGCAACTTTAGTCGGCCGACTTCGAGTTGGCCAACTTTTGTCAACTGCGAACATCATGCAACTCGCAAATGAGTCGGCCGTGATAGAGGGAATCCCATAATGCAATGCGTTTCCCACAGCCGATGTGAAAAATCCGAAAAAAAAAATCGAGGTTTTGAAACCTCTCTGATAAATTCTGCCGCATACAATTACTGCATTTCAATATAAACTTTATTTATGCATGAAAGAAACTCGCAATACTCTGATTTTAATTGTTTACGCGCTTGTCTTCGAATCGAATCGGTGAATATCATTTTTGGACGCCATATCTTCCATGGGCGTGACGTCACGACTGACGTGTTCCAACGCTGCCCTGTGATTGGGTAATTCCCAGCAACTTCGATGCAACTTTTCGAGTTGCTGGTGTAGGAACAACTCGAGTCGGATGACAAAAGTTGCTGCCAAGTTGCTGAAAAACGGGCTCAAGACTGTTTATATCAACTCGTGACGTCAAAATCGGACGACTAAGTTGCTGAAAAGTTGCATGGTGTTCGCGGGGCTTAAGACTTCCCACCCTTTCTCCCCTTCTCCCTCCCGTTTACATTCCTGTTCCAGGTTATTCCACTCCTGTAACTCGAATTTGTATAAGGTCATAACTCTATCACTTCAAAGTTCGTAAAAAATCATAAGACCATTACAAATCTATATCTATCCCGAAAATCCCGTCGCTATTAAAACATTTATTTTACAAATATTCTTGACAATTTTTTTATTAGAAAAATTATATTACAATTAAATAAAACAAGAAATGAATTCATCACAAATCTAACCAAACTGCCTTTCTGGTTCGAATATCGGGAAGGAATCGGGAACGGCCGTTTCGTCCTACTTGGGACTCATCAGCCCGATCTTCGCCTTCCCCGAGTCCCAAGTAGGACGAAACGGCCGTTCCGATTCCCTTCCGATAATCGAACCAGAAAGGCAATTTGGTTAGATTTGTGCTGAATTCATTTCTTGTTTTATTTAATTTGAATTATTTTGCAGCACGTTAAACTCTTTTAACTTAAGAAATTATATTAATATATGAAGTTATATTAATTGAAATGGAATTTATTTGGATACATATGGATTAGAAATGGATTATCCTTTGGATCTCTACAGTTGCTAAGTTTGAAACAATACGGTGGATACAAATTTGTATTTATTTACATGCAGCAATGATGAATTTTATATTATCGGGTTAAACAATACAATTGCTTCGCGAATTGTTAATTCTACGGTATTTGGTGTCTTTGTATGAATTACAAATCAGTTATTCAACCATTGGTGCTTCACGAAAGGAAGCAACATAGATTAAATTCCCTCCTTCGAATGTAACATTAGATTCCTGACCAACGTTCCTCTTGCTGATATCAAAAACCAACCAACTGATTATGAAATTTAATTATTATATTGATCTCATTTATTAGCATAGACCCAGAACTATGGATTTTGTTAAACAGATATTCTTAATAGTGGATTAATTAAATTTAAAGAAAATAAACAGATCACAAGTTGCATTTTTTACAGGAGAATGCTACAACGTTTCACGCGGAAGATGTTACTTATAAACAACGAAGAAGACGCATACCACTGTAATGTTGGCGTAAAACTTTTATCAGCAAGGATTCACTTCTGCTGAAATTTTATTTTGCTTATAAATAATGATACAACTACTTCAGGTTGGATTAATGTTATTTGTACCAAATATAAGTAATATTAACAAAATAACATTTAAAAAAAAAAAAATAGGTTAAAGAAATTGTGTTAATTTAAAGCTTGAGGCGGTACTCTTTGAAGAAAGATCATAACTTAGGGCCACTCTTCTCTACAACTTTTTTCCCTTCGAGAAATGTTGTTTAATTATCGAATGAGTGTTTTTAAGCAGGGGTTATGGTAAACGAATCTATCGCTATTTTAAGAACAGCTGTCAAAATTTAATGTAGCAGGACCTCCTCAACTCACTTTTTTACCCATTCGCTTACAGAGAACCTTTCAATGCTGTGGACTTTTTCTTTCTTTTGCTAGTCCTTCTTACTCTTTTTTTCCCTTCAATTGCACATTATTTTTCTTTTTTTTTTTTTAAGGCTTTAAATGAGCTGTGGGTCAATTCGGAAACCTTTTTAGTTAAGAGGCTCGTGAATTGGCTAAACAAATAGCACCTAACGTTCCTCTACCGTTGAGCGATTTAAACAGTAAAAATATTAGGTTGTTTTGTTTTCCTTTTTTTCCACTGCGCATGCGCCAATTTGAGTTATTTGTTCAGCCTTGCCTTCATTGTATCGAAGTTAATGAAAACGAAGGAGGAAAAAGCTATTTCAAAGTAAGCATTTCCATCCTCCTGAAACTGTTTCATTAATAATTAACGAAGAATTTGTCTTTCATTTTGTTTTCTTTTAAGAGGCCTATTTCTGAATCGATTCAAAATAGCCACAGTAAAACAACTGAAAATTTCACTTTAATATTTTACCCATTAACATTAACGCGCATTTCTATCATATTATTTTGATTTTTCGATAGGAAAATTTAATAAGTACAAATAAAAACATAAATTCTAAGATGTTGATTACTCGTTCTGAAAATAATAAAAAAAAAAGAATCTAAGTTTGCAATTAAGCCAAATAATCTTTAAAAATAATATTTCAAATAATCCAAAACGTTTCAACTTAAATTTTTAAAATTAGTTTGATAAACATTAGTTTGATGCAATGATCTCTCCTTGGCGGGAAATGTGAATTAAATATATCAAATAACAACATGGTTCTTTATACAATCTAGACTATATATACCGGTATAAGTCAATCGAATTTACAGTTCAACGGAAAACATGAAATTTTAGGGTAGATTCTTCCGGGTTTATGGTTAGATTAAGGTGAAAATATCTTTTCGGTATTCTCTTTGGCTGGTAGGTAGAATCAAGGCTTTTGCGATCATCAACTGAACTGGATGAAGGCGAGATCGAAGAGCCAGTCCGACGTTCGACCTCCTTAACTCAAGTACAGAACTACTTTTGAGAAAAGTGAACGCTAGGTCCCATCTGGAGCAGAAATTACCAAGGAATAATCTTTCATCTCACTGGTCATTCAACCCGCCACCTCCAGCTCATAGAAAGCAATTAGAGCTCGAGTTACTGGGCCTGCATCAGTTTCCGGAAATGTGTTTATTTCTTTTTAACTATTTTTATTTATTTATTTATTTATTTATTTATTTTTACTGATTTAAATACGTGAATATTTCCTGCCTTTCTCAGCCATCGTTTCTAAAAAAACATTTTACTTACTACAGTCTAATTTCATTGGTAATTTGTTTTCATCGAACCAGAATAAATGAAAAACGAATTGAAAATTGGTTTCTAATAAATGGAATAATTAATAAAATATTTGATCAGTTTAATTCCGATATGGCAGACATAAGAAATACATCTACATTATAAAAGAAACTTCATGAAAGAATAATATTAGATAAAATAAAATGGATCAATTAAACTCTTGTATGTTTAACTAATTACTGTTTTTTTTCGCAATTTTTCCTATTTTAGTTTTTATTATTTACTACCATTTAATTTTCACTTATTGTTTGTTTTAATAGAGACATAATATTTTTTTTTCGAAGTGGCAATCTTCTAAACATGTAATTTTGAATTTTTTGTACAAGTCACTGCCTTTTTTTTTTAATTATGTTTTCCTAATGTTGAAACCTAAAATCTACAGGCAGATCTTCAAAATCTCGTGGAACTGTATTGTTAATTGTATGTTAAAAATAAATAAAATAAAAAAAACAATAATGTCATCGTTCATTACAATTTATATAATACAGAAAATATTTGCAAAGCAAAGCAGGTTTCAAACTTTCAGATCAGTCTGTATATGGTAATATAGACACTAAACCTTATGGAAACATGATACTTTACAAACTGAAGGAGTGTAGTTGTTGGAATTCTGGTGAATTTAGTAATATTTTTGTGGGATTAGTAATAATTTTGCAAAGTTGCAATTTTCAGATGGTCTATACTAAACTTTGTGAATTGTTTTAAAAACTTTAATCACACACTACAACAAAACTTGATGACGTCATGCATGATTTCAGTGCTCCCACGCTGTTAGTAAATTTAATCCTTAGAGTCCACACTGAGTCCCCACCCACCCACATACGCCCTCCGACACTCAATGAAGCGTAAAATATGGCGAAAAGAGAACACTATCATTGATGTCAACATCCTTACGGATTTTCTCTCTTTCTCCTGATAATACACGCTTCTTTTGATAGTGGGACTATTAAAGCGCTGTAAAAGCCTTTGATGAAATTGCACAAACTTGGTTTTAGTTGTAAAACAGGAGTGTTAATAAATGGACACAAGGAAATAGTGATATAAAGGCTAAATTATCCGCATCAAGAAATGTTTGCCTAAAAACGCTGTGGGATTCCCTTAGGAGCTGCAAAGCGTCTTTGTTCAGATTTTTTTTTTTTTTTTTTTTAATACTGATTCATTTCAAGCTGTTCCACTGAAATTCATCATCGAATTGGGAGTTAAGTATTCGAAAAAACAGAGCCCCAGTCAAATAATGATGTGTTTGTTTTGTTTTGATTATCGTTTCGTGACCATTTTGCCCAGATGACGGGTCATGATTAGACAGAGGATCTTTAACATTGATCACTCATAGGATGCTGTGCACCTTTCACACTTGTAAAACCTTAATTAGAGCTAAAAAGGAGCTGCTATACACAGAGTTGCAGCTTTTTATATTACAGCAGCTAAAAGATACTACAGTAAGTCTTCGATTTATACGGATTCCAGTTACGAAGATTCGATGATGCGCAGTTGCAGTACGTAGACTAACAACGCTATACACCAAGCGCCATTTTGAAAGTCATACATTTATGTGCTCAAATAGGATTCTGAGCAAAGTTTCATTTCTTCATAGTTTTCTTTTCATAATCAGTATCTGTTCAACTGTAATTGAACGGAACATCATAAACAATAAAAGTACAAAAATCTTAAAAATGCAGAAGCCTTCGAAACAAAATAGCAGCGTTAAGTCGAGGATTTACAGTGCTACACAGTTTGTTTGTATCAGGGGCGTATATAAGGGGGGAGCCGAGGGGGCCCGGGCCCCTCCCGAAATAAGGAAGATTTGTCGTCCCAACGTTTTTTTTTTTGATTGAACAGATAGGTTTTCATTGTTTTTTTTTTTTGGTTGAATAGATTTTTTGGCCCGGGCCCCCCCCCCCGAAATAATGAAGGTATGTCCTCCCAAGGTTGAACAGATAGGTTTCCATCGTTTTTTTTTGGTTGAACAGATAGGTTTCCATGGGGTGTCTACTTAATTATATTAATTTTACCCCCCCCCCCGAAAATATATTCTATATACGCCACTGGTTTGTATGTAGATTACTTAAAAATAGTCTCAATTATTATTTTAGTAGTATGGAATATAAGGAAATAAATAATGAAATCAGACAACAATGTAGCAAGGTTGAAGAATTACTAGATTTAAGAACTGTACTGTAAAAATTATAAAAAAAATAAAAATAAAAATAAAAAATGATTTCAGAACAGGAAGCCATAAAGGGATGAATTAAGTCAGCATCAATAAGTTATAAAAAGAACTTCTGTTTAACTGTTTACAGTTAAAGAAGAAATCACAGGAAGTCACACAGAAATAGTAGACAACTTACATGAATCTTTAATTAGAAGTTTACAAATACTTAAATATTTGTATATTTGATAACTTACTGTTATAAATTCTGTCACTGAAAATAAACGCAGTATAGCAAGATGACGATCATATAAGTGAGGTTATAGTGTAACCTTTAGTTGTGATTTTAAATCAATTATCATTCCATTATTTTGCATGACCTTAATTACGACTTGAATCTTTTCATTTGATTTACTAATTTCATTCCTAATTTAAATTAATTAACTGCAATACATTGTTTCCATTAAAAATACTTTTCATCTATTGTATAGAAGCAATCAGTGTGTGTATATTGTCTTGGATTATCGTTTTATTTCCCTGAAGGTTCAATAATTTACCTTCAAAACTATTTTTACTTCATCATGAACTACGAAGTCAAAATGCTTATCGCAATACAGTAACATTTTATTTTCACTTTCATTCAACGTTTATTTATGAACTTGTATTTAGAGGCAGGAACTGTTCACAGCATTATTCATTTTAGTATCGAAGTTATCGCCAGAAATGTACAATTCTTTTATGTAATTACTAGAGGTAACGAATTCAAGAATAAAGAGAAAAAATTTCCATTATTTCAAAAAAAGGTAAATTTCTTTTTTCTAAGTTTAACTGATAATTTTAAGTGACATTACTTATGCCTGTGTAGTTACATTCGTATTGTTAACACCTCTATAGTGCCAAGCACGTATTTGGACAAGATTTTTAATCTACCCTGTTTACAGTAAATTTTCCCACTGATATTGTTTTTTGGTTTCCACTGCTGATAGTGAAAGATCTACACCTATGGATTGTTCATCAACTTAAGTTGTAATAAGGACGAAACAATAATCCCTGATTCTCACTGATAACTCATGTCATGATTGAGAAAATGTCATTTTTTTTTCGTTTTCTTTTTATTCATGTTTCTCCAGTGCAAGTTAAATCTATAAATATATATGTCAAATTTATCAATTATAATTACTACAGAGATATTAATTCTGTAAGATTCATTCTGTTTTCCGTGCCTTATTTCCACGACTTCCGTCTCCAAACCGTCCTACTCTGATGATGACAGATGCTTCGTAGTACTTAACGAATTTTTTTTTTTTTTTTGCTCCAGGAAGCAAAAAAAGAGGCAAATATTGAATAGCAGCTGCTTAAATAAAGTACCAGTTTCTTATTTTAATTTTTCATGACTCGAATAGCGAATCGTTTTGCTTTCGAAGTCGAGACGTCTGATGTTGTATACCGATATTTTTAAGGAGGTTAAAAATACATAGGCAACACCTCTGTTTTTTGTTATCAGCCAGGGTGTGAAAGAACACGTAAAGAATGATTCTCAGTAAAAACTATTAGAAAAAATGAGGGGGAAAAAATTCAGTTAACTCAAGAAAGATGATAATCAGAGCTGTTGCTTGCTATTTTGAGAAAGAGATGGGTTTTTCTTTACTATCGTCTTCTTTGCTGTTAAAAATGACTACTGTAAGACTATTTTTGCCAGACATCTATTATTAAGAAAAAGAAGGGAACGAAGACGTTACCTCCATTTAATGCTTTCCACAATTGGCAATATTAAATGCAACTTATTTTGGTCTTATTAATGACAGAAATGGAGTTTTAACAATTCCATGGTCAAGTACAGTTCTTTTCTGCTAATCATTACTTAACTTTATTTACTCTATTGTTGGCTGTTGAAGGTCGACTCCCTAATTTGACCCAACCGAAATAAAATCCTATATACGCCCCTAGCTGCAATCATACTTTTAGTATTTCCAGTGATTCCAGAACACACAAATGTGTGTGTTCTATCCCCAAGGATTAAACCCAAACAAGACAATCCTTCAAATTACCCAAATAAGCCTAAGATAACAGATAAACCTAAACTGGAAGACTAAGAATTTTGGACCAATTCTAAAATGTCTGAGTTCTTTAAGAGCATAAAAATTGATTATGATTGACTATATATAAACCAAACTCAAATCTGGTTAAGCAGTAGCATAGCTGGAAGGAATAGCGGTTAATGTGGCACCCCCAGGCGATATAATGAAAAGGGTCCACAAATGGGGTCCCCATACTCTAAAGTTAAGGAACTTTTTTTCTTTGGTTTGGAAGATAAATCTGATCAATTCTGGCCTTGACTACTTTGATCATCCGCCCCTGGTGTCAAAAGATCAAGATTAGGTAATATGTCAAGTTCTTAAATCTGACATTTGATGTTCATCAGTAAGTTATTGTTTCAGTTACTTAAAGAAGCACATATAAAGTAGCCCTTACAACTAACCAACAATTGTTCATTTTAACCAAAATTTAATCATTTTGATTGTAACCAAATCCTTAAGCTTTATGCATATCAATGCATTTTTGCCTGTATTACGTAAGGGACCACATACTTTGGGTCCTTACGTAAAGTAACCATTAAAATGTAATACGCATAGAACTCTGAACGACGACTGAGCAATTCGTCATAAAACAAACTCTGTTTACCCTGAAGCAATTTCATCAAATAAAGTTCCATTTCGTAAGTTTTCTGAAAACCTCAGGGAAACTTTGAGGGAATTTGACATTTTTACATGTCCTCATAATCTTTAATAGGGATATCTGAAAGTGAAATCATTTTACTGTTCATGTTTCGGCCGCTACAGGATTTTTTTTTCCTGTTTTTTTTTTTTCCCAGAGAAATGCGACACAAGGAAAATATTATTGGTCGTACAATAAACCGTTACAAACGATTACACCACTGATAGTCCGGTCTTTTCTGTGCATCATTCTCAAGGTAAAAAGAAGTAATGTGCAAACAAATTAAAAAGTATTTAATGTTTACGCATCTAAGAAATAATCTTACAATGATTTCCCTAGAGACAGTTCACGGACCTACAATTTAGAAGCATAGGTATAAAAACCAATAAAATTTGTTGTCGTTAAATCGCAGTAATCAGATACTCAAAAACTGCTTATTCCAGATAGGAAAACTCTAATAATTTATTTAAAGCTATCCTTGTTAAATAATAGACTTTATAAATTGCCATAACCATTTGGTTGGTTGATTGGATTTAATGATGCAAACAGCGGCCATGCTGCGCCAACCACAACTACGATAAGATAAAAAAACTACATATCTTAAGAAGCTGAAACTTTAATGGTAGATTACTGATATTCAATAACAGCTTCTTACTGATAAACTTTGTAGAGAAACCAAAAACCGACCATTTCACGAGTCTATTAAGACTATACAATAAACATTTTTTTTTTTTTTTATAAAAACTGAGAACTGGAAAGTTGCCTTGTGACTGATCGTTTGAATAAGTGTTTTGATTTGGCCACCCGAATATTCTAAAATTGGCACGACAACTCTTGTTTAAGGCTGCTAACAATATCTCTCATTAAGAATTTAATGAGAGAAATCTTAAAGATCTGATTTTGTAGTGAATGTCTGTAAGCTATTTCGTTAAATTCTAGTATTAAAATTTCTTCACAAGTAGCGTAATTTTTGAGTGAAAAATAAAATAAGGTTATTAGTAAAGAATGATAATTGTCATCGTTTATAAGAACGATAAATGAGATCTAGACGCATTTCAAATCACATTTAAATCATAATATAAAATATAAAAAAAGTTATAGATGGCATATCAACAATTAAAGATATTTTTAAAATTTAAAAAAAAAAAGTTATTAATTTATTTGTGTTGACGATTGTTGACTCATAACTCCTTACCTAAGTCTGATACGTACCAATGATATTCCTCGTAATAGCCTACATCTACCTTTAAAAGTATATGTTTCTAGGACGTATCGTGATCACAGCCTAACAGACGGACATTGATTCAAGTCCGTCATTGATAACAGATATTTTTTTCCCCAGATATTTTTTTGTGGAACTTTACAAACGTCCTAAAAGTTATATTTAAAAAAGTTAAAATTGCAAAGGACAGACTAGTTTCGTTCCGGTCACAGAACGTTTTCAATGACAATAACTTAATAACTCACAGGATTTCTGATTGACGTTTATGATATTCCCGCCCACTGACAACAGCGATTGGTTTTCATATCTACGGGTCTTACAAAGCCCTGCAAAACTCCTTTAAAGTTATTTGGCGCATTTTTCTTCTGTCCTGTTAGTTACTGTCGTTGAAAAAGTTCTGTAGCCTGAACAAAACTAGTCTGTCCTTTGAAATTTTAACTTTTTTAAATATAACTTTTAGAAGCAACAGCGTTTTTACTCACTATTTTAATTATTAAAATAAGAATCTTCTTTACAGAATCGTTGCAGCTGAAGAGGATATAGGATTATTCAAATCGGCTGCAATGTTATAACTTACGAAGGAAAGGCAATCTTTTATTAGCTATACTTCAATGATGAAAAGTTTAAAAAACAAAGAAAAAACGAAAAATAACAATGATTTTTCTTTTAATGAATTGCTTATCTAATTTCAGTTTGTAACCGACATGTTTTGTTCAATTTGTAAGAAAAGAAGTTTTCGTGAAAGTCATTAGCTAAAGTCTAAGTTACTAATGCATCTAAATCTGAAAGCCTCTTAAATTAATTAGCCAGCGTTAGTATTTTGATATAATTTGATATGATACTGGCGGTTCTTCTTGAGACTTCTTATCTACAATGAACAGTCTTGTTTTTGAATGAAATCTTGACCAGTGTCAAAAAAAAAACAAAAACAAAAAAAAAAAACCTTGAAAACTTGTTAGATCATCGTCTCCTACACTTGATGACGACAAGTTCAAAATATTCTTGTTGAAAAAGACAGAAACCTTGGGATTAATTAACTGCAATCGCTAAAGAACAGCAAATTTTTTCATTCAAAACAAAATAAAAAAAATCAATTTCCCTAAAAAAAAAAAAATCGAATAATTTAAGCATTCCTAAACATTTCCACCGAAATTTAGTAACTATGTTCTTGATGTCGCTAACTTCTGTTAGCAATATCAACGCTTCAGGATATATGATTTATCATCCAAACAATTCCAGAATTTACAAATAATAATACTATGTATTACATATAATCATTACCTTACATAGTTTTTGCTTTCAAAATTTACTAATTTACTCAAGTCAGAGACTCCTGCCTATGTTCCAGAAAGTACTGTTAGCTGCTGCAGGAACCTTATCGAAGCATTTAAAATAAAAAGCAGAGAAGATTTTTATGAAGGATTACTAAATACATTAAAATCGTGTTTGAATTAAGTCAGTGGAAAAGAATCTTCAAACACCAAACAACTGACTTTAAACTGTTTTATTTTTTGCAGTAACGACCATAATTAAAGTAAAGTATTGCAGAAAGCCAATAACGTATTTCTATAGTAAAAGCTATTACATTACAACCCAGTGAGTGCAGTAGATATTACTACGGGTTGGAGGCCCTGGATTCAATAATCAGCGAGGGTCGGGTTTTTTCCGGTTTGCATCTCCCTCCACACGACCCTGTAGTGTACCTAACACCCGATCAAATAGGGACACGATTCGTTACCCAATTGGTGGGGGAGATTTCATGCCCGAGTATGGGCAGCGAAAGGAGCTGAACGTTCAATAATATGAGAACATTTAAAAAAAACTTCGAAGTATTGTCTGACAAAGATAGAGCGACCTCACAAAGCATCAACAAAGTACTAGAAATGTAATATCTTAAATGTATAAAAATTCGTTAACCCCCTTTGCAGCTTCTGTATTCACACAAGTTCTTTGATATTTCTGTCCACGATGATAGCAAGATTATATTATCATTAGTACTCGTTAACTCATTCAACGAAATGAGTTCCAAATTTAAGTCCTTTTTCACCGGAAGAAGGAAAGGCGCCAAGTAATAAATCAGCTTTCTCGTCTTTAAATACAAAACAAGGGCTGGAAACAGGTTTTAGTTGAGACTCAGTGGAGTGAAACACAAAAAGAGTTATTTTTTTAAAGGAATTCGTAAGAGCTGTAATTTCAGAAAAAAAAAAATAAGTAAACAAATAAATAACCGTCAAGTTCTGTAACTACTGAAAATAAGTAACTACGGATAATCGATGCTTACATTAGTAAATCTTCTCACCAATTTCTGGAATCGTGTGAGTAAGATTTAATGACTAACCTTCAAATCCCGCGTAATAAGCTCTTAACGCAGTTACAGCATCGTGACATTGCTTTGACTTTGCAGAACTCTTAATATGTTTTTCATTGAATTTGCGATGAAAGCAAGCGTCCCAAAGTCCAGATGTTTCCTTTGCTTTCACAGAGAAAACAGGGTGAGGCAAGTCAAAAAAGGGGAGGGAAGTGATCTCTGTAATTTCGGCCACCCGTTGCTGACCATAAGGGAGGCACGTGTCTTCCACACACCATATGCTTTGGACTTGGGTTTTCACTCAACAAACTTGTGAACATCTGCATTGTTCAAGACCAAAGACCTCATTAAAGAATCAGACTGTCAGAGTAACTTTACGATATGTTACATTGTTCAAAATCCAAATTTGTTAATGAGGTAGTCGTACAGAAATAATGACAGCACATAGGCTTTCAGATTTACTTTAATTGCTTTTTACTAGTTTGTAATTTATAACAACAATGTAGAGTGCCTTTTTAATGATTTTTTTTTTGAGGTCCTTTTAAGAACAACAGTAACTAAAAAAACAATGAACAAAGACAACATGATCCTAAAATCTTTAAAAGGGCACCTGATTTCTGGAGCAAGAACTTCAAAAGGTAAAATTTAATCTTAAAAGGAATTTGTAAACAATTAGAAGCAAGACATTTCCTAAAAGAAAAAACAAAACCTCATTTCATTAGGAATTACATCATTAGAATTTCAATCGGGGGATTCAATGTTTGTGATATTTTTTAAATAAAAGCGTTAAGAATAAACACCTATATAAACTCTTAACATTTCTGTTTCAGATATCATCTACTGTTTGACTGGTGAAAGAAACGTCCCAACGACAATAATTTGCTTAAGGAATAGTTTTCCTTATGGCTGACAGAGTAGGAAATTTTAGCTAATTTTGATCAATGCTTTAAATAAATTTGTGAATTTTTGAAATACAATTTATAATTTTTATAATATCTTAATATAAAATTATTTATTTTTTTCTTCCGTAAAAATTAAAACTTATCTACTTCTGTCAATGTTGCAAAATGTTTTCCAGCTGTAGGTAAGAAACACATCATGTGCTACCTTTACCTCACATTTTCCGTAATGATTCTTTCGTCGTAAGCTGCAAGTAGAAACAACTGCAGTGAAGTGTATAGCATTAATATAAACCGAACACAGGATACGTCCTTACAAGTGATAAAAAAATAATAAACTTATAATATTATTTTCTTTTCATTTTGTTTTTTTTATTTTTATAGATTTGCAGGATTATTCCTGTTAACTTCGTTATTGTGATTTCACTGAGGCTACTCCTAGTTGATGATCGCCAAAGAGAGTGAAAACGCTCAACATTAAGCCAACTTATTAAACACTTTGTCTCATCCATTGGGTTTAAAATTAAAAGCTGATGAAATGACCATAATTTTTGATCTAACCCATTTGGATAAAAAGAATGAATACAGAACATGTGAAAAAAAAAAAGTTAAAATATAAAATGTTCTTAATCGAGGAATCAAATATAAGCTAAAGGAAAGACTTTAAAGGTGCCGACAAAGTTGTATAGTCCATATGTTTGTTTTGCCTTAGGCTTATGATATCAAAGGCTCCGATTGGACAGACGCTGGTTCATTCTTAAAACAATCATCAATGTTAACCAAATTTCTTGATTCAGTTATCAACTATTTACTAACTAAGAATAAAACATTCATTGTAATAACTGAAATAGCTTATTCAGTAATAAACTACTGCTGAAAGATAGGAAGTACGCTTTACCTAAAGACAAACTTTGTTCCATCTGTTATTCACCTCAAGAAAGTTTTTTTTTTTTTAAATAAATGACAGTGAAAATTCGATAAAAAGAGTGAGTGTTGCTAAATAATTACCTGGAATACAAACTCGATTTGCATCAAAAATATTGAAAAATAAGTTAATGAAATGACGTTTCTTTTTATGTTTAATCCATCCGCTTCTAATCCAAGTTTATCCAACTTTTCAATCAGTCATACAATTCAAGGGTTTTTATTCCTTTAAAAAAAAGGATTCACGTTGAGTTCTTTTCTAAGTCTTACAATTTTATTATTATTATTATTATTATTATAATTATCATTTAGTATAAACCGACCGAATTTTTATTCTTCAAAATCGTTACATATTTTATAATTTTAAAATTACGGTTGGAATTTGTCAAAATAAAGTTGAAGGAATTAGCTTACATTATCAAAACGAAAAACTTAAAGATTAGCAGAAGAGGCCGGCGTTGCCCGGTGACACAGCTCTGAGGAGTTACTGCCTGTACATTTAATCGAAATAGCTTTCAACGTATCTGGGCAGGGGTGAAAGGTAATCCCCGAAAACCAATTATCCGTTCAGTGTAGCAATGTAATTTAAAGAGAAGGGGTAGTGAAGTTTATCCGGAACACAATCATCAACTCAATCATCAATTACAATTTCAGTACAAAATACAAATCAAAAACTGTTTGTATTTAAAGCAAATTGGGTGATTAAAATTACTCGGTTAAGAAGAGGAGTGTATCTTCAAAGGTTTGTTGCTGGTAAGGCTTAGGCCTATCGTTTGAAAGAGATTTTAAATAAAGATTTATCCTTTAAGATACGACACAGTCAGTTGAGAGTAGGAAGGGAAAATCTACATCCCGCTAAAGTTATTCCCTCGATGAGAGGAACGTCCATGCTTGTAGGTCTGATGTTAAGATTTTAAATAAAGAATGGAACCCCAGTCCATGTCAAGCTTAAGTTGCAGCCTATTCATAAAAACAATGACTTTTTATTTCTGGTTCCCCGCGGAATTTCTTACACTACATTTTCTTAGAAACAATACAATGTTCTGTTTTACGTGCATTAACATAAGAGCAGCGTGTTTTTATTTATCGAAAAGACAAAAGGCGTAGATAGTAAATCCTTCGACCATCTGGCATGCATATATCCCAAGTGACAGAGAGCACTCTCCTCACAATATCTTCCCCAATCTGTCGGACTGTCATTTGAAGACTAAATCCATATGCCAAATACTAATAGTAAAATAAAGCAATTTAAGACAACTTCCCATCATAGCAGAAAATCAACAGAAATAGGCGATTACTATACTAAATAACACAACAAACACGGACGGGTCCATTTATCAGATTTTCTAAGAATAATTCTCTATAAATAATAGCTACAGTAAAAGTTTGCTTTCATTAAATAATTTTGTATTTTTTTTTTTAACTATTTCACAGTAGTCAAACATTATTAATGCTCTGATGTTATTATATTATTATTATCATTGCCTCACTCGCAGAAATTTCTCAAGATGAATGTTTTGCATTAGAAAATAAATTATTAGAGTCTATTTTTATGGCCTTTATAGACTAAAAGTAATTTTTTTTAACTACCAATTTCTTATAATATCTACTTTAAGCCTCTCGGGTTAATTAAGACCATTTTTTTTTTCCTAAGTCCATAGATAACCTACTACATGGTTTGACAACCTGCGGCTCTTTAAGGGATGCTCTTGGAATCATATCAGTATTTTCCTCTTTTTTTGTTTGTTTTGGTTTAGATGTAGATAGTTGAACTCTTGGATTTCCTTGAAATTTTGAAAAGACAGCTCTTCGTAGCAAAAATGTAGCCAGCTTTTTACCAATTCAGAATGTGAAGGTTAAGACACTATATTTCGTTTCGCAAAGAACTTGCAGGAAATTCACTAACATGTGTAATGCCAAAAACAAAAAGTAGTCCCAATCCAAAGCTTATTTCTGAGTGATTTATAGCATCTGGACGTTTTATTGATTGGCACTGTGGAGGTAAGTAAAAACAAAAAGAACATTCTTTTCATTTCTCTTTGTAATACTACAATGATTTTTTTTTCAACCAAATTTTTACCACTAAGCTTCGAAAAAAAAAAAAAAAAGAAACAGAATGACATAAGAATATTGTTATTTTCTTTTATTTTTCTCTTTCATTTTTCTTTTAAAGTAAAATAAAATTATTTTTTATTGTAATTATTTAAAAAATATTGATATTATTTCTCTAATATCTTTATTTCATTGATTAAAACAATTTCAGTGACTTTTAAAGCTCATTTCAAGAAAAAAGTATTCAAAAATAAATAAATCAAAACAATTGTCTGTTATTTGAGTTATAAGAAATTTCAGCAATATATTTGAAGATTTTCTAATTTCGCTATTACTGTAGAAACTTAGGGCTTCTTGAAATATCAATTTAAGAGCAGGTGAAAGGTTAAAATAAAATGCTTTCTCGCAATTTCCGAGTCATATAAAGCCTGTTAGATGCGTTTATCTTAACTCCAAATCCTTAAACAGTAACCTTCCGACCTCGTGACCTTTCACATTCGGGTGGAGGTATGTTAAAGCTCACAGGGAGTTGTCGTGACTGATTTGGAAGCAGAAGCACGTTAGATTTTCTCCGGAAAAGGCTTGCAAGTGGCACCAACAAATGGTCTATCTAAAGCCATTTTAGAAGATTTTCAGTACGATTTATGTTCATCATATACCACGATAATTACTTTAGCACTAAAAAGAAGAATATCTGGTCGAAATCTAAAAAAAATTGTCGAAGAAAAATCAATTGTATTTACTAGCTAGAAAAGAAAAAAATGGAAAGCTTAACAGAGAAAATAATAGCATTGTTAATTTTTTTTTGGGAGGGGGGGGGGGGCTGTGTCTGTTGACAAGATTAAGTTGGCAATACATAGTGTCTTTTAATATAATGACTTTTCCACATATTATCAAAATATCATTCAATAACTAATAATAATATAAAGCATAGAGAAATCTCACAGAAATAAAAAATATCTGAGCTTTCGTAGGTCAGAGTTTGGGACGGACCGTTTCGTCCTTTTTAGGGACTCATCAGATGAAATACTCAGATAGTGCAAAAATTGATAAGGAAAACCACACACACTTCCGGCTGTGGCTCCCCTCCAAAAGAAAACACATTTAAAAAAGAAACCAAAACAGGCAAAACTTCAAATCCTGGCATGCGAAACCGATTTGAGTCCCTAAAAAGGACGAACGGTCCGTCCCAAACTCTCACCGATAAAAGCTCAGATATTTTTTATTTCGTCATTTCTCTATGCTTTATATTAATTTCTGGCACGTTAAATCTTTTGTTTAAACTTATAATAATCATAAGGAATCTCTGA
Source organism: Thereuonema tuberculata (assembly GCA_023159025.1). Lineage (NCBI taxonomy): Eukaryota > Metazoa > Arthropoda > Chilopoda > Scutigeromorpha > Scutigeridae > Thereuonema > Thereuonema tuberculata. The sequence goes on from JAFIDM010009631.1 coordinate 61,768,311, forward strand.
TTTTCATCAAAGGTGGTGAAGACCCATCACTGCGGTGTGTTTTGTAATTTCTTAATTTTATTTAAGTGAAAGTTAAAGCAAAGATTTTTATTTTAGGAATATTATAATGTACATAAGCAAGATGACCCATCAGTTATAAGAGCGTCTAGGAACTTGGCAAATACGCCTGAATGTTTGTCTTTCTTTGATGACTGTTTGCAGTCTGGAAAATCTATGTAAAATTAAAAATTCAAATCTTATTATCTCTCATTGTAAACCAAAAAAGGTCAAGATAGGATTTTTTTTTCTTGGTATAACTTTTAAGAAATAAATAGGTTTTTTTTTTCTTATCATTGATTTAAAATATTTCTAATTCTCTTTAGTTAGCTTTCGTAAGGAGAGATTAAATATACTGTACTTAGTAATTTTCTTCCAAATAATACGATTATAATCTCAAACAAGAAACATTATTTTTCTAAGTTCACGTAGACTAAGGCAATGATTTCTTGTAAACTCATTTATAATAATTTTTCGCTTTGAATTAAAAAATATTCATATCCGTTTGTCAGCAAATGAATATTAGCGAGTTTTATGATAGTTTGAAAGACTTCATATAAAGAGGTCTATAGACAGATCCAATACTAAAATACTTTCAAACTCTACGGACAAACCTTAAATAATGATGTCCAAAACTGGTTGATGAAATCTCGCTTCCAAAGTAACAAATTATAATCATTACATAGGTCGAATGTGTAATAAACTTACAACGCAGACCGGATGTCGATGACTAAATTTGATAAAATGATTTTTTTTTTTTTTTCAAATGCATAAGTATATATAATCACGAATGACCGTCTGAAGCGTAAGTGATTATTCATAACAATCTCAGCTGAATTTTTAAGACTTCTGACTGCCTGTTCATTCGCAAATTACGCCACAAATGGTGCAACGACCATCAATATCCAGAGGCTTTTAATTCAGTGATAAATGGGACACCAATGGCGGGAAAGAGACAGTGAAGTGCTTGAAGGGTCGGTCTTCCATCACCCGTCCTAACTTTGATGGTTTCGAATGCCGAAAGCCTTCAATTGGGAGTCACATTCTCGGTCCAGCACTCTTCACTCAATTACATAACCCTTATCTATTATGCCCTCAAACCCGGCACGGTCCACGGGTTTGTTAGTGTTAAGGGTTGGTTGTCCATTTTTTTTTTTTTCCTCTTCTGAGGGGAAGAGGAGACGGAAGACAAGAGTATGCAAGGATTTTTCCACGTCTAATTAGTACTTGGTGCTTCACCGTCTGTTATTTAGGACTTTGATGAGCACGTGCTACAACTGGGAGCGCAATGAGAGAGAGGAGAACTGGGTGTTTTTCTTCGCATGCCCAATTGACACACAGATCACCTCCAAAGATTAGATTAAACAAAGTATATGGTATTAAACACTCTTTATAATAATCATTTATGTTGGGAGATTCTACTAGAAGGCAAGTCCACAGCGATTTATTTGAAACGAATATAACAATTTAAAATTCGCTTACATAACTTCACAATTTTTTTATATATAAAAAATATCTTGTGACTCCCCCTGAAAGCAGAACAGTAGACTAGGCTGGTGACATAAATATATATAGTAGTATTACAACACTAATATGCAAAGAAAGGAATTAAAATTGAATAAAATTCAAATCCAAAATTAAGAAATTTCAAGAAAAAGAGAACCGAAGAATTAGAGATCCGAAAATAAAAAAATGACATTAAAATTAATAAAATAAGAAAAAAAAAGCAGCCTGAGGGGAAAATGACGTTAAATACTTCATTCACACATTCCTTTTAAAAAAATAAAGAAAAATAGCAACGGCTATGGATCCTTTTCTCTAATGCAAAGGTATTCAATCCGCGGATACTCCAAAGAAAAACAACAAATCGTAGGGGGCTATATGAAGAAAAATGTCTACTAGATACAAACTTAAAGGGGGGGGGAGGGGAAATAGGTTATTTTTCTGATTTTAATTTGTTAAAGAACTTTTTTACATCTTTTTTTTTTTTTTTTTAAACACAATCTAAAATTTCATTAAGAAGTTTAAGAATACGTTGGTATTTCACATCTCTTCCACAATTTAGTTTAATTGTGTCAAGAAAAGAAAAAAGTGAACGATAAAATAATGAAAAATTGAAATAAGTGAGAGAGGAAAAAAAAAAAAGTGAGGAAGGTTTCAAATACAAAGGTTTCTCACTAATACTTTCTGAATTAAAAAAATAAAACTTATAATTATCTTCATGAGAATTATTTTTCTTTCCAAAATTTGAGGGTACAGCTAATGAGAAAGGGATCAACTGAGATATTAAAAAAACAAAAAAAACAAAAAACAAAACAAAAACAAAAACAAAAACAGAAAAAAAAACCAAGATTGAGAAAAAGAAAGCCGATTAGGCATTCGAAATATCGTAATATGGAGACGTTAGTTATAATAAAAGAAGTTTTATAAGTTAACAGAAAGTCTTTACAACCTCCTGTTCCATTGTCGATAATAAATATAAAAAAAAAAAAAAATCTTTAACTTTTTTTCTACATTGTACAACTAATCGATTTAGAGTTTATTATGTTTACACAAATGCTTTCGTTTTCTATTGTTTGGTTAAACATTATAATCTATATTCTATTCCATTTCATTTATGATTAGAAAAATAATAATCAATTGTTATTACCTATTCTACAAATAAGGTGCTAAGATAGGCGTTAATGTGATCAGTGGCGTACTTAGACTTTTTGGCGCCAGGGGGATCACAAATGTAAATAATAACGAATCTGATCTTCCAACTAAAAAGAGAAAAAAAAAACAACAACAACAAAACAACGTTAATGATTATTGGATCCCTATATTGTTGCTCCCTTCTACAGTAGGCCTACTACTTGTGTTACTCCATTCACGTATACCTGAGGATTATTTTACCAGTATTACATTTACGGTTTGATAGTTAATTTATCAGCTCCATCCACTAGTTAAAGAAGAAACTCTATGAACAAAGAAAAATAAACATTTTATTTAAAGAAATTAAAATGTTTATTTTATTTTGTTCATAGAGTTTCTGTCTTTAACTAGTGGATAGAGCTGATAAATTTACTATAAAATGGAGTGATTTGACTATAGTAAAGTATATGTTGATTTAGAAACAATGCGAATAAATAGAGACGATTAAAATTAACAAAATATAGGCCTAATATTGGAAAGTTTGGCATTCGTTGTAAAAAAAAAAATACGAAAATTTTCATTTCCAGAAACAAACAGCAAGGTATTATATGTTTGTAGAGCAGAAAAGCATTCTGTATTCCAGTAATAAATATCAACATAATAAAGAATTATAGAATAAAGTTTCAATAGATATAGGAAAAAGAAACATACACAAGTAAGCATATTTCAGACCCCACAAAGAGAGAGCAAATATTTACCATTATTTGAAATGTTCCAAACAAACAGCAAAAGGAGATATAAGAGAACCAATTAATAATTTAATTTGCTAATGTAGATACTTCATTGCACTATATCGTATTCTATCATAAAAGCTTTGCAGAAGATTTACTCGTGGAAATTGATTCCAGTAATTCTATATATACATCAATTAGTCTTGTTTACCAGCAATCGATGGAGCGTTTGCCAAATTTCATTTTAAGCCATTTACAAATTGAGAAAATGCATTCAAGTAAATAATTCAATTCAATCTGGTTCACTTTTCTATTTAATTATTTGGCTTTCTTTTTATTAATATATGATTTTAAAAAAAAACTTCAACTTAAAAAAGTAAATTAAAATTCCCAATTCTCTGAATCGATGTGTATTTCTTGTTAGACCAATATTTCAGACTTAAGGAGAAGGCGTTTTAGGTCCGATTATCGGCAATTCTGGACTAACAATAGCCAAAGCAGACTTAACACACTATTGCAACAATCACTATTGCAAGGATATTTGATCTCAGCTACAGAAAATCTGAGACCGTTCCAAACAAGAAAAACACTGTTCCTTCCATCGAACGTCCTCTGAAACTTCAATCGACTTAAAGACTTCTACAAATTAACTGACTTTAAATCGGAACATCCAATTTAAATTAATAACGACAGTTAAAAGAATGAACTTAATTGAAAAATGAAAACAATCTGTTTTTTAATAGAGTTCATTTTTTAACTAGCAATTATTTTTCTCAGATTGATGTACTGCCGTACAATATCTATTCCAATCATTACAAGCGTGTTAAATTAAATGCTCGTATAACAGAAAACATTGTAACAAACAAAGGAGAAAAATGTTCATTGGAATAGTAATAATAGTTACAACAACCCTGAGGGTTTCTGTAATTGTCCTAAGTGTCAGAAAAATTGAAAGAAAAAAAAAATCATCATTTGATGATTTAGCCGCAGAGTAATTAAAAAGGACTATTTCCATACTAAAACATTAAAAAGAAATTACATTCTCAAAATTTCTACAAGTTGATCGCTATCCAAGAAAATAAATGCAAAAAAATATACAGTGTTCTTTCACAATGTTGCTTGCTGTTTAATAGGACCAACTTTATTAAAAGGACAATTGTGTCCATGACTACATTTCATGCAACAAATAACAGTCAATAAACGATAGAAGTATTCTTTAGTCAATTTCCATTGATTTCCTCTCTTAAAGAATATCAATTATCATAAAACTTTTAATTCCGACAGCTACATAAGATAGCTGTATATTTGTACATCGTCATATTTTGTTAAATGCTTGCTCGACATTTCAAACGGACTGAAATGCACTGACGCAGTATTATCCCTTTCTTTTAAAAAAAAGTCGCTTCTTGCCTTAAAAAAAAAAATCTATATTTTTTAATTAATGCTTGTCATTAATTAAATGGCGTTATTAAATTTCAAAATGTATAAGCCTTAATATAGTTGTTTTGAAAAAGAAGTCACATTCTCGCAGAAAAATTCACGGTATTCTTTGAAATAAATTAGCTGCCTTTCCGTCGCGGCTTCCTTTTGAGGTTGGGGCAAAATGTTTTTGCATATTGGATCCAAGACAAGGATTGTCGTGTTTTTGCAATCTCTCCCTTGCTTTCCTCCTAAGACTCCCTCACCACTTAATTGCTGCTGTTTCGAAACAATAAAAATCAATCATAGCGAAATGCCATAGAAATAAGAACCCAGACCATTCAGACAGAAGATTAACGAAGTATTTATCTGGCTTTCAGAACAGTATTTAGGAATAGCGATCTCGTAATGACATTAAATGAATGTCAAAATTTTCGAAGTAATACCATATTAATAATATTCATTAAGCTATTAGCTCTAAGTGAAATTACATTTAATCTATAATTACAAAGTAGCTTCTAGAAAGGATATTGTTTTTATTTATTTCTTGAGAACTTTTAATTAGGAAATTTATGTCGTTTCATTTAGCATTGAGTGTCTTTTATGGAAGCTTCTCTGCATGTCATGTCAAATGTCCCACCAATCTGTTCAGCAAACCTTCCAACCCAACAAGAAATATAGGCCTAATTTTGTTTACCATTATATGCATCAGCAATGGATAGTTTGGAAGCCTTAAAAAAATGCAATATTTTCTCAAGAATCAGCATGCTTCCTCATTTGGGTTTCAAAATACAGTACAGCTTCTGTATTTTCAAATCGAAAGTACTTCTCAACACCCAATGTTAGTATCAGTTAAGCAAAGGAATTGGAAATTAAACCCTATAATTGAGATTCTCTGCTCTGGTTTAGATTACGACAAATTTTCTCCTAAACTACTTCACTCTTCTATTTCAGTATCAATTTCATTAGTAAAGAGTTGGTTTATCATGTACCGGAAACAACCATTTGTAATTCTGGATTGGTATTGTTATTTAATCTTACGAGAAAGTACTTCGTCAGGATCTAGTAATCTAATAAACATAAATAACATGATTTTTCAAGGCTTATGATTTTTTGATATGAAATAATGTAGACGCAAAATTAATTAAATAATATAATTACATTAGTTAAAAGTAATTATAATAATATAAGTATACTAATAATATATTTTTTTCCAGTGATAAAATATTACTCTCAAAAAATCTCTAATATCTAAGATCCCAGATATAAATTTCTTGAAATAACTCAAAACTTACAATTCGTTAAAGTTTCATATATTATTACTAGAATATATCTGTAATATTTTTATACGATTCAGTAAGATGACTGCTGTAAGAAGTAAGTTTTCAAAAATATACTTGAGTAAAAATTACGTCTGACATAACTATATAATTAAGAGTATTTAATTTATATGTAGCTAAAATAATACAAAATAGTTACAGGTAGAAGAATAGTTTGAGGAAGAAGGAAATTTTGGATTAATCAGTTAAAAATAAGTTTTGCTTTTTCTCTTTGTTTTGCTATCGTCTTTCAATTAGTGAATGATTTTAAATTTATAAGTTTGACATCATATTGTCTACAAAAAGCCTACGATATTATTTGTAGGCTTTGTATTATTTGTATTTGTACCAGCAAGAAAAGTAATGTTTTGCTTCTAATATTTAATCAACTTCACAGGCATATTTTTCTTTACTTAAGACAATGTTTCTATGGGTACAAACCTTATTTTTAAGTTTAGTGAGGCGATATGTTATTTATGTCTTTTCTCCAGTTACCATGTGCTCAAGTAACAAGTTTATTATTCAGAAGAACTAAAACAAAAAAAAAAAGTATTAAGTTTCTTTGGCTAGTCTATTCAAAACGTTACAACTGAAAAGGGAATGACTGCCTGTTATGAGAGCAATGCGACCCTGGTGTATTTGCGACGCAGATGAGAAGACGCTAGATATTTATCTCTAATGCTCCCTTCCTCCCTCAACCGCCCACGATCGTATCTCTGCCCCTAATAGTCGATGGACGCCGATTGTTTACGAGTAATTTATCGGCCTCTCTTTTGGATTAGGAGATGTTTTCGTTCCTAAGTCAGCTTTTGTTATGGAAATGAAGCTCAAAATTTGTTGAGGGATGTCTGAATGTATAAAAGATTCGGGCTTCAATCAGGTAAAAGGGAAGTTATTAGGGACACGCTGTAGGACGGATTATCAACAAATATGATTAGACTAAAATTTAATCTACGATGCAATGCTTTTTTACAATATCTAATGATCGATGGAGATGAAGGCTTTTGTATTTTATATCTTCATGGATATCATAATTTGTATCATCAAGATTGCTACTGCACTGAATTTGATAATGGTCCAAATAACAGCACATTTACAACTTGCTAAATAAATTCGAATGTAAGCTTTCATTTAGGGAAACACTTGTAGATTGGAAGCTAAACTTTTAATTCGCACTGGTTTATTATTTATTGATCCTTCGTAAATTTCTACGATAGTTTCGTACGGAAATCGGTTGTTCGGAATTAAAATAAGATTACAATTTTCAATAAATTTAACCTATTGACCTTAGAATTGAATAGGCAGAACTTTGAGTCCTAAGAAGTTTCAGGTAAAGGCGTTAAAGGAGCTGGGACAGAGAACTCCCTTAAAAAGCTAAGTAGTTACGTATTTAATTGTAAACTAATAACTGTAACACTATTGTGTAATATTATTGCTAAGCTCGTTACTCTGGAACTGCCAGACATAGTAGGCTACATCTTATCAGTGACTTTTCACAGTAAAATACTGTGAATTTGAATTTCTTCAATGTCATTCATTGCTTAGAAAAATGTTAAGTCATTACTGTCTGTCTATTGAGTCTTTTCTTCCTATCTGACATAATTTTCCATTACATGAACCTTCTCAGTTGAACAAAGGATGTATAGAAAATCAAAGCAGAAGATCAACTGATTGACAAAAACCACTAACGAAAGGAAACTGGAATATGTAAAAACCTGGTGGATGGGAGGGGAGGAGGGTTAGTGGAAGAGAGTGCAATTTGAGCCTTAAATATTTCCCATTTATCCGGCAGAGTGGTTGTAATCAAGGCCTGTCGCGAGTCCACTGACCAACTTGCTTCCCTTGCTTTGGAAAAATGCAAGATAAACGGTTTTTATTATTAGCTGTTCCGTTACCCCATCCTACTCGTTTCAGGCGATACGACGACCTTTTGATCTCATCCACTTCCTCTCGATTGAGATATGTTTCATATGAATCGAGGAAGAGAATAAAAAAAAGGGAATAGTAGTTTAATCAATATCGTTCGCAAATGTACTGAATAACAGAAACATTAAAGTTTTCATAAAACTGGCAGCAATGGTACCGTTAAATTTGAGAGAAAATAAAGAATTCAAACTCCTTTATTGGCATATCTGTAATGAAATTTTCATCTCAGATAGAAGTATTTACTTGTTATTTTCAGATTATTTCTTTTTATGAGGTACTGCGGTAATAATTTTTTTTTAATTCGAACTTTTCACGTATGTACAACTGAAGAAAGAGTCATTGAACTTAATTTCAATTCTAAGAATTATTTAGAAGCCCACAACAGTTCATTACTCAATTATATTTATAAATAAAAATATAGTTTGCTAAGTGTCTAATGCTGAAGCTATTATCGGGATTTTTTTGAATATATTTATCAAACGTCTGCTTCTTTAACAACCTTGTGTTTAGTTAAACAGTTTTGAAACTAATAAATAGGTAGAGTTATCGATAACTAATGAAATTAATAATACAGATTTGGCTCAGTGCATAGTTTGAATTGTATTATATTTTTTTATTTATTATATAATAACTTAGTATTTCAACTGTAGCTTTTCTTAATAACGTGATAAGGTAAATCTTTCCGCTTGAGAAATTTACATTCAGAAGCCTTCGCAGGACAATAACGAGCACGAATTATTAGAGAACGCAGAAATTTTGATTACACGTACGCATTTCCAGCTGCCAGAAGCCATTTGATATCATCCGCAGACATAAACGAACAGCTAGTAATGTCAGTACTACAAGATTTAGAAAGAATGAAAGAAAAGAAAAGAAAAAAACCGCCGTTAAAATGGCCAGGACATTTAAAAACTTAATATTTAAAAAAAAAAAAAAAATTACCTATGATTGAATTTTAAGCATAAAGAATTATTAATATAAAGTATTAGAGAGATATTATCTTATAAGATGCTGTACTTTACTTACTGTGCGGGCAGTGGAGACAATTACATTTCTTCAGCACAGTGTTACTTAAGGTAGAATATTGCGATGGTTTCCTGTGGCTTTCCACAGGATTACATACATAGGGGAATAGAATTCGAGGGAAGACACACAAAAATATTTACCTTCGGACAGGCAAGAAGGGTGAAGCCAGCACTTACATTATACTGCGATATGAACGATGCTGGTATCTGCTGAGACGCCAGCTGGCAAGTAGACCATTCGACCACAACCGGGTGGAGTAGATAAAGGGATATCAGATCAAATATAGTTACTCATTCATACGGAAAGAGAATAGTTTTGAAAGTTTCAACAATATTTTAATAAATAATAATTAAGTTTTAAAATGAAATTTAATCTTCTTTAAATAAGAACTAGCTGGAATGTTAGGTTGTCGGAGACAATGGCTAAATCATGAACATGTAACTTTTGTTTTTTACCTGTATTTCATTGACAACTTCTCTTTACACAGCGTTATTAGATTCTCGATTCCTAGACGTCAGTTTGGGCAGCCCTTCAAAAAAATTTTATAGTTACTGGCTTTTCCCTCATTTATGTCCGCGAATTCAGCTCAAAAAATAATTACAAATACGAAGCGATATAATGAAACAATCAAACCAGAAATCTGGTCTTTAAATTGGTTTTTAACAAATTCTACATTTCTGTTCGGCTCTCTGTACAATCAATTACAATCACAAGTTATCTTAATGTGCATCGTCTAACAATAAGCATATAAAATTATTCATCTAAGAATTTTTATATCTTCTATTTAATCCTTTGTACTTTTTGGAATGTGAACTTTAATTACTAGTATGAAATAAACTCATTGAGTTTGGATATTTATAAAACAATTATTCAAGATATTTTTTCTCTTAAATTTTTGCAGTTCGTAGTAACAATGTTTGTTTCGTTTGTTATAAATGAAGATCACGGAAGCAGCCTAATATTAACTTCAGCATTTTTATTGATTATTAAAAAGTACTTGAAAGTAATATTTACAGCGAATTCTATGATCTACCTTTTTGCTTCTATACAAGGAACAGAATTACTTGCAACGAGAGAATCCAATAGTGGTTTCACGAATATTGTGACTCATCTGTTTTTACCTATGGGTTTTTTTTAGGGGTTTTTTTTTTTTTTTTTGCATTTAATGCAACAGTAATTTTCTTACTTTTCGCATTTAATGCCCATATAGAGGGGAAAGTAACATTGGCTTTGTCCTATATAATATTCAACAGTACGGTTGATAAAAAAACTATTTTTAATGTAACATACCTATTATATTAAATTTCAAGCTTTTAATACAATAGATTATTTTATTTTTAACATTAAAAAAATAAAAAATTGATTGCTATACAGTAAACGATACTAATAAGCCAAGTACATAAATATGAATACAAATAAATAAAGAAATTACTGAATAGAAAGAAAATTATATGTAACTAAATGTTTATTGTTAGCACCTACAAGTCCTATATTTTTTGTTATTCATGGATAGAGCCTCACTTTTTTTATTATTTTTATTCAATTAACCAAACATAATAGAATAGTTTGTTCCATACTTTAAAAAAAAGAAAAAGAAAAAAAAAAAAAGTAAAATATCACCAACAAAAAAAAAAGGGAAAATTTTAATAATGAAAATTAATTTTTACAGTAATTTATATATTATTCCTAGCTTTTGTGGCAACCCAACTCTTTTTCCATGATCAAAAACTTCCTCATCTTTAATCTAAAAATGCAATTATTATTAAACTACAGATTAAGTGAATCTCTCAATTCTTCAAATACTTTTGAAAGTCCACCAAAGTGATAACCCAAAACAAAATGATTATCAATTTTACAAAGTTACGTAAATTGATCGCAAAATGATTATTCGCGATCAATTGATTTTAAGGCTAGATGTTATTTTTACTAACAGAGTACAAAACAAAAATGTTGCAGTATTCGACTATGTAGAGCTTATTAATATTAACGAGGTTGGGGTTTTTTTCTGGCAACCCATCTTCTCTTTTCTTCATCAATTGGAATAGCTGCATCAGCTGCCAAACTTCACTCACTCAAGGAGGTTGTGATGAAATTATAACATCACAGCCAAGTTGAGTGAGTCCAGTTCGGCAGAATTATCGTCGTCTTCTTTTTTATTTATTCTTTTCTCCCTAGTGACACATGACTATCGGCTGAAAATGTTTCCATGTTCTCTACATGAAAAATGGCTTTTGGGTCTTTCGGGGGAAAGGCATCAACAGATCGATAATTCAGGCAAATATTGCCAAATGCTCTGTATGTTGACATTCTCTAAAGTAAAAGAAACCCAAAATCAATATATATATATATATATATATATATATATATATATATATAACATATATATATCACTCTTCTTTTTTTTTAAAAAAAATGAATTATTAACCATCTGCATTAGCAGAAAAGTAGGCCTATCTAATTTAGTATTCGGCGAATGTACTGCAAACATACTAAAACAAATCAAGACAGACTGAGTGTATTAACTGAAATAATTCAAGATAAACATCTTAATTTAGACTTTAAATGCCCACTTTTAAATTATCTACAGCCATGTCCAAAGTTTATTTATAATTAGGGTTTTAAAAGGCTAGAGATCAGAACCATGTAAAATATTTACTCATGTAGTCGGAATTTAAAATGGATAACAATAATAAAACGAACAGAACATTTTATTATTATTACTAGTAGTAGTATTCTCTAGCATAAATTTGAAAACAGAAATTTCAAACTTTATAATTTGAGATTTGGTGTATCAAAAAACAGAGGTAGACATAATCAAAGATGGTATCATCCACTAATGTAGCCTATATACACAATCAAGAGCAATCAAGGTTTTTATTTTATCACTTCCCTGCAAATTTTACTAATTTTCGCATGCATTGCAAACAATTTATTAAAACCTGAAGCCAATCTTTCATTCACTTGTTGAGTTATAGATTCACGACAAAGATGAATTTGTTCACTTTCTGATAATTCCTTATGATGGTAGACGTCATTTCCATGTAATTAATTACTAATCTATTGATTTACTCCTGATAAATATTTAGCTCGTAAACCATTTTATTATCAGTAATTATAAAATCAAATTTAAGTAGCTTCGGGACAACGACTAATAAAAACTAAGTTCTTAAAATAAGCGAAACTTCCCAAAAATACAGCCATACATACAGATTATTTTTTGATATTGTTCAACTGCAGGTTATTTTGATTTGTCATTTCATTCAATATTCATCAGACTTGCTTTTCATCAAATAAATCTGGATGAAATGTTTAACTATCCTGATTACCATTTATTCAAACACCCGGCAATAATAAATCACTCAGTCTGCATATTTGCTAATGGGAATCAATCTTGATTTTTGGAGTTAATCCAAGACAGATGGTAACGGTAGAGTATGCAAGATAAAGAGAATTTCATTGAAACTGAGTTGTTTCACGAGAGTGAAAGATTTTAATGCTTAATCTGTGTTTTACTGAAAGCTTAAGTTTCAGTAAAACATACACTTTCTTAACATACACTTAAAAATGTTTCTACTTCAAGTCAAGATAAATATTTTGATTATTTTACTCAATCGGTACGAGAAGGAACAAGGCTTTCGAAAATATTAGAAGAGTTTTTTAAAAATAATCAGACATAAGGATTAGATAAGATAAATAATACACAATGCGAACGATCTTCATTATTAATAACTCAAAATTACTATTCGAAAATATTGGTATTCAATTAAAAAGCAACTTTCCAGATATAACCTAATCATTATAAAAATTATTATTTTTAAAATGAGTTTATATTAAGAAGCTCAACTATCAATATACGTAATACATTTGTCTATCATGATTTTTACAAATAATAATAATAACAATAATAAAAATAATAATAATAAATGTCTATTACATGTAGACTCATATTTAATATGATATGCAATCATGAATATAGTTTATTAATAATTCTTAAGTTTCTTTCTGTGCCACACGGAAAAACGAAAAAAAAGATGAATTAATGTTGAACAATTGTCATGTTTACTTTCTGGAATATCAATACTGTTTTAAGCGAAAGTTTATTTCTTATTTTTTAGCTGAAAAATTTATTAGGTTTCCGAAATAAGCTAAACCCACCAGTGCTTGCAGGTGTCAATTACTATAAATTGAAGAAGTAATTCAATTAAGAGATGAAATAAAATCTACCAAGATTTAATTACTTAATTAAAATTTAATTACTTAAAATTTAAATGAAGCCCATTAAACCAAACTATGTAATCATAAGGGATAGCTAGATTTAAAACAGAACGTGACATTGGATTTTGATTTTGTCTATTTGAATTAACACAAACGCCTGATATTCTTAAACTTTTTTATAATGAGTAATATACATATATACATAGGCCAAATTGTGATTGTGTATCGATTTATCGACATCTATAAACCCTGTAAGTTACTGAAGCTTGATGGTCATATAAACAATGTGTACAATGTAAGAGAAAAGATTGTGAACAGTGATGGTGTGAAGAATTCACCAGCAATCGGATGTTCAAAGAAAAACATAATCGCCAAAGCCAATGCACCTTGGTCACTGTAAATTAAATCATTTCCTTAAAGCTCATGTGAATGCCTGAAGTAGTCCAGCTGTGCAACAGACAACAACATGAAGAAGCTGCATTGCTCTGGCTTTACAGATGGAGTGACAAACACATGCTTCTAATAACCGACAGGGAAAAAAAAAGCCAAACTGAGTTAAATGGCTACAACGGTTACGTATAACTTTACCTGAAGAATTCAACAGTATCCGGCTACATCTTCAATCTACATCCATTTGAACTGCGCTCAGCGGTTAACATCCTAAAAGTTATCCTAAATTCCATCTAATTAGCAGTTTTTCAGTCATGACAACTGAAGAACGATTGTATCCAGATGGATACCTTTTTCCGTTCAAGATAAAGACGTCAAGACGTGTCAAGAGTGGTCAAAAGCTTACATTCCACAGGATTATCGGTGATTGGCTAAAGTGATAAGTCACATTTGAACCCAATGAAAACGTATCGAAATTTCCAAAAAAGCTTTTTAAAATAGACGTTTCGGGATGATACTCTGAAATTAGACATCATAAATGTGGTATTCATAGACACCTGATTACATTGGGTATTTTAATTCACTGCATGCAAAATCATCTTATTCCATAGTAAGTATGGGAGAGATAGTTCTTTATTAATATAAGTTAAATACAATCATCAATATTTAATATAAACATTATTTCTATATTTCTAATGCTAATAATAAAAAGTGGCTAAGAAAAGCACTTTTTTTTCCGCAGTATTTTGTCAAAACCATTCAACATAAAACGCTACAAAGAAGTATTTTACAAAAGGCTAGAAAGACAAAGCATCAGGAGATTTTTGTGAATTTAAGCACATAACTACACCATACTGATGACAAACAGTTTCAATGAATTCTGACAAACGGTATCATAATTGAATTCATCCTATGTCTGTTTCGTATACATTTCGAAATGAATTCAAGGCAAATCAGAATTCCTGTTATCTGATTTTGCTTTCAACAACATATAAAAGAAAATAAAAGGATTACAATAAAAATAAACATTACATTTCTGCACCTTAATCCTGTTGTTGTTTTTTTTAGTTAATTTGAGCTTATTTCTTTAAGATCGGCTGAATAATTGTTACTCAGTTACAGCAACTCAACAATATAAGAGCAATGTATTTGCTTATGTATACATAACACTCAATAGACTAACAAAAAAAAAATGAAAGAAAATATTAGAGGAAAGAAACACAATAAATTTGCTAAAATATACAGTATATATGCCAAGCTGACAAATAGTTCAAAAATCTTCTGGTAACCGTTTCGTGGAAACATTTGTTGTCAATTGAATCCTATCTCGTACATTGATTAGCATGACCTCATGTTATGGAATCTATTAAATTCTTAGCTTTTGCTTACTAATTTTAAGTAATGTCAAAATAATTTTTCTACATTAGGCTATAAGTACGTTGAAAGCAGAAAACTACACTCTTTTTGAATGCTATCAAGCAAATTAAATATTTTCTATTGACATCTCCAGAAGCTTAATACAATAAAGAAGAAGAAAAACTATTGTAATAACTTAAAGTAAATGCTCAAAATTTTTTATTAAGGTTTCCTAGGGAACCTACATTTTGTAATTCTGCAAAGCATAATTAGGAGCAATTACAAATCCAACTATCCTGCCAAACATCTAGGTTTAAAAAATAATAATAATAATAATTATTATTATTATTATTATTATTATTCTGCAATAGAGAGGATCGCGATTCCTAGAAATCAAGGAGGGAGAGGCCTGGCTGATCTAAGCAAGAACAATACAACTATGAAACAATCAAATACAAAATCTTAGAACCTATTTCCTAAATAGAAAAACCCTACAATAGTTCGTGTTGATACTAAGTACAGCCCATTAAACCTCAACAATAGAGAGCAAAAGGTGGAGTTAAATCGAAACAGTCAGAAGAAGGAGACTTGGGTCCAGAGAATATTGCTGAAAGACACTACAATGACCTTGAACAATTTTACATAGATAAGAAAGCTTCAAATGCCTCGTTAGCTGAAAGAACCATGTCCCCGAAACAAAAGGAGGTTTGATTTTCATACAAGATCAGATAATCGCCACCAGGAACTACAAAAAATACATTAATAAAGATCCAATACTTGCAGGTTACATATGTAGAAAGTGCAATCAAGTTTCAGTAAAAATACAACATATAACAGGTGGATGTTATACATCACCAGAAACTAACCCAGACTGACTACCTGCAGCGACACAATGAGGTAGCCAAGATTATTTACCAAAAACTTGCGATCAAACACGAACAACAAGTACCATATTAGAAATACGAACCTACAGCAGTCGTTGAGAACAAATTATATAAGATGTATGGGCTCGGATAATTAGAACAATGACATGCAATAGACAAGATATCACATTTGTAGAAAAATTTATAAAAATAACCTATGTTATAGATGCATCGTTGTCTAACACCAACAATCTCCAGGAGACACTAGAGGAGAAAGTGATCAAATAAATCCATCTAAAATACGAAGTGAAGAAGATGTTGAAGATGGACAAGGTGGTATTAGTTCCAAGAACACTATCATCAAAAGGAATAATTCCTAAGGCTCTCCATGAGAGCCTGAAGATCCTGGAACTACCGGAGAACACTTACAAGGAATGACAGAAGGCAATGATTCTAAACCTAATAATAATAATAATAACTGTAATATAAACATTTTCTCCTTAACCCTGTTCTGAAATCTTCAAATGAATTTGGTATTTTATTCAAAAACACAGAAATTAACCAAAGACAAAGACTGCAAATGAAATAATCAGTTCAAATTACCAATAAAAATGCAGTGGAGCACCGTTTATACGTTTCTCGTTTATACGTTTTTATCATTTATACGTTTTTTTGAATGGTCCCGGCAAAATCCAATTCATATTAACGTTAATTAATTTCATTTATACGTTTTTTTCAAGAATTCAAGAAGAGAGAAAATGCGCATTTCAACCTCAAATTCCCATCTGCCGATTGTCCAGTCTTAGAAAATTGCACTGAAAAACCTCTGCCAAGTTTTCAACAAGCTTTGGCGGGTTTTAACACCATGCAAGAATACCTCATTAGCAGTGATTTAAAATGATAAAGTTAAGATGGCACTTTTAACTGTGCACAATGAACTTTTTTCTGTGCATTCCAAAAAAAGCCCTACAATCTAAAATAACAAAATATTTTGTAAATGCTGAATGTATATGAGTAGTACTACTAGTAGTACATTAATTCCGGAATAAGAAGTTTTGTATTACATACCTCTTGTTTTCATGTAATATTTTAATTTACCTCTGACTTTTTATTTTTGATTATTACGAAATTGTTCTTAACTTTTGTGAATTTCGTTTATACGTTTTTTTTTTCTTAGCCCCTTGAAAAACGTATAAACGGTGCTCCACTGTACTTGTTAAACCTAACTCCCTCAAAGAAATCGGAATAACTGTGTGAAAATTAATCTGCTCGAGTTTTAAATGACATGTAACCAATATCGAATTGTCCATTCAAGCCAAAGCAATATCTTTTTTCCAAGAAACCGATATATGGCCATGGTATCTAATATATTCGGTTTCTTTCACCCAGTGGCCAGATGGGCGTACGTGGCGGGACAGAGGGGTTGTTCGCTTATCCCCCATTAGCCCCCACTCACGAATAGATGGATGGGGTAGTACTAGACGATTCTTCTTCCAAAGCCTCGCTTCCTGTTTTCTACAAGTGACGTCACCTGGAACTGTTACAAGATCAGTATGGCGAGACAGCATTTCAGACAAGTTCCTTTTTCACTGTTAAAACGGAAAGTTGTTAACCGTGTTAATTTAATGGCACCTTACCAACGTCGCTCGAGAGAAAAGTAACAAGTTTATTTTAAGAAATTTTATTCCTTACAGACAACGTTTTGGCAATTAATTCCATTTTTTTAATTCTTAATGCAATTGAACTTCATTTTTTTTTAAATAACATCACTATAAATTACGTTTAAATATATTCACGATTCTTCACATTCAGAGCAACAAGTAATATATTTCCAAAATAATTAATACTTCATTCAGTCAATGAATTATTTTTATTTGGCACCGAATGCAAAAAGCCTTAGACTGAAAATAGTAATGACTGAAAGCACCAAATGTAAAAGATTAATCAAAATAAATAAGCTATAAATAACCAATAATTATTAATATTACTATGTAAAGCTGACAACAAAATCTCAACTTTCGTAAATGTTACCTTAAAACTTGATTTCAAAATTTAAATTCCTTTGACAAGGGCTCAATTAATTATCTGTTTTACTTCATGTAAAACCGAAATACCTTAAAAAATAAATAAATAAAAATAAATTAAAACCGGTTTTATAGAAACCATATTTATAGATTCTCATATAGTTAATCTGTTATAACAATTGTCACCATTTTATTGTCCGTTTTTATGACTTGCTATGTTTATACATGTTTTTTAAGTATTATATGTTTTATTTGTTGTATATTATATTGCTTTGGTGAGAGGAGAATTTCTCTTTCCAATTTTTTGTTATCTTATTTTTTATTTGTTTTTGCTCTACAAACTGAACCTTGAAAAAGCTTTAGAAATAAAACGAAATATCGGTATCTATTGTGAAGATGTTGGAGTTTATTTAAATGTCTTATCGTTTGAATTTAATCCAGCTTGTTAATAAAAAAAAAAAAATCTAAGAACTGAACAATAGCCCACCAGACAGCAAATGACATAATTCTTTTCACTTAAATGAGAGTAACAAGAACTGTTATTATTTGCACATTAACTTATTAATAAATAACGACATTAATAAAACGATAATAGTGATAAATAATGATAGCAAGCAATGCAATAAACAGTTCATCTCCTAAACCACTAAATATTTAGCACTTTCCATTTAAGCTGTAATTAAGATTTCAATCCTGTAACTCTAGAACTTTGATTACCTAATAATCAATCTGCTGGAACTTTTACATCAGCTTTAATGGAGTTAAATCATCGTGCTTCGCAGATGAAAAACTAAAAGCTATCCATCATATTCAATATTACTACAAAATTAATTTTCTCTCTTAACAGCATATGTAAGTTTTTAAATCTTAAAGAAGTTTAACAGAAGAAAAAAAAGACAAAAACAACTTTATAACTATCTATAATATTTACTTTTAAAATTTAAGAAAGTAACGATTATGTGTATGCAGATATCAATGCAAGTCAAATGAAAAGATCTACAAAGTATTATTAGAAATCTTATAGGTTATCAACAACTATCTTATTCACCAATTAAATGTACAAGATGGTAACAGTTAATATCTGAACTAAAAATAATAATAAAAATAAAAAAAATACGTTAGTCTATTCAGGTTTTACTTTTACGACAAAACTGATAAATCTGTAGATCATAAATTATTAAATTTTGCACCATTGCTTAAAGATAAACCATTGGAACTAGTGCTAAATGCCTTACCTGGAGAAGTCTTCGTCATGTGAAGAACTGCGGCAAAATGACCAGCACTATAGCAAGAGGTAATTTCACCTTTGGATTCGAAAAACAGCAGCATAGATTTATTGAGGTTTTGACAGCTAGACGCCATTTTGTCATTTATCTTAATGCCACGAGTCTTACTATCTTCGGTGTTTGCATTAAAACTGGCTACTTTACATTCATGAAGATGCAGTAAAAAAGATAAATAGACAGGATTCAGTAATTGACAAGACAAATTTACTTTTTATGGACATGAATTAGGGGAGAAAGGTAAGAGAATTTTTGAAACAAAATGGTTCCGACTGCACTATTTATTATCAAATCTTTCGTATCGTCACGTACCTACAGTATAAAAGTTCAATGTTAATTCAAACAGAACCACATGCAATTCTTCTCTCGGATTACAAAGCTAGTATCATTTTCTCTCATTAATCTTTGTGGAGCGTGAGACCATGGTTGGATCGAGATCGGATTTCGGCAAGACTTCAGTTACAAAGTTTTTAAACAAGAGTCAAACAGGAGGAAAACAAGATCAACCGGAAGTGAGGCTAAGTGATTTAGTAAATTACCGAACCGAAAACAATTTACATTCTCTACAAAAGTAAATTCCCTTTTATTTTAATTGTTTTCATTTTTAATAACTCAGAATTTCGCATTATTAACGGCGTTAGAATTAATTCCTCTTCTAATACCTTAATTATGTTTAATTAAATATTTGAAACAATTTATAAAACTGATTTATTTTTTTTTTTTTGATTAATTTACAAAACAAGTATTCCTGTTCAAATCCTAATTCGAATAAATTTACGTAACTGTTACATGTAACTGATAATAATCTCTTTATTATTAAATTCTCTTGACCTTTAAATCAAGAATTTAAAATTCCAATAGTGGTCTCCCATATCCACTGTTTCATCTCTTATCTTTCCCTTGCAAATTCTCAGGCTTTGTTGTTGCTCAACATTATGTAAAGGTGACGAATACATCAACAAATAAGTTTAATGAATTGCACATTTTTTATTAAGATGTACTACATTTTTGTGGTTACTCAAATAAATGTTAATTCACAATTATACATTACACTACATAAAATATCAAAATTTTACTTTGAGTAATAATAAAAAAAAGTAAGCTTATCTTAATGAAAACCACACAAATAAGGTAAATATACATTCATATATCAATATGATCAGAGGCGTACCTAGAAATTTGGTTTGAGGGACTAGTACTGGTAGTCCTAGTGGCGGTGTGCACCAAACTTCAGTTAACTTTGATGACTGCTATTTGGACGGAGCTAAAATTAGTAGGGGGGTGCTGCTCCACAAAAATTTTAGCCTTTGTTTTAAAATTGTGTGAAAGGAAACAAACATGTATAAAAAGAAATTTATCAAGTTTCTGAATAAATTTTCTTTTTATACATGTTTCCTTTCACACAATTTTAAAACAAAGGCTAAAATTTTTGTGGAGAAGCACCCCCCACTAATTTTAGCTCCGTCCAAATAGCAGTCATCAAAGTTAACTGAAGTTTGGTGCACACCGCCACTTAGTCGTTCAGCCAAAATAAAACCGTTGTCTCCTTTTTCCGGATGTGGGTGGAGAGGACTTACAAACAAAACGGTGGCTTTTCAGCCCCAATAAAAAGGGTCCAAGATGCTGGATTTCTTAATGATTGGAGAGGGGTGGAAGGAAATTTACAATTGCACAAAACCCTTCTCCCCTCGGTACACCAGTGTATGATGATTTGCATGCTGGCTAATTAAAATATTTACACTGGAGAGTGGAGCAAAATAAATGGAGAATTGAAAAGCTTTCTTTTTACTACAGAGTAATTAATTTACAAGGAAAAACATGTGCTGTAAAAAAAAAAATAGTATTTTAAATAACTAAGCAAAATCAAAAATTTATTATCCTTAGAGATAATTAGGTTTTACACAAAAGTTTACGGTATTGTCAATTACAATCACTTATCAAATCCGTTATAATATTCAATTACTCTTTTGTAAACGGTTTTTTCTATAAATGGCAACAACCAATTCCGAACTTGAAATGCATTTTTCAAAATTCATCAATGGCCGCCTGGTACCGAAGAGTGACAAGCACAAAACCAAGACGCTCAGATTAAGTAATGTCCAAAGATCTCATTCCACCAAAAAGCTAAACAAATCCACTTCAAACATTGACATAAAAATATCCAAAGTTAGGAAAAAAATAAATAATTAAATTCACAGAAAAAAAATGGAGACACAGGAAAGACTTGTTCTATCACTGAAACTGAGTGTTAATTTATGTCCATATCTAATTTCATAGATATGTCGAAGATTAAATTAGATGAAGGGGAAAAAAAGATATTTTAACGAAGAATTCAATTAACAAAATATAACTCTAAAGCGGAAAGAAAATTAAGAATCAATTAAAAGAAAAAACAATTATGAAACATTTAAACAGGTGGCTGAGTATTGCTTTTGGTATTGAGTCCGCTAATTGTTTTTCCTCCAAATTTAATTAATAAATTCTACAACTCCACTTTTTTTTTCGTCATGTAAAAAAACAGAACCCCTATTTATTTAATTATATCTCTTCCAACTTATCATCTGGTGCTATTCATATATAAAGCTCAGATTTACCACTTTAATAATTGAATTTCCTCTACTTTAAAGACCATTTTTGTGCTCATAAACCCATTTATGTTGAAACTGAACAGAGAACCAGCATTGACCTTATTGATATAAAAGTAAATTACTTTTTATTATCAAAAAAGGATGTCAGAGACATTTAAAACATTACCGAAACCTCAAGTGCTTTCAATAAAAATTTATACATTTGTTACTTTAGCATCTAATTGAATTAAAAGAGATATTTAGATTAGTTGTTATAATTTACAGGTTTCTTCGAAATCAACAACAAAAATAGACAAATTGTGGACAATTTACAAATCAAATATTGAAGATAGATAAATAAACAATTTTAACTGTAAACAAATATTTATTTCATGAAACAAGAAATGAATTCGGCACAAATTTAACCAAATTGCCTTTCTGGTTCGATCGTTGGGAAGGAAACGGGAACGGCCGTTTCGTCCTACTTGGGACTCATCAGTCCGATCTCCGCCTTCCCCGATAAAATACCCAGAAAGGCAAGATGCTTAAGTGGAGGTCACCGTCACACCCGGCAGTGACCCCCGCAGAACAAAAAACATCAACAATAAATGTTGTGCCAATTTGCACAATTGAAAACCTCTTCCTAATAACTGATATGTTTTTTGTAATTAAACAACGTTAAATCCTAAGTCAAAAGAGTTTAACGTGCCGCAAGATAATTCTTGTTTCATTTAGTTTACATTATCTTGCGGCACGTTAAACTCTTATCAGTAATTAGGAAGAGGTTTTCAATTGTGCAAATTGGCACAACATTTATTGTTGATGTTTTTTGTTCTGCGGGGGTCACTGCCAGGTGTGACGGTGACCTCCACTTAAGCACTTCTTGCCTTTCTGGGTCTTTTATCGGGGAAGGCGGAGATCGGGCTGATGAGTCCCAAGTAGGACGAAACGGTCGTTCCCGATTCCTTCCCGATAATCGAACCAGAAAGATAATATGGTTAAATTTGTGCCGAATTCATTTCTTGTTTCATTTAATTTACATTATCTTGCGGCACGTTAAACTCTTTTGAAATATTTATTTCTTTTAATGTTTTATGTTAAAGTATCCCATTACAGGCCTTTGTGGCTTTTGTGTCGCGGGGATAAAGCTCCTGGCGTTTCCTGACCACTGGGGGATTAAGTTAAGGTCGAGTGGTCAGTCCGACGCTCTCCCGCCTTTAATTCTATTAACTACAATAACTAATTATGGAGAGTGCTGTGTGGATCCTAGGATCCTTCTGAAGGAGAAATGAAGTAAAGTGCCTTCATACTTGGCTACCAGACACGTACTATTTTTTTTTAATATGTTGTTTTTTTAATATGTATATACGCAGACACACAACGTTACCAGTAATCGGAAAAGAGATACTACTATTTTTCAATAGTATCAAAAAAGGTAATAGAGAAATATAGAGTAGAATTAATTTAATCACTTTAAAAAATTGTAATAGCTTTAAATTTTAATATGAAAGTTTAGAAATGTATAAGAAAATTTTTATCAGTTAAAACAAGATTTTCAAATTTAATGTAACATTTTTTTTTTTCACCTTTTATTTTCCAATTTACGATAGAGAAATATACATGTATGTACATATTCTTCCAGAATCTTTCTGTCTTGGACACACATAATTATTCACTCAAATAAGTTTCTGTAGTGCTTAACTAAAAGTCCCCTTATACGTAGATTACCCAAAGCTAAACTTCGAGCATGGCTGGAATCTTGTCCTAATTCTTCATTTCAAACACTCATAAAACTAAAAACTACATATAGACTGATTTTAGGCGCCTTTATTTTGCTTTGAGCTTGAATAGAAACATCCTTTATGATGTCACTTTAAATTACTGTTCGCCAATTTCCTAATACTACAGGAAATGATGTAAAATAATTACTTGAATGAGGAGAGGTTCCCTGCTTAGCTGTCTTGGCCTGACCCCCTCTCTCATCCTTGTACACAGACACCAATGACTCACTGTTCGGCCAAATTCTCCCGACAAGGGGCCTTGGCGACTGCAATGTAACAGCAATGGACAGATGGAAGACAGGTCACTTGAAACACAACGTTCAGAAGTTCTTCCCAGGCCACACACAGGCAGCGTCAGGGTTGTTTTTGTGCTGAGACACGAGCCGCTCGAGTTTCCAATGCTGTCGGATTAGATAGTCTTTGCTTTAGAACACGAAAAACTCCTTCGACCAGAATGAATCATAGGGTGAAAGAACTTCCCGCATTCACAACAAAATAGGATCAGTCTGCTATTATGGTTGTTGTTAGTGTAGCATAGCAGAGGAAAAAAAAAAATCTTCATGAAAACTCGTACTATTTGAGAACAATGTGACTATAGTCACATAACCACAGACGAACAGGTTAATCAAGCTTTAAAGCCTGTAAGCAATTTCTCAAATGTTCATCCTTCACACACTGGACATCGCAAAAACTAAATAGTCAACAAGAAATTCACGTTTCATCATTTACTTTCGAGAAATTTACTTTTATTTTAATTCTCGCTCTTACGCTATTATTTAAATTATCACAGAAAAAATTCTGAAATATCGTAAAAGGAAAAAAAAAAAAAAAAATGAAAACAATGACACCAATTTTTTTTTTAATCTTTCGCATTATCCGACTTCAAAAACTATTACAACAGAAGTGGAGGAAGAACTTGTATAATTTTCTCTGAAACATTTTACAAACTCTGATTAAATCAATGGTGGCGAGATGACATTATGATGCTATCAAATTTAAGGAAAGTAGTTCTAAGTTCTTAAAAACTTGCTTATTCATTAAGACATTGTACCTTTAATCTTTCAATATAAAAGATTTCAGCAGATATTGGAAAACTCAATAGAATTATCTATCAAAAATATTCTTTAAAAAAAATCGATCTTTAAGAATCTTTAATGCTTCGTGACTTATGTAAACACAACTTGAAACGTGTGTGTGCGTTATTATTTCAGTAAGCTAATTGAAGCAGTGCGTGTTAGGGAGTTAACAAAAGCCCTGACAGATATTGGAAATGGGCTGAAGATGATTCAGTTCGCTTGAGAGAACCTAAGCACGAAGACTTAAATTATGGCTCGACCCGAACGTTTTGTTTATTTAATGCAAAGCTTCCCGAAAGCTTATTGGATTTGCTTTTAGAATGAATAAAATTGCATCTTTCAATGCGTGAAGAAGCCTAAGGCTTACTGAATACATAGCATTTGCCAAGAAACTTAACCTGCTGTATTGCGGATCACTGAAACGCAATCGAAAAACAGAGATCAAGTGAATTCTGTAATTTCTAACTGTGAAAAGCAGTTTCAGAAAAATTCCATAATTTTAAACTTGTATTAGGAAAAAAAACGAAAGGCACTGCTGAACTAATATTCTCGAAAATTTCTGACTCCCAAAAATTTTCATCTAACTAATGAAATTAAAGCAATAATTCTGAATTGACCAGTAATTGACAAGCTTACAAAGAAAAAGAAAAGTGATTGCATAACTTTATAATTTTTAATTGCTTAATATTTTATGTAATGCAATCACTTTTTTTATATTAAGCAATTATAAAATATAAAAACAGTTTAAAATTTATTAATTTAATATCAAATGAGTGTATTAATAAAAGCATAAAAAAAATCTTAAACTTCTATACTGAAACTATTTTTAAAAATACTATTATTATTTGAGTGTGTAAAGATCTCTCGTTTTAAGTAAATAACACAAATACCTATTCTAAAAATTAAAAAAACCTTAAAAACCTTCTAAAAATTAAAAAAACCTTAAAAACCTTCTAAAAATTAAAAAAAAAAAATCATTATTATTATTTTAAATTAAGTAGTGTTTTCAAGACTTTATCAACTCATCTTAATGTAAGAATGTAATATCTTAATAAAAATTACTATATTTTTTTTTATAAATAATATCTGAAAATTATTTATTATAAATCTGCCATATTCAACATAAAAACATTGCTTTCCACCAATACAGGAGCACTTAAGAACGTATAGAAGTAATAGGAGAAGGGTATTAGAATGGGCGGACCATTGTATATGAAATAACCATAATCCGGATCCCATTATAGAAATTTTATATGAATCACAGGAAGAATCAGAAAGATTAATTTTAGAATCTTGCTTCATTAATTGGAGTCATTGTATAAATAAAGATAAATCGTTAAAAATGAACGAGATTTCATTGGGTATTTTCAAAAAGTTTATGAACAACAATATAAAATTGAAAAAATTACTTAATTTGGTGTAAGTCTGTTTTATATTATTTATATTGTTTTTATTCATTTGTTTTTGTTTTACACGTTTGTAATATTTGATTATGTTATTTCACGTTCATTTAATAGATTTGATTATGTTATTTCACATTCATTTAATAGATTTGATTGTGTTATTTCACGTTCATGTAATATGTTTTACTTATTATTATTCATACATGATTTTGTATTTATTGAGAAAAGAAGGTTTTTTTCTTTTCTTTATGTGTTTTTAAAGAAGCCTTGAAAAAGTTCTTTATTTAAAAGAATGAAATATTGGTGGAAAGCAATGTTTTTATGTTGAATATGGAAGATTTATGATAATAATTTCGATATGAAGAGATATTTTGGTACAATATCTGAAAATAATTCCTATTTTAATTATTTAAAAATAAATGTTTAGGTTAAATTAAAAAGTTAATTCAAACTGATTCTACCTATGTTTGAAAATCAATTAATTTTATTACTAATATACTTAATTGTATTTAATTTTGTATAGAGAATATCATTAACTACTTAGATATTAAATTTAGAAGCTTTAAACTTCATTCAATATCTTTGAGACTGAGATGAGTGAAAGTCAAAAAAACAAATAACTAATTTTAACTAGAAAAACAAAAGTGATTCCTAATGTTTTACAAGGAAAAAAAGTTTTGCCGTCTTTGCAGTTTTTAATTTTTATTTATTTATTTATTTATTTATTTTTTAAATCTGAATTTCAATTCCATTTCTTTTCTTCAGCAATATTTAAGATTTTAAGTTTAGTTACAAATACGTTTATATGGATTATTACTTTTCAGGCTATTTTGATAGAAATTAACTAATAAAACGTTAACAGGACCACAACAGTAGGCAAATGTAAAGGGGTTAAATTTCTCTGTAAGTTTTTCCCCTTTCAATAGTCCTCCAGACTTAGTTTCGGGTCAATTACTCCCAACCGCACACATGTGCTGTGGGTAAGGTTCCGTTTTTTTCTCTTCTTCTTAGAATCCCCCTGTTTCTTGACTGGCTCATTTTAGCACCTCGCCGCTGTTGGGGAAACCATCGTCATATTTATAATCCTCGGCTTGCGTCCCCTTCAGACGGATGACGCGTCGCCCACACTGTTGGCAAAGGTGAAACCGAGGTGATCCCACAGTTCAAAAAGACTTGAAAAAAGGAACCGGTTCGTTGTTAGGAAAAATTCGGCATTCGGTCTATCTCGGAAATGAATATCCAACATTGACTGAAGGTTCAACAATGTCTCTTTCAATGTCTTTCATGTTTTTATGGAGGTGACTTTAACAGAACCTGAGCATTAGGCTACTTATTTTTTTTTTTTTTCTCCCGATGCTTTAAAAACCCTCAATTCTACGCCCAATATTAAGTTTCAATTAAATAGGTGGTCCGTCCATCTGTAAATAGTACAGAGTGATTGTGTTCTAATATCATTTAATATTGCCGTATTACATTAACTTAAATTATTTGTAAAAGTCAAAGTAAAAAAAAAAATAGTTACTGTTTAATAAAATTGGCGTACTTTCTTGGCACATAAAAAGTTAAAATTAATCAAACAGCATTAAAAAACATTGACAAACGTTTCGAGGTCTCAGGTTACTGTTTACTTTGACTTATTGGAAGTCTTTACACAAATTCTTTTCAAATACTGTAAAACTATGTCTGTAAGTTTCTGTATTTGTTTTAATTTTCCTTCATTTTCACTGCCTTTTCCGGAAAAGCAACCATCTAATAATTCGAATTTGGTGACGTAAATCGCCGTACTTTACAATAAATCGCATTTTTAGACTATATCTTTTAGGAAAGAATGTAACAAAAAACAACAATAGTTTGTGGTTATCGAACCGTAAGATGTAGGCAGCTTAAGGGCCAGCAAAAAGAAGATCAGTTAAGTATTTTAAGTAATTCTGCATTAGCAATTACGGTGGAAATTCCCGGTATAAGAATATTATTTAAAATACAGTTTACTCTCGATATCTCGAACTTCGATATCGCGAAAACCTTGATATGTCGAAAAATTATTTTTCCCGTTGATATTACATATTCATGTAATCTCGACCTTGTTATCTCAAAAAACTCGCTATGACGAATTTTTTTTAGCGTCCCTTCGACTTCAAGATATCGAGAGTATTCTGTATTATTAATTGTCAACAAGATAGACCTATCAATGCCAACCATTCTTCCTAACAAAAGTCTTTGCAGTTAAATTAAAAAATAAAATGGTAACAATTAATATTGATGTTAAAATCAAGCAACTTATTTGCAAGTTAGTTACTATAATCTATTGATGGATTAACGTTGTTGTGAACAATGTGATAACGAATCTCGCATTCATCAACAGTTTCTCATATTCATTTTGTATCAAGAAATAGATCCTGCAAATACTAAGTGAATTCATAGTACGGCTGTTTCACGCTATTTGGTGATCATCAGTGCACAATCATCAGTGAACAGAGATCTTGTTTCGGAAGTGAATGGATTTTTTTTCGTTTAATCTGTAAAGAAATTCATTCAATAGATACAAGGATCTTCCCTTCTTTTTATTGTGCATATTTTGCTTCCTTGTTTTGTTTTTTTACGATTCTTCATTATGTTGACGAATCGAGTAAATTTAGATAAAATTTAATCAAAATCAAAATAGTAATATTGGTCGATATATCGCAAACGAAAAAAAGTAAACAAATAAAAAAATAGTATTCAATACAATATAGCTTATGTATTGTATGCTCTGTTTTGTCAGTAGAAGAATTCCCCTTTTTTTCTTATCCTTTTTTAATTGAATTTGATTGACAGTAAAATCCCTTACTAAGTTTTTTACTTTTAAAGAATCAGTAAGAATTAAAAAAGTTAATATTAAATTATCTGTTGTAATATAAACAGAAATCACTATGTCTTTTAGACGTGTAATCACTCATATTTTACGGTTTAAGTTTTCCGCCCTTCTGGTAAACTAGATTTAGTTCAGGGAAGATAAGAAAACGATAAATTAAGAGTGGAACAGCCTATTCGCATTGAAAAGGGTCGGACCATATCAGGCGTGCAAAAACCCATGAATCACGTGATCAGTGAAAGCTGAAGCAGGCTATCGAAAATACCAAGTCATACAACAGCCTTCACTGACTCCAAGAAGCAAAATATTGAACATGAGGGGAAAACAAGAGAAGTATAGATTGAAATATACACTAACACCACAAATTTAACACTATATCAACTTGTAATCAGGTGCTGGACTGATACAAGTTTTAAAAGTACTGAATATTAGCAATACAACATTAAAAAGCATTAGTTTGAAAGTGGTATGATTTACCTTATTATTATTGAAGAAAAAATAAAATAAATAAATAAATAGATAAATAAGTAAAAAAAAAATCTTAAACACCTCCAATTACTTAATGAAGAAAATAAAAGTATAGTTGTGACTAAAGACACGTTCACTATCAATTTACTGATAATGATAGATAGTGATAGTGATAATTTTTTTTACAGTATTTATTATTATTTACTACTGAAAACGGTGGTCCCAAAAGAGTTAGTCTGATTCTATCTAGTCTATCGTAAACGAAGTACAAACTATATATGCCAATAATTAAAAAAAAATCTAATTCTTGTTTGTACAGCTGTATATTATTTGGAACACTAGTGATGGTTAAACAGAATTTTTTTTTTCTTTTCTTAATAATAATAGTTTACTGGTTCTTTGATTGTGTGTTATAGAGTTATTGTTTTATTAACAATAAATCTCAGAAGCAATATCACATTAATAACATTTAATAAAACATTTTAATGTGTTGTAGAGAAGGCGTAGCACTAGTTCCTAGCTCGTTTATTTTTTAAACTGATGTGGTATTGCAGTGATCTTAGGTTGAATATACAAATTCAACTAATACACTTAAAAGTCATTAGCATGCGCTGTTTAATGTTGCCATTTAATTTTTTAATTTAATCGCATCTCCCAAATTTCAAAAATAGTTATTTTTAAGCCTACTCTAAGGCTAAATGATTTTTAAATTAAAATGAATTTTCCGTAAGAATGATACATTTGAAATGGAATCCATTCAATTCCTCAAGGCCTATTAAGTAATTTCTTGGGGCGTAGACAATAAACATCAGTAAATATTGCACTCTTTTTCTTCCATTACCCTTGATTATATCATTGAAAGCCAGACAGGATGAAAGGGACTCCAACCCGGGTAATGCATTACCCACAGGGGTAGACAAGAGGGAGGGGATAAACAAAGTCATAACAACGATTCTCCAACCTAAATCCCGTGAGTCACCCATGTCTTTGGTTGTATAGTAATAGATTCAGGTCGGACTCCAGAACCTGATGGATTTGCTTGTTTGCAGGAAGTGGGAATAGTGCATTTGGAAGGAATCTTGGAGGGACGAAAGGAAGCAGTAATGGCAGGGAGGGAAGGAAAAGAAAGAAATAGGGGGAGATAGAAATAAAGGAAATTCCAACGGAAAACAAGAGGGTAAACACCAAAACCGAGGTAAGAGAGAGTGAGGCTGTCGAAATATTACTCTGTACCAATAAAGATCACTTAAATCTCCACTATATATATATATATATATATCAAATAAAATCTTGTTACGGCAAATTTTAGAGAAAAATTTTGGGAACAGGAACTTTTTCGATAAATTGGAATTTTATTTTTAGTAAAAAGATAAGTGGCAAAACTTCGAGATATTTTCACTACAGCGAAATTTTGTTAATAAAATATAACGAAAACCAGTACAAGGAAAATATCTCAAAGTTCTTTCAGTTAATGATGTAATTCTATACAATGAAATTTAATATCACGGAATGATTAAAGTTCGTTCTAAATTTTTTTAGAAGATTTTCCTTTTTATAAAAATGAAAGGAGAAATGTCTATATTTCATTAATTTCTATAACTGAAATCTTTGAGAAAATTTTTACATTTACTAAAAAACTATATTGTAAAGGAAACCCCGTCAAAATTAATTTAATTAACAGTTATTATCCAAATTATATTTTTGCAATCTTTAATCTATTAACAACCGCAGCCGTAAATACACTGTGGAAATTCGTAATCCGATATCGGCATCCGAACAAAAAGAAAAGATAGAAAATCCTGCAACCAATAAAAATCTTCCGTTGAGCAAATTGAGATACTCGAGAGGATCATAAAGCTAATCTTGGGGATAGTCCTCAGTCAAGGGATGAGTAGTTCCGGTGGGAGGAAAGCTCAGGTAAATCCCTAGGCTTTCCTTTTACGATTTCCACTGCAGATTCGTTTTTTACTCACTGGCATCTTCTCGATTAGAACCTAATAGAGAGCATTAGAAAACTAATGATCTCAATTCGTGGAATATCTCCTCACTAAACAATTGCACCTCAGGGTTTTGGATTAAGGAATCACAAAGACGCTAAAAAAAAAAAAACCAGAGAGACTCTCGATTTTAAATAAAATAACACAAACAGCAGAGTCAGCAAATTCTTGACTGATCTTTGAGTCCGAATGATTATTGTGGGTCATTCTTTCTACAACAGAAACAAGTTTGACAGGGACATGTCAAGAGAGATCTAAGCTCTAAACAGATCATCCAAAATGTTAATCTGACATCACCCCCCCCCCCAAAAAAAATAGTCACTGGTTATTTTAAGTGTAAAATATGAAATAAACTTACAGTTATTCTAATCCAAAAGAAACTTTAAAAAGAAATTATTTTCTCCTGCCTTCCATTTCAGATGACTAAAATTTCATCATGATTTTGAACTAATTTTTTCTACCAATTCTTAAGCGACTAAATAGTGTCTAAGAAGTAATGAAAATGCATAATAAAAATAAATAAAATATTGCTTAAAAACACATTTTAGTATTTTAGTATTTTAAAATACACTAATAAAGATAAAATAAGAAAAGGGAACTAATAATCATTTAATAATAATCATAATGATCATTAGAATTAAATTATACAACTGGTGTTCTATATTAGAAATAACAAAATTAGAAAATAATTATAATATATATGTATATATAAATATATGCTTTTTTTTTCATTGGCGAAATAGTTTTCAATTTCATTCGTTAATTGTAGAATAGATGATCAATTCTGAATAATAAGTGAAAAAAAATGCCAATGTTAAATATTAACATTAGGTCTTAAAAATTACAGTATAAATAATACGAATTGCTGCTAAACTGTTAATAATTTGGCTGGCAAATAAAGATAGAGTAGTTATTTGCAGTTAATTAAGTAATTTTATAAAACACATGCCCGTACCAAAAAAAAAAATTGTTTTTTTTTTTAATTAACTCTTTGAGTTAGACATAAAAAAAATGGCGGGCATTATGTTCAGACCCCTCCATTTATTGGAAAGATTAAAATACTTTCATCGGTTTTTTTTCAATCGAGAACCGCAGAAAATCAGCCAATCGCCGAATTGATTGAGCTTTGATCCTTATTTAAAATTCTTTCTAAAAAGCTCTACGCTAAGAACATGCAAGCTTACACTATAGAATACAAATTTAAATAATAAAAAAAAATACATCCTTTTATGCATCTTTGTTTTTTGTTTAATTATAAATGTATCTACCTGAATGATTAGTTAGCTTTAAGTGTTAAAAAAAAAAAAGCACAAAATATAAATATTGCATTTATACAATTATAGTGAGCTCTGTAACTCAACAAGTAATACAGTTGACTGCGGGCTGGGGTTCAATCCCCGCAGAAGATAGGTTTACTCGAATTCAAGTTTCTCTCATTGGCTTATTACGCTGGAGTCTTGTCTCCAGCGCCCAAAGGGATCACTAAGTCTAAAAAAAAACACGGCAATTTACTCAATAAACATTCTAATTCACTTTTTTAAAATCAATGCATCAAGCAGCGTTATACATTACTAACACTGAGCACTTCAATCCTTAAAAAAGATTAATTTAAATTCAAGTCACTTCAATTAAAATGAAGAAGATTTCGTAATATTTTAAAGTATATTTCGAATTAGTATTATTTCTTTTGTAAAGCAAAAATAAAAAAAAATACATACAAGGATGCACATTTGATTTCCCAAATAGTTTTAATACTAGAGCCTTTAAAAACGATAACATATAAAATACAAAAACCAATTCTTACCTCCATGTGAGATCAGTTTTGTCCCATTTAGCTCCCTGCAGAGCATACCTCTTCATCCTCTCGCCAGTGCCTACTAAGTCAGGGACACCACATCGTTTTCTATGCATCAGTTCGATGGTTTCTTCATCGATGATTCCTGTGTCCCTCAGTCCACCGAACCTCTGCATCTCCCGAATGGATTCCCGCAACTGTTCTTCTGTCCGTAGATTGCCAGTCTCTAAGTTTGTTTCATGTAGGTACCCGAACTTTGTCAGGAAATCCTATAAGGAACAAAAACTATAGGTAAGAGGTGAAGAATAACAAAGACTTAAATCGCATGTATTTCTAACCAGCAAACAAACTTTAAAAAAAGGGGGAAATTGTAACTATCATTTTATTCAGTCTTGAGTTATTTGACTTGAAATCTCGTTTCTCGCCTTCCTGTGACTGCTTGAAACCATGGAGTAACTTCAGAGGAGAGACATATATGAGATCTCTTCAAATCGATTACAGGCTTTAATTTTTTATTTTTCAATTGTTTAATGATACAAAAAAATCAGAGGTTAGTCCAGCAACAAGTAAATAAAGAATGGGAAGGGAAAAATGCTCCTTGTACAAAATAAACAAAAATAAAATAAAAGGCAATTTACCCCTCTTTTTTTTTGCAGCTAAAATTCGAATAATGAAATTTTAAATAAAAATTTGTTTATGTTAGGTGATCTTATAACAATTTTAATCTTATCCCTTTGCAATATTTATAATACAACATTTCACATAGTGACATATAAGACACGAACAATGTTATAATCAATCTTTTTCCGTAAATTATACAAGTACTCAAACTTAAATATAATTACAAGAAATTGTATCATATAAAGAAATGACCAAACTTTTAATCAAGCCTGGAAATGCAGTAACTGCAGTTCCTCAAAACATGAAGAAAACAAATTTACTATTAAGTAAAACTGACATTTAAAAAATACAGTTTATATTTGAATTTACAATAATAAAATGGGCACGCCAAGATATAAGGAAATACAACAATGTACAACATCTCATTATTTTTACATTGAATTTTACAATAATTCAGCCTTTCAAAAACAGATGTCGCTCAGATAACTGGAATGATTAATCCATTACTAATCCTTCTCCTCTTTTATATTCTTTAGTGGTCTGAACTGCAACACAAAAGAAAATTATAATGAAGAGTTTCAAGTGATAAAGAGCCAACTGTTAAGGAACAGGCGGGACATAGGTATCATCGATGAAGAACAATTAAGGATCTATTTCAAAATTACTACGAAATAAACAAAAACATAACTTTTTATCAATTGTTGTAAAATTTATTTTTTTAGTTGCAATGTTGGTAATCTCAATCATTCAACTGATGATGGTAAAATAATAACATTGGTTATACTACTACTACTACTACTAATAATAATAATAATTAAAGGACTACGAAACTATTAAGAGAAAGTAGAATTATCGTTAAAAGATGGAATTTAATGTATTTATTTATTTATTTGTTTCAGAACAGGAGAGAGGAGCTTCACACTTTTCAGGATAAGAAAAAAAAGGCTGTTTTTGTAGTTACAACATCAGTGTGCAAACGTTAACACGTGACCAATTAATTTACAGGATCAAACAAGCTTACTTCAGATCTTGAATTTTTTTTTAAGCTTTTACTTTCAACAAAAGCTGTAAAGGTTACCAGTTATTATAAAATTTGTACCAGTTATTATAAAAAAAAGAAAACAAAACAAAACAAAGAAACAAACAAACTTAATACAATAATAAACTTTCCATTTACAAAATTCATTCTTTTCTATAATACATATTTTAAACAAGAATTACATAATGTACATTCATTAAGGAATGAGTAATTTTTCAGGTTGTTATGTTAAATTCTTAATTGTCACTTCAAACCTTGAAGCGTTAAAGGTTATTTTGAAATGCTGTCTATTCTGTATCTGTTACTACTTATTTATTGATAATATATTTGATTCAAGCCCTAAACGATGCTTTAAAATCTACTGACGTGTAATGTATGATGTCTGTATCATGCCTTTTTTGTATGTTACTTAAGGGGATTTACTGGCAAGCAATAATAGAATGATCATTTCAATTTACTAGTATTGTTCTCCTTCGAAAACTTTGAAAGTAACTTTTTATAAAGATTTCAGTAATAATCTTAAATGGATCTCGCTGAACAGACTGAGATTATTTTAATTCTGCCTTTAAAAAAGTAAGGCCACGACAGTGGAGAATTTAAGGATTCGGAGGCCCTACCCCGAACGACGGTTTCGACCCCCTTTTTTTTTTTTTTTTGGCAAAACATAAATAAATAAATAAGAATTTGGTGCCCCTTGCAGCAGTTGGGAACCTTAGACAATCATTTAGTTTGTCTATCGGTAAATACGCGTCTGGGCTTCAGAACAGATTATAGTAAACTTTAAGCTAGTACAAGTTAAAGAGAAAAAGTGACATCCATACGCATATCTTTTTAACCCCAGGAAAATTTCTAGGACTCATTCGTTACAGAAATTGGGTATGCCTCAAAATCACATATGAACACGAAGAAAATCACAATTGATCTGCAATATTCCCATTTCTCAGATTTTGAAAAAAAAAAAAAAAAAAAAAAAAAATAAAAAAAATATTTCTATTATTTTCCCATTTATAAAATTTAAAAAAAAAAAAAAAAAAAAAAAGTCCTTAAAAGAAATGCTACAATTTAGTTAAATCTTTCTAAATATAACATTTCTTAAGGAATTTTTTTTCTTTCTGTTCTATTTCCTTATTACTGTCTGGATAATAATAATAATAATAATAATATCGGTAATAATCTTTATATATATATATCTTTATTTTTACTCAATGACAGTAGATTTTTTTTTACAAAATAATCAATATTTAATTTTCAGTGATATCTTTGCTAATTGTTTACGCAGTTATTGTTTCCATACTTGTATCCATAACCTTCATCTGTCTAATTAGAATTTCGCATTTTCCATTTTCTAAGGTGGCAGCTCAACATTTAAAAGATGAGAGGAGGTAAATCGCAACCCATTGAACATTTTTTTTTAATATTTCACGATGGAGTTGAAGAGAGTGCTTCAATGTATGAAATATTAATTACAAAGACGAAGGAGATGGATATTTTTTCCCCAAGCTATTACATGCAATATGCATAAGTTCAAATAAGATAACATTTACGGATATGTACACTTTCAAATATAGTTCAAAAAAAAAAAATATATTAGTTAGTTGTTACGATCGATACGATTTCTTACGAACAATATTTTTTTTTTTTTAAGAATCACAAGTTTACATGAAAATTAATGTAAGTGGCTTCGAGTTTTCAACACCTTTTTTTTCATATTTGAAAACTGAATAAAACCTACGCAAAAAAGCTTATGCAAATTTTTATTTGTATGATATAACATTAAAGCTGAACACTTTTTATTGCAGTAGACTATGCCTTATTAACTTACAAAAAAAAAAAAAAAAATCAACAAATTGTACTCGTTCGTTTTACTATTAAATGCTTATGATTATAATCCATTGATATCATTTTAATATTCCAAATGATTACACAATGACTGCCTCTTACAGGAAGCAGCCATTCATGGGCGTAGGGGGGGGGGGACTGACGGAGACCTGGTCGCCCGAAATCACAAAATATATAGAAATAGGTCCTACTTTTTCGATTTTTTTTAGTTGGATGGCCGATTGAGAGGACCTTGCCTCACTCCCCAAAATTTTTCTTTTGATTTTTGAAGGTTGGTTCCTTAACTTGGCCCCCTCCGAAATGAAATCCTATGTTCGCCCCTGAGTTCTCCACACAGCAACCAGTAAAGAAATAGATAGATACAAAGTTATATAACAATAAACCTCCTCAATACATAAACACGAAAACGATATATATAGAGAGAAAAACGAAGACAGTATAAAGGTAACGGGAAATATATATACTGTATATACCTAGGACTGCTCCACAGAGATTTAGTTAGAATTGAATAAGTTATCTAAGAATTTCTGGGCTTCATTTTGGCATCAGTTATCATTACTCGAATTAATCCCTTTTTACGATATTTCATTAATCGACACAATACAATTCGATTAACATCAATCAATTAATTACAGCACTTCTCAATTTTGCATTTGTCCGTAA
The DNA here is from genome assembly GCA_023159025.1 of Thereuonema tuberculata. Lineage (NCBI taxonomy): Eukaryota > Metazoa > Arthropoda > Chilopoda > Scutigeromorpha > Scutigeridae > Thereuonema > Thereuonema tuberculata. The sequence continues at coordinate 61,805,633 of JAFIDM010009631.1, forward strand.
CTCTTTGCTAGAAAACTGGATAAATTTCTTATCATCAAAATGCAAGCAAAGTAAAGGGTATTTTTTTATTCTTCCTTTGAAACCTCTAGATGTCTTTATCTCATTATCGTAAAAATTAGTTTTAAAAGTCACTTTTGTAATTTGCTTGAATTTCCTATTAAAAATTGAGGAAATTCAGAATCTGCCCAAAGCTTCTCATTGTGTTTGTCCACTATAAGCAATGAAGTCAAACAGCTCAAGTAAAGTATATTGGAAAACGAAGTCTTCTTCTCATGCTCTAACTGTCAACGCGAAGTTTGTGGAAATTGAAAATTAGTAATTTAAAGATGACACTTATCAAAAAGTTTTACTGAATGTAAGTATTAAAGCACAAAATGTTATATCAAAGTTAGGTTATTGCAAAACAAAAGCAAAAAATAAAATAAGAACACTGTAAGTATATTATTGAAATTTAAATATTATCAATCAGTTAATATGGAAGTCAGGATTAAATTTTTTCCACCAAGTTTTATAACACTGTTTCTCAGTTACTTTAGTATTCTCAGTTTCACATGGATCCGAAAATTGGACGGTCGGATCCACGAATCGGACGTACTCTCTTTCACATGGCCACGAAACGTCGCCTTTACAAACGATTTGAATGGTACATGTCGCATAGACGACGTCGGAGAGTTTCGTGACCATGTGAAAGAATGCATCCGATTCGTGGATCCGACCGTCCAATTTTCGGATCCGTGTGCAATGGGCTTAAGTCTTAACCAATTTACAACATTTTTGGCCTAATTTCCTAGGGATCAAATCACTCTGTCTGTCTGTTCCCCTAATGACTTCCGAATGGCTCTTCTTAAAACTTGCGTGCATATTTAAGGACTATAGACGATCTCTTAACTTTTATATCTGAAAACGGAAAAGTTTTCAGAAGTGTCGAGAAATTATGGCGAAAAGGTAACAGAAATTAAAGCAACAAAAAAGCTTTAAAAACCTTCACAATCGACTTCTAGATATGTTCATCATCATAAATAATGGATATTATTCCTTTTAGTTAATCTAATCATTTGCGTTAGTTTGATATCAATAATTTTAATCCGATTTAAACAACTCACTTTTTTTTTAAAGAAATTTTACGTGACTGTGATTTGTGTTTTTCTCAGTCCACAAAGTAGGAAAATCCTGTATCGATTTAAACAAGAACAAAAACTTCAGTTACATCAAGAACAGACTTAAGACTCTGGAATTACACAGGGATGTGTCAGTTTTCGGATTGACTTTACTTACTGTAAAAATAACCCAGAAATTCACTTAGAAATAACAAAATAAACGAAGCAAAGACTGTTGCAGACGTAAATCTGCAGTGTCTTCGTAACCACAATAAACAGGTTTTTCTTCAAAAGATGACTTAAAGGTAGAACAATAATACATCCCAACTCACAAATAATTGCAACAACTAACCCCCCCCCCTCCAAATTACGTAAGAATCTGCTTCGTATTTCCATTTGGAGCTAAATCCGTTCAAACTGCTAGACCTAACAAATGCAACAGCTCCACATTTTATGTTTAGCAGTTAGAAATTCAGACTTTTGAACCCTATAAATTTATCTTCACTGAATGTATTTAATTCTTGGTCCAAATTTGCTTTGCTAACTTCAGAAACCATTCCTAATGCAAAACATCATTTGTGCTGAAAGGATTATGGTATGTTCAACAATCCCAGAAAGTAATGGATGATGAAAGTATAGACACTAAATGTTTCTTCAAGTCGAGATCTATTTGTTACTGAGTGATAACTAGCCCGTTTTCCCTTATGCGTTATATCTATAAATATATATTGTGAAAACACCTGAAGAATTATATTCAGTTCGACAATTGTGCACTCTTACGAATAAAGACAATGTTTTCATACGAGTAGAAGGATTTGGGTTGTTTTTTTTTTTTTTGACTTTTTTTTTCACTTTTAGTCGTTGAAGAATGAAAAAAAAACACATCTAAAATATTAATGCAATTTAAGAGTCTATTCTGAAAACACAGAAAATTAAACTTTCTTGTTTCTTCAATTGCAATTTCAATTTTCTTCCGTCTTTTGTTCTTTTGCGATATCTAAATTAAAGCGTTTCAGCAAACAATCAAGCAGAACAACTGGAATGGAGAAAACGGGTCCTATGCGAGTGTAAATAGTATCTCGAACAAAGGCTGTTTGATTACTGAACATGGCAGTCAGAAGCCCAGGAGATCTTAAGACAAAGCCTATCAATTTTATCTTTTAAACACAAATTCGTCCTGAAAAACAGGCTACTGCATTTCCATAAACCATTTTACCACAAGGAGCGGACGTAAATTATCTATTAAGTAGTTCTGGTTAAAAATTGAGCCCCCAATTTTTCACGGTTGTAATTCGTCGATTGAAAATCATTTCAATAATAAGCTTCTTTAATATTATATTCAATAATAATCCAAGGAATTTCTTTATTCATTTAAATATTATTGTAAACCTGTTTATAAGCTTCACGAAAAAATTCTGAAAAAGTATTAAAGAAATATGAAAACTATGAAAGAGGATTTTAAGTGCTATAATTAAAGTTAAAATTTTAAAAATTTAGAGATTTTTAAAGAACTTTTCTTGAAAACAAATGCTTATCTGAAAAACACTTAGTAGACTAGATCAGTGGTTCTTAAAGTTTAATAAAGGAGGGCAACATTTATATTTTGATAACAAAAAGGCTAACACAAAGTATTTACATATAAAGTGACATTTTGGATTGCGGAAAATGTTGGTATCATACTATTTAAGTGAGTCAAACTTAGTTTCTTAATAAAACAAAATATAAATTTTGTAGTTTTTTAAAAAAAGGCCAGACACAAAATAATTAAAAAACATAAAAACACATTAAAATCTTAATATCTCGACCAGGTTTCGATCGGACCTACCGATCTTTTTCAAGTGAAACTCACGTTAAATTTCTACAAAAATCTAAATTTTATAACCATAAATTAAGTATCTAATTTTAAATGTGGATAAAAACATTCCTAATTTTTTTAACTTTGTTACTGTCATTCTTCTAAAGCATCCAAAGCAAATATCAGTAAATTTATTGAAATTTATGCCCATGATTATGAAAATAATTGTTAATGATTTGTGAACCCTTTACACCTAAAAAAAAACAAAAGTGTTAAATATTTCAGCCTATCAATATCGCCTTATTTGGAAACTTCTTGAATCCTGGATATTATTAATCCATTCTATGGAATTTATTTCACAGATTTAAGCATTTAGTTTAACTTCTGTTTTTACATTTAACAATTTGTGTCTTTTTTTGTTGTTGTTGTTTTTTAACTAGCTTACCAGAAGAAGATATATTCAACGGTCAACTATATTATTATTTAACAAAAATGCAATGAGTAATTTAGCAAAAACTATTCATTGATAAATAATTTAGTGTTTTGTCAGTCTCAAAACACACAACGTATGGATCATATATAAATGTTAAATAACACTAAATTTATACTAAATTATTAAATTACTATACTAAATTACTAAATTAGCTATTAAAGCTATTCAAATACATCTTTGGTAGGTGATGAATGTCAATAAGTGAAAAACATTTGGACAGATTACCACTAAATCTCATTACTTTAGTCTTATAGAGATTAACAGATTTTGATTTTGGCCAATAAGTAAATGTCTATTTATATTGCATTGCATTAATTGCTGCAAGAACTGCCAAAAATTAAACTAAACAGGCAATTCAATTAGATGCGAGTTAAAAACCCTTGAGCAACGAATAATACATCTGTAATTTGATATATCGTCTTTCAGTTAAAATTACCAAATATATTAAATTAGCTTTATAGTTTCATTAATGTTCTATCTTCATAAATTATTTTGAAAAACAACTAATACCCAAAATCATTTTTTTTTTTAAGATTAAACGTTGAAAAAGAATCTAAATCCCAGTTTGAATATAATATATACAAAATGCTGTATGGAAAGTTTCGTTATTAACATAAAAAAGGAAAGTCGAACATCAACACAAATATATTTCGATGTAATTTAACATAACAAGCTTGTTCCAATACTAGCAAGATATTTAACACACACATCCAATAATAATATTTCAAAGAAGAAAAATGTAGAAATTGTATTTTTTTTCCTTTTGTAAAAAAAAAATAATCTTCACTGCCAAAAAAAAAATTATTGTTAAATAATATTAGAAATATTATAATATTAGAACTGTAGTTATTAAGGAATGTCTAAATTACACTCATGAAAAATATATATATCACAGCAGGTGATGAGGATGAAAGTCCATCAAATGTATTATTAAATATTAAAGAATTTCAATTAGAAATAGTAAGTTAGTGACAAGTCTCTTCCAAGTAAGGTGAAACCAGCAAAAGATATTCTTACCCGAAGGCTGTTGTAGCCTTCCCCCAAGGCATTCTTGGTCTGTTCGGAGTGCCAGTAGACCACATTGTAGCTGGACAGCAAAAGGCCAATTGAAGGAGGATCAAGACTTAAGCGTTCTTATTGTGTGAAGAAATGGGAGGAAGCTTGTGGAAAGGTCATGGTAATTAAGAATAGGAAGCTGAGATTCTTCGCACTTCAGGGGAGGAACTTCCGCCCCTAATTAAGAAAAAGGATCACTCAGGATATCCTTTAGGAAGGACTTCTTTAGGAGAGAAAATTTTCGAGTTGGAAAATATTCAGTGTTTTAATAAAATCAATCGAGCTCTTTGGTTTTTGCTTCACTGGATGAAGATAATTATATGAAAGTAGACAATAATATTGAAGAAGATAATAATCAAGGTCATTTTTGAAGAACGACTTTAGTTGAATTTCGAAGATTCAGACAAAACAACACAGTTCACAGTCTCTGCACTTACATAGCTTTTTATTTAAGCTTATGGATACGCTGATTTAAGCTTCATCTATCGTCATTTATTATCTGATTTGTTCTAATTAAAGGAAATGAAATTTGGTTCAGACAACTGCAAATTCCGATGATTTTAAACATTTTGAAAAGACAAACGAGCTTAAACGCAAAACATTATCTAATCAACAAAATGTAAGAAAGGGCCCAAAAATATCTCAGATTTTTGATGCAAGTAAATAGAATTCAATAATAAGTTATACATATTTCGGCTTACGACTTATTCAATTAAAATATTCCTCCGTAATTTTTTCTTTTCTTGTTTCAAATTTGTTAACTTAAAGATCCTCAATAAATTCAAAACTAAATCAAGTAAAGAAAAAAGTAAAAAATAATATCGGTGGTTGACTTTTTTTTTTTTCAATTGAATCTTACATCAAATTTTCATATGCTATTATAATGACTCTGGGAAAATTGTATTAGAAAAAAACAATAAATCAAATATCGGAAAATGAAGAATCCAATTAAGGTTAAGCAAATGTGATTTCTAGAGTAAAAGTTTCACACGCGTCATCTACACTGCAGAATTCCAGAGAAGACTTTCTCCTTTCTGAAGTTATAAGAAATACTTACAATAATAATTCATAGCCATAACTGCAACGACAGTACAGAGCTTAATTTTACAGCTTTCTTAATTGACCATGCGAGATCTTACGATTCCTCTTGAACATCTTCGTTTTTGTTTTGAACGCGGCTGGACTGAGTTCTTTAAATGGGATACTTAGACTAATACTTTCTTAATTGGCCCATGCGAAATCTTACGATTCCTCTTGAACATTTTCGTTTCTGTTTTGAACGCGGCTGGACTGAGTTCTTTAAATGGGACACTTAATTCTGGTCACTTAACTTAATATTTGAGTCGATTACTTCACTGCCAGTACGTGATGATAGGTGAGCCTAGTTGTTAGTTACTTCACTAATGAAATTGAGACATTTACACTTCTAAACAGAAAATGGTTTATATATAAATTTTAGGCTTCTGATACCGTGAAGCCTTATATCCCCGGTTTGTCTGTCTGTTTGTGGACAAGTATCAACTCAGCAACCACTAGGGCTAGAGACTTGATTCGGGTGTCGTTGAAAAGGTCTTGCCAAGAGTAGTTCAGAGCCGTACAGTTTATGTCCCTAGGTGGTCGGGTTCCAAGGTAGCTACAGCGATTAGTAAACCAATCACAATGCTTCGCAACGGCTTCTGATATGTGAATGAAGAAAATTATTCAAAAGTTTTTGAATTCAATCTATTAACAAGGTTTGAGCTAAGAATGACGATTATTCCATATAAATAGTGAGTACAGATTGAGTCACCTTTACGTTAGAATAGGCTGCGTCGAGACACGTTCCATACCTGGTGGTACTTCTTGAAGATGAGACGAGCTTGAGATTAAATTCTTGTAGAAGTGGTTCTAATTTAGTCGAAGATGTTAAAATATATTTTAATTTGCATGCAATCAACTTTTCACTCCGCTTATTTATAAGTAGGCGTTTTGTATTAACTTTTGAATAATTTTCTTCATTCACGTATCAGAAGCCGTTGCGAAGCATTGTATTGGTTTACTAATCGCTATCGCTATCTTGTTTGTTTTCGTAATTAATCATCCTGCACACAAAACTTGCGTACATTTTAAATGTCTACCATATAATGAAAACACAATTCTGATCATAAATCCCTCGATTAAAAACAATATTGATCAGATATTAAACACTTACAATGAACAAACCGAAAAAATGTAGCTTCTCTAATATTTATCCAACTTACAACTATGTGAATTTCATTGAAGGAAAACTGATGATGTAAGATTTTTTTTTTAGTTAAGGCTTGTAATGGCGAAATAATAATTCCAAACAGTTGATGTATTTATATGATGTTTCATGTCGATAACCAATGGATGCAACTCTTCAATTTTGGAAATTAATTCTTGGCTATTCTGACAATGAAAATTTTGAAGAACTGTTGCTTTTACACTTAAAAAAAAATACAATTTACTTTTCAAGTCAATTTTACTAGTACGGTATTTAATGTTTATTTAATTTTGATAATCGTGTGCCGAAATAAAATTTAATCTATGGTCATTTACATTAACAAATTATTCTTTGTTTTTAGTTTTTATCCTGTATTGAACAAAATCTATACGTTTGATGTTTACACTACTGAAAAATCTATGAAACGTGCAATTTATAAAATTATTACAAATAATTCTCAACCTTCATTCAAGTTATTAAATTTGAAACATAGGCCTTCAGTCTCAGTACAAATCTATTTTTACTACTTCGCTGACTTTTGAAAAAAAAAAAAATTATTCACAAGTAATTTGTTTAGTTTAAATGTCATTCCACTTGAATGAAATGCATTTCAAACTACAATTCACTTATCATATTAAATGCCGTCGCATCTCCATTTCATCAATACAGTTACTGGAGCCAGACCAATTGCAAAGGACGCCGTCAAGATATAAAATTTAAATCAGGTCCATTAGCAAGCCATGAATTTAAAATGAGATCGGTAAACTCAGTTCAAAAAGGTACGAACTAACAGGCTACCATTTAAAATTCATTTTCAAAATTGACAAAAGGAAGCGCTTAACTGATTTGTTTAATTTTCAAAAAGGAAAATGTTCAAAAATGTATTTACTTTTGGAGACATCAATTCTGTTTCTTACTTTCTAAGTTTCTAGAAATATGTTGATGACATTTAATGAATACAATGTATCTATTTATACATATAAATTACAATTATAAAAAAAATACATTAAATATTGAATGATTGATAGGCTTAGCAATTGTTTTATGATTCGAGGAAGACTCCATGAAGAAGGTATTGACTGAGGATCTTCCTGTCTTAAAGCAGGACACTGTTTTGTTTTTCTTTCCCCACTTTCAGAATTTGTTAGGAGGGATGCAGCAAGGCAATGTTATCCCTTCTGACTACATTGCTTTGCTTCTAGTCAGAATAATCCTAGTGAGCTTCGTTAAGAAGAAAATACCGGGAAGTTCCATCAAAACTGGAGTTCCTCTGATGCGTTTTTTGATTTAGTAGATACTTTCCTTGGGGAGTGGTTGCCAAATTGAATTGGCAGGAAGTGAAGGTTCTCCGCATCTCTAGCTTTCTCCAATATTATAGTAGTTATGTTACAATAGCATTGCTTCTGTTAAATTATCTTAATATTTATAAGGAATGCAGAAATTCGCTGTTATCATGATATAATGTTACAGATTATCAGTTATAATTAAAAAAAAAAGAAAGCAAATTATTTAGCTAAGGAAGTTAGTAATTCAAAAGAGGAAAAATAATAAACAAGTGAATATAATTTTGTGCTAAAGCTTAAATTTAAGGGTGATCCATAATAATAAAAAAAATTGAAAATAATAATAAACTACATTAACGTAAGGAAGTAAAAAAAAGTTAGAAAAAACAAAAAAAACAAAAAAACAAAAGAACCCACGCGGAAATTGAGATAAAAAAAAGATTAAGAGAAAAAAAAAAAATACAGTAAATATACGGATTCGAAACCACAACCTTCAGTATATGAGTCCGAGACGTTACCGATCAAGATACAGCTGAAAATTGAAATGCGATGGTTGCATTTCTAACATTTAAGCTAATAGCGGAAATCCAATGAAAAAAATGCTAAATATCTCGAACATGGGAGGGCGTTGTCTCCGGAAAATACCTATTCCTACGTTTTTGGGCCTCGGAACACGTTTGCCGTTTGCCGTTCCGACCTTCCGTTCCGGAGTTGTTAGGAGTGGACAGACACGGACGGACGGACAGAACAAACGCAGTAGTACCGATTTTGGTTGCTATCACAATAGCTCTCAAATGGGTCGCTAAAAATCGTGAGAGAAATTTCAAAGATTTCAAATTTTGAACTTGCTGAATATAAACTGACGTAAAAGTATTAATGTCAGTATACTTTCTTCTTAACTCCTCCGAATGCAGGAACAGATTGCATTCAAATTCAGTTAATAACATTTTAATACAAATAATTATAAATGCTGAGTAATTCGCCCAAACATTACAGGAAAAATTATTAGATATCAATAAAAAATGTGAAGAAAAATCTGATAAAAAAAAATCGAATTTCTATATCATTCAAAATACAAACAGTTGTATTGTATTACATTGTTTTTACGTAAGGTTTACGAGGAAAAAAAAAGATAATACACAAGAAAAAACTAATCGGTATTATAGTTCGGTAGATGATTTTAGGCTTCTGATACAAGTATCAGAAGCCTTATAACCCCGCTTTGTCCGTCCGTCTGTGGACGAGTATCATTAAAATATCATTAAATTATCATTAGCAACAACCACAAGAATCGCAACAATTGCGCCTTTTGCATTCGCAACAATCACATTTATAATAATAAGGAAATTAAAGCAATATCAATTTTATTGTCTTATACGTATCAGAAGCCGTTGCGAAGCATTGTGATTGGTTTACTAATCGCTGTCACTGCCTTGTTTTTTTTTTTTCCATATTTTGTTACGTACTCTCTAAGTTTCTGAAAAAGAAAGGTAATAAAAAATAAATGCATATTGTAATGATTTTCATAAGCATTATTCACTGTGTATTCTAATTTGCCTTACTGTTTGTAATTGTTATGATTTTTATCAGTCTTTAATTCAATATTTGTAGTGAATGCTTCTGGCAACTAGTTCGATAAAATAAGACTTAACTCAACTAATCTGGCAAGATCTCCTTTATTTACACAATGCATGTGTTTATGTAGGCTGCTTACAAGGCTGTGATTGGTTGCTGTGCTGTACAAATTGATTGGGGGACTTACTGTATACTTTGGCTTTAACTGATTTTTAACTGACATTTTAAATAATAACCCATCAGAAGCATGGTCAACGGAAAATTTAAATAAAACAATAGAATTAAATAACAAACAGCAATATAAATTAGAATACACAATGAATAGACTAAATGCTGATAAAAATCATTACAATATTTACCTAAACAGATTGTTTTAAAATCGTTTATCTAGGGATTAACCATTTTTTTCCTATAATGAGCTTATTTTTTTGAAATTTCAACAAAATACGAGAAGCTGTAGGCTCTACACCAAGCAACCAAAACTTAAGTAAATAAAAGCCATTGTTCACACCAGCCAATCAAAACAAAAAGACACCTTTGCGGATTTTCAATTCGAGAGCCGCATATCATCCTTGATTAAGCTGTGGGTTGCATTACTGAAAACATAATTTAGCATTTATGCGCTCTGACTTGCTAACAAGTCACGAGAAAGAAGGTTTGTTAGACAATTAAAACGAATATATAATTGCTATCAGGGGCGTATATAAGGGGGGGGGCCGAGGGGGCCCGGGCCCCTCCCGAAATAATGAAGATATGTCCTCCCAACGTTTTTTTTTTTTTTTTTTTTTGTT
>JAFIDM010009631.1:61816046-61853998 GCA_023159025.1 Thereuonema tuberculata
GCCCCCCCCCCCCCGAAAATATATTCTATATACGCCACTGATTGCTATAATAATCCAGGAATGACACAATGTGTTTTGAAATAAAATGAAACTGTTCAGCAATTCTTTCGCACAGTATTAACCAAAACTATTGAGATGTTCAAATTCAGATACAACAACAATTTTCAGCACAAAATACAAGTTTTAAATGAATAACTCTACTTGGGACAACTTCATTCTTAGGTTAAATGACTCAGCTTATTAAAATTAATCATATTTAATTGACTGTGGAGAACAGAGCCGCCATGAAAAGAAGACAATATTTAAGAAAGAAATCTTAAGAAGGATGATGAAGGGATAACTGAGTATTTTTCAATATATCCTATGTGTTATGTTTATAGATCCTACATCTAGAAATTTACACACCATTTTTACTAAAGACATATAATAATTTATTTTTCATAAAAATCTAGTTTACTTTGTAGTATTTTGAAGGAATTTAATTTACAAAAAAACAACTAATTTTAAAACAAAAAATTAAACACCAATAACTTAATTTTAAAGGAACTTTTAAATAATGATAAAGAAATCTTAATAAATAAAGTAAAAATATATAATAAGTGCATGCAAAATACCATTACTGTCCCTTAGAGAAATTAGGCTTCACTGCAGTGCTATTCTTTGTTCTTATACATTATCAATGGAGGACTTGTGCACTTTCGCCATTTACGTAAAAGTAGAAATTTCTAAAAGAAGTTACTAGATGACAGTGATCGCAATATTAGTTTATGTAAAAATTAAACTTATGGCCCTTCATTTTTTTTCCAATCTCAATAAATTGTCGCTAAAGTTTCATGAATATCGCTGCAAGTTGTTAAAAGGGCACGGAATAATGGAAGGAGACAGATAGTCTTCGATAACTGATGATGTTTCAGCATATTTAAAGTACGAATCTGCCTAACAAAAAATATTTGCCTATAGTTTCTCCGGGCTTCGTTGCTGATCTTCAAAAATATCATTATTGATCTGGCAACAACACAGAACTTTTTATTTTGTCTCTAGAAATATCCTGGAAATCAAAACATTAATTAACAGTTCTAAAAACTGGATGTCTGAATTATAATGAATAACTTATTTACGGTATATAATGTATTTTTCTCGGGTATTTACTGAATTATTTAATATCTTGATTATTGTGGTTACTGACTACTAAATCACTTCCAACTCAGAAATATCGAGCTTTCAAGCAAGTTCCTTATAAAAGATTGCCATGATCGCCAATCCCTAATCCCTCTTGGGTTTTGCAGATGAATTTTTCACAAAGTCGAAAAATTCTTAGGCATTTTTCGAAAAAATATATTTTCTTTTAACAATCACTTTAGCATGAGTAACAACAGCCTAATCAATTAAGATTTTATTTTTTAATTTAGATTTATTTCAAATAAAATCAAAATATATCCATATGGCCAGAAAAAAGCTAAAATTTATTAGATGACATTTTTATTTATTTCAAGACTGTTAACACTAAGGTTGAAGTTTCTTGATATATACTTACGTGTCTCTGCTATGTATTTAGGTCGTATAAAATTTGTATTTTTCATTTTTAACATTAAGAATTTTCGGGGGCTACGGAAGTAAAAACTGCCCCTCTCCTTCCACATTTCGTTTCACCACATTACTTCCCACTAACTTAAATTATATCTTTTGGTTCAGGGGCCCCTTAGGCTCAAAATTCCCCCACTAGGAGGGGATCATCAATACACTACTATTCAGCGTTTCATGAGCGAAGAAGGCATTCAACAAGAATGTTCACTTTCGTTTTTTTTTTCTTTCTCTCAATCTTCCTATTTGAGGGACGGGAATAATATTTCTGTAGTCAGATTATAACTCTTTATCAAAGCCTTTAGCCTTTTGCATCTTTTTAGACAAAGTTTTTAACTGGATCATAATTTAAAAAAAAAAAATAATAATCTTAAGGTAATCAAGGGAATATCAGAAAGTGAAGACATAATACTGTATATTCAATAAGATACATCCACAATCATAGAAAATAAAAAAGACATGAGGCAAAACAGCTTCAGAGTTATCTCGTCCAACATTAGAATCATTAGAAAAATAGAAAACTCAAATTTAGAGACAGAAACAATATTAGGTCTAATAACAAAATAACCACAGGATCTTATGCTTCTACACATATTCTTATGTTGAAAGTAGTGATTTCAACATCTGCATGTATTACATGAACATATATATATATATATATAGTATAGATAAATAAATAGATATTCAGATGGATAGGACCTGATATAGATACGTTCAACCCCCTCTCCCCAAAATTATTTATTATTTATTTTATTCATTTTTTTAGGGCTTTCCCGTCATTGTGATTGAGAAAGACTATACTAAATACTCTGATAGCCAGATCTGTAGTAGTGACTAGCTGAGAAATTGAATGCTCGATGTTCTGTAATACTCAAATGTTTCCATGCAGCAAAATCAATATCACTGAATGTATCACTTTTAGTAGAGATCTATCTACTATCAAAGACGAAGGGATCTTAAAAAAATATATTGATTTCTGAATAACATTCAGCGCAGCTTGTAATAAATCATTTTCGATTTTTGACAGTAACATTTCATTATTTTACTTGCAAATTCTTTTTGCATTCCCCTAAGAAAACGAATAAAAATTTAAACGGGTTAGGAAATTTTCCATGTTCCGATTTTCGAGGCTGTAAATTAAAAGTGTTTGCTGGAATACAATGTTGCTGATTGATCTTGATAAGGAATATGTAACCACTCTGAAACCCAACAGCGATGACTCGTCTAAAGAGAAGATCCAATAAGAATGGCTTTTTTAACTTCTCAAGGACGATTCGTTCACTCGATCTGCTTAGATTGGGTTGAAACAAAACATACCAAGAAGTTCCTGAATGAACTGAATTTAATCTGCTTTCTTTCAAATGTTGATTTTTTTCTGGTTTTTAAAGTCGTGAAAACAAAAACAGTCAGTGTTTGTTTTTAAACTATAAATATCTTCTGAATATTATAATTTGTACAAGTGTTTCTATTTTCTGAAAAAAATTAATTCAATTCACAGATAAGCTTAGTTATCTAAATCGAATTAATTATACAAGCCCTTAAACAAGATTTTACAAGATTTTATTAAAACTGTCAAAATTAATTGTTAAACAGTGATAGAAATTCACTGTTCAGTTCTAACGCATTTCTGTAGTGATTTTTGTTACCTTCCACCGCAAATTTCGATACAAGGACCCACAAGGAAACTTTTCAAAGACAAAAGTCAAAATGTTTCCTATTTATAAAAGTGCTTGGGAGGTTTCAAAAGGCTGCAATAATTGAATGAAAACACTTATTATATCCAAACTTCATTACGAAGTTCATTATTAAATCCTTATTTATATACATTGTCTACACAGAGGACGTTGTTCATCATCAAAATGGCAAATAAGTACCAGGAAGAGGAAGAAACAGAGTTTAGAAATGCGCTTTCCCTTTTTCCAATCGACTGTTTATTTTAGGATCATCACATAGCAGTTAACAGCCATTACACTGTTACCGGATGTATACACTTTGGCTACTATAATTGAAACAAATCTGATAGGCTACTAATCAACAATGATTCCTCAAGACTTTTTTTTTTCTTTTGATCAATTTAAAAATAAATTTTGGAGCAAAAATAGTAAGTTCTTGTTTTACAGAAAGTAGGCTTACGGAAAAGCCAAAAATAGATCTTTCCATAAAAGCGTAATTGAGAAGCAAAGAGACTGTTGTTTGAAACAACCCGAAATTCTGAAGCTGCTGCTTTTTGTTGAAGATCGATCTCCTAATTTGTCTTTCTTAGCCCGAATAAATCGTAGTAGGCTTTCCATTATAAAATGCCGCCACAAATCCGAAAAACTAATTACAATTTCAAAGCAGATAATGTCATCTTCTTAGAAAGCAAGTTTCAATTAACTTCGATGCTCTTTTGAACAACTTAAGAAGAGGAAGATTGGTTGTGGAATAAAACCAGCACGATTCAAATAACTTAAAGAGAATTACTATCAATTTGCTCTCTTTTTTTCTATAATTTTTCTAAAGTGATGTTCGAGAGTTGACTGTAAAATAGGAAAACCAAATCCTATCACTGATGAATTCAAACAGGAAACATCGAAAATTGCTGGGAATTTAATAGCAGAGGTCTTCTCTACACTTCAGAAATATTTACCTACGTTTCTGTGCTCTGTCAATTGTCAAATACCTTTGGCAAATGGCGAAAGCAGTCTTTCAAGGTATCTTACACTGAATCGCTTATGAACTGCTTCCCTTCAAGATGTTCTCTCATCATAGTTTCGTTTGGTTTTTGACTTACGGTGATGAATCTAAATTTTACTTCTTTTTTTAAAACTTATTTGAATGAGTTTCTCATCGGCTGTGGCTTGTATTTAAGCAAAGATAGATAAAAAACGATCTCAAGTTGATGATAACATGGAAATGCAAGCAACATTAATGGTATGAAATTCTGAGGAAATGATAATTTTACTTTCGGTTTTTGTACGTGTAATCAAGCATTCAAACATTGCAATTCTACTCCGGATAACTCGTCACCCTCAAAAATGGCCAAAAGCATCTTTCTTCTCCATTTTGCATGCCATCGTGTTGTCTTTTCAGCCCTGCCCCTTCACTTTAAGAAAGCCAAGCCTTTACGGGTAATTTTCGACCACGCCTGTCACTTCATTCCTTTCATATCCCTTCGGAGGATTTGGGTTCTTGGAATCTCGCTCTAATCATTCAAAGCACACTTCTCGCTGCGACTCTGTTGAGTGTAGACGTTTTTCTTGACTGCTCCTGAGTGTGACTTCATTTCATAGCGAGTGAGCTCCGCTTTAAGGGCTATTTTTTCTGTTGCAATTTCGTGGTTCGATTACATTTTTAACATGCCAGGGAAACGAAAACTTACCTCGTTATCTTTTTTTTTAAAAAAAAGACTTAATTGCACTTTTTGAAAAATCAAATTTTTTGAAAACAGCTTTCGCCAAAGAACACCGTATTCCCAGGACTACATTAAACGATATTCTTTCATCGAAACAAGTAATTGAAGAAACTGACTGCAAAGACAAAAGAAAGAGAATGAGGAAATCGAAGTTTGACGAGATCGAGGAGTTTTAGTTCGATGGTTAAACATGTCAGATCGCAAAATCTGCCAATTTCTGCCGTGATTCTCAAAGAAAAAGACATGGAAATTGCTAAGGAGTTGAACATTGAAGATTTCGGCGGCAGCAATGGTTGGCTGGAACGTTTCAAAGACAGACATTGCCTTTCTTTTAAAACGATTAATCTGATAAAATGTGGTAACTATAAAAAGTGTTTTTTTTTTCCACTCATTCATTTGAATGTATTGATTTCTGAAAATCTTGTTTTTCTCACCGAATCCTACAGCAATTCATGAAAATACTGTATTTCAGTGGGGTTTTTTTTAGATTTTTTTTAAAAAAATTCCCACTCCGCCTAAGTCGTTACTCCGCTTAAGTCGTCAAAAATGTTCGGTCCCTTGAGTGACGACTTAACGAGGTTTTACTGTATAACTAAGGCGATTATCGTGCAAGTAAATTTTACTTCAAAATCTATTCATTAGTCCTTCACTTTATAAGCTCCAATCGTTCGGGAAAAGAAAAAAATTCCTAAGCAAATTCTAGTGCTGTAGTGATAATAAAATTTAGAATCTAGTATAAATTTGCTTATTCAGCAATTAATTTATCGACTTAAGCTGCAAAGCAACTCGCTTATGACTCTAGCACAGTGATTCTCAAGAAGTCGCTAGATCTGGCGCGAATATTATGACAGAATATTTTAAAAATGAGAATATAGAGATCTGTATAGAGATTCATTAAACCATGATGAATTAATAAGATGAGCATTTATTTATTTATTTATTAAAAAAAAAAAAGTAAGTAATAATTTATTTTATTTGTAGTTATAGTTTATATATGAAGTGTGCCAGAAAAGTTTTACTTGTTTTACAGTGCACCGCGAACCAAAAAAATTGGAGAACCCCTGCTCAAGCCAAAACTTAAAAAAAAAAACAAACACAAAATTCTTTCCTGTGAAGGATAGTGATAACATAGTTTAAGTTGACAAACACCGTTGAATCGCGAAACACTCCATATGGTAGTTTCCCATCATTAAGAACGGTCATTTCTTTGCGAGTTCAAGGTCTGACGTGTTTTGAGGTTAACGGGACAAGGTTTTGATTAATGATGAATCAGGAGACAAAAAAAAAGGAACAGTAACAAAAGTGAGAACTTGCCACTGTAACGTGTATGTAATCTACGTATATAGCAAGAAGATAGTTTAAATACCATAAAAGAGTTAGGATTTTCACATAGTGAATCCGAAAAAAGTGACAACAACGTGATTATTTTCAGGTAAAATTAAAAACAATTTAGCCATACTCTGACATCGTAAGTAAAGTTGTTTTTTTTTTTTTTTATTTTATTTTTTTTTAAAGGATTCACCCAATACTTCTAACTAAGCACATTAGCATGCAGCAGAGTATACATTGAGAATGCTAGAGTAAATATTTATTCCTCTCCCTATTCTTAATATATATGCAGATTCTGTTCCAGGAAGAACTTAATCAATATTTAGCATTTATATAATTTGGAATTTAAAATCGTAATGTGCAATGCTTCTAACTAACAGGTTACAACACGAATTATATAACTTATATAACTTTGAATCCCTACTTTAAAAAGACACACTGAATGACTAAACTACGTTAAAGAAGTTAAAATATCTCAAAATTAATCTAGAAATCCTTAATATCAGCAGTAATTTAAATAAATCAAGTTGAGCTTTTACCTAATTATTATTAAAGAGAAATTATAAGACTTCTTTCTTTTTTTGAGGGGGGGGGGGGGCTTCTGATC
The DNA here is from genome assembly GCA_023159025.1 of Thereuonema tuberculata. NCBI lineage: Eukaryota > Metazoa > Arthropoda > Chilopoda > Scutigeromorpha > Scutigeridae > Thereuonema > Thereuonema tuberculata. The sequence goes on from JAFIDM010009631.1 coordinate 61,822,958, forward strand.
TCAACAAACAACAAGTGCAAACAAACACTTTTTTTTTCAAAATTTTAACACATCAGGAAAATCTAATGCTAAATTTCTAATAGTTTTTGTTTGCTTGGATAAAATCTCACTATGTTTTTATCGATCTGGGAAAAAAAAATCTTTAATAAAACTACTGAAAACCAACAAAAATTGGTTTTCGTGTACTGGTAAAATAATAATGCCATTTATACAGATTATGGTTAAAGAATTTCTTTTTACATCATTGCAATCAAACTGTGTAAAATGAACTACATTTAAGAAATAAAAAGGGGCTTTACTAACTAGAAGCTTGTTTATTATATAAAAAAATGACCTCTTAACCGAAACGAATGTCGCAACAAGTTAACAGGAAGATAATAGTTCCAGGAAAATTAAAGGCAAATAAAAGGAAGGTCTTTAAACTTAGTTAGCATTTCCTTAAATAAAGTAACCACCTTTAATCACTTTAAACCGTTTAGAGCAGTGGTGGCCAACCTTAAGCATACCATGCGCCAATTTTTTCACAGACGAGTTCAGTTGCGCTATACATCTCAAGCACGTTTTTTACCTTCTGACTTAACAACCAAAAAAAAAGGGAATTTCCTATTTAACAACCAAAAAAAAAAAAAAGGAAATAAGCTGGCAACACCGATAAAAATATTCTTACGTTCGCCGACAGAAAAAAAAATATATTCACCGAGAAGTTGGACATTATCGAAGGCTGTACGAACTGAACTGAGATCATTTTGGTGTTGAAAATATTAAGATGGATTCAGTTATGACACCTATTTTAAAAAAATAAGTAGATGCAAGGATGCAATGCGCCACTTGTTATCATCCAATGCGCCACGTTTGGCGCATGCGCCACGGTTTGGCCACCCCTGGTTTAGAGGTTGATTTCTATCATATAATTCATCGAATCCTGTTTCGCCTTTTTTTATACTTTACTGCAGTAGTAACTGCTTTAATATTGCTTTTTCATTTTAAACCAAACCTTACTATTGTTTTGGTCATTGTACATACAGGGAGGAAAGATCAATATTCTGGAAGGTCATAGCATCGGTCATTCTAAGATAAAAAGTTATATGAATACGTGTCCTGTTCCAAATGGTTTCCAGAGAAAACTATTTAAATATACAGTATTTGAATTTGGGGTATTTGAATATACAGTACTCTTTAATAGACAGTACGCGCCACTGTCTGAAGTTAACAGTTGCAAAGTGCATTGATATTGACTGTGGAATTATTGAATATTTATTATAAACTGATTAAATTTGTCATTTGAACAAGGAATATTAGGAACAGTACATAATCTCTTTCTTATCAATAACTTTGCAACTCTACATTCAAATAGCTCTAACTCGTTCGTAATAGAACATATCTTCATATAAACTTTTTTTTTATTATTATTATTATTTAGAATGACTGACAGTACGATCCCTGTAAGAATGATTGACAGTTTTGACCCTGTAAAAAAAAAAACCACCCTGTATGTAATGCCTTTAATTTACATTATCTACAAACATTCTTTAAATCAACCAATGGTAAATCAATTAGACTTTATTTTCCTTGTACTCTAGTGATAACTCAACAGTTAACCTCTGGGAAGCTTAAAATCCTAAATTTGTCCATTACAACAGAGGTGATGTTAGCTAAACGCAACCTAGGCTTAAATCTATGGGCTCGAGTGGAAAAATTATTAGTTATTTTTGGTTGGATGGTTTGATGTCGAGATTAAATTAGATATGAAAACGGGGATTCAAGCTTTTATGAAACCCAGAATTACACTGTTTTGTTATGATATTACAAGAAAAAAACAAACAAAGAAACTGAATGCTAATTGCATTTTTCCTATCGTTATTCAGTTACAAGTAGTTTTTAACCAGATTATTCAAAACTAGCAGCAAAGCCTGTCGGATGACAGGCATAAAAAAATCTGAAAAAATCATTTTATTATCAACTATCAACTATAAAGTAAATATATCCTTATAAACTACATTTTTTGTAAAAACAGCATCAGATCCTTCTATCAGATGTCTTGATCTATTCGGTCAAGAATTTTGATTCTGACGCCACAAGCACGACGTGCTCGAGAAATAGCAACGTATAACTGTCCATGACTAAAACAGGCTCTGGTAAATAAACACCAACCATATCTAAAGTTTGTCCTTGTAAATAAATTTTACTAAAAAATAAGAATGGAATAATTATTATTTTTGACCCACAACGCCGAAAGGCATTTAAAACTCACTTTTGTAATCTAAATACTGCGCTAACTTGTGAACGAAGCTTCTACGGCAAGAATGGTTTTGAGTTTCAAAATCAGCGTAAAAAACTGAGTAAGTACCGGTATGCCAAATTTTAAAATTTGGGTGCAGTGGTAACAAAAGTATTTGGTTTTGAACGTATGTTTTGTTAGAATTTCAGTTGTCTAGGTCAGTTCCCAAGGATAAAATTTCATGGAAACAACATGGAATGACAAAATTCACTAATATTTCATCCAATTTGAGTACCCTTGATTCAATGGTACCATTGAGAACCTTGGATCTATCTTAATAGCTTAATTATATCGAGTTACAGACAGACAGACAGACGAACTTAGCCAATTATATAAGTTGATGATTAGTCTGGCAAATCAACTAGAAATCTTTCTGATTTGGTTTGATTTCGATTCCCTGGCAAGTTGTAATATTTCTTTTCCTTTTTCCTTGGATGAAGAGGAGGAAATATCCGTAAGATGCTCTCTCAACTCTCCTAACTTGTTCATACATCTTCTTGCTTTCTAATATAAGTTCTTTCAAATGTCATGTAGATGCAAACAGCATTCCTACAAGCAAGCGAGGGAAATACGCACAATCTAATGGAAAGAGAGTTCCATCAAACTTAAGAAATGTTGTAAGGCAAGAAAAAAAAACTATCTGCTAAATACAGTGGAAACTCGTTTAACCGTCACCTTCGGGACCGGGACTGTGACGGTTAACCGAATAGACGGATAACAGAAATTTCGCAATAAACATGTACAGTGACGAAATTTCTATGCTGGTTTGGGACAAAAGGCAAACAAGAAATTACAATAATACAAAGAAAAATCTGTCGGTAACAAACAGATATCGTCAGACACCAAACAAATAATAATAATAATAATAATAATAATGGCAGATGCAGGAAATGCCGCACTACGCATGAGACGATCGACCACATAATATCAGGCTGTCCCCTTCTCTCCCAAACAGATTACTTCCACCGACACAATCAAGTAGCGTCGATTGTTCATCAACAGCTAGCACACAAACACTCACTTATTAAGAACACGGTCCCGTACTACAAGTACATACCACAAAGTGTATTAGAGTCATCCTCACATAAGCTGTACTGGGATCGCCCCATTCACACAGACAAAACCATACATCACAACAGACCTGACATCGCACTTGTTGATAAGGTCAACAAACAGACCTATCTATTGCAGTGCCTATCAACAAGAACATGCAGAAAACTCACGCAGACAAGATCAGTAAATACACCGATCTAGCCCACGAGCTCCAGAAGCAGTGGAGGCAGGACCGAGTACGTGTTGTACCCATCGTTCTGTCTGCCACTGGTCTGGTGCCTAACACATTGCATCTCAGTCTCAGCACACTAGGAGTTCACAAAAACACTTATGCACAACTGCAGAAGGCTGTGGTACTCAACACAACACGCATAGTTAGGAAATTTATGGACACAACCACACATCCCTAACCAACTTTATTATCGTTATATAATAATTATCGTCTTTACACGTCTTTACACTTGGCAATATGTGCTTTGGTCCTTGACCCGCCATATTGTTTTTGCTGGGAAACCCAAGGTTTGAAACATACAAACATAATAATAATAGAAACATAAAACAGTAGGCCTACTAGATAATAAGGTTTATACGTTGAAGTTGTAATCAGTCATCTTCTTCTGTTTCTTCGAGGCTCGAGCTTTTTTTCGCGGCAATGTCCCGTATTTTACGGAGAAGTAAGTTTTGCGATCGATGACGGATAACAGAGTGACGGTTAATCGAGTTTCCACTGTAGTAAGCATGAAAATGAAGGTCACTAGACTTTAATGCAGGCTAGCCAACTCTTCACAAGCCCCGAAGTATAGTTTCTCTCCAACGGTTAAAAACTTAATGAATCAATACAAATGACGGCTGTTAAAACAGAAGTAATATCGTTACACTGGTTATTCAAATTGTGATTTTGAGCTTTTCTATGTATTTTTCACAGAATTCATTTCATAAATAATTGATTTAAAAAAAAAAAAAAAAAAACTATTTCTACCAATTACGGAGAATTCTAAAAAAAGTTCTGTTTTATGTTTGTTACTTTGCTAATAAGTCCAACCCGTCAATCAAAGGCTGCATCTCGAACAAAATGCAATTTAACAATACATTCATACAATTTTTTGCAATCTGTTAAAAAAACTAATACTTTAATTTCATCTGCCATCCGGAAGGATCCGGGGACTATTTAAAATACCAACACTTTTTATTTCAAATTTAATACGTCACAAATTAAACTTTTTTGAACCAAAAGTCTATATAAGACATAAATTGTATATTTATTTATTTACTTATTTTAATATTACCATGTTCGTTTACAGAACATTGCTAAAGTGAACTACTACAGCCATTTTACTAGAGATAATTATTCGAAGACCGATATTTCCTAACATTGTACTGTTTTCATTACAAAAATAAAGCTCTTAAAAATATCCAAACACTTCATTGAAGGTTTTGAGTGAAAGTTTGACGCCGGTTGGTGTTCACGCCTCTGAGGGGCAAACGACACCATAAATCGCAAAAACATCGAGGCGAGAAGGCTAAGACCCTACATTACCATTCAACTGTAGAGTCACCAGATGCACTTTTCGTATTGGGAGCAAATAGAAGCCACATGTTCAAGGTCCCATCAGAACTTCACCCTCCGTTTGACCGTTTAAAAAGAGCACGTGGCTCAGACAGTCCCAATTCTCAGCCAACGACGCCGGAGCAATTTACTGACGACAGCCATTTATCTGCTAAAAATATTAAACTTAGCCTATCTGATGGCATCGTTAGCATAATAAATGTTTCGATTCTACCGTCGCGTCGTAGACTTTAATTTTACCTACATTCTCTGTCGTTTGTTTCTTACTTAAGTGATGATGCTATAATACTCTTACACTATTTAAATATGTGATGTTATAATAATCTTAAATTACTATTTTAATCTCAAAAAACTATAATGTAAATTAGTTTAATGAATTTTTCACATGAATTGGCTTATTTCGTCAAGTTAAAATTTCATCCTAAAGAATTGAATTTATTGTCATTCTGCTAAAATTGTCACTGTAACGGTATTCGTTGTAATGAGGCAGTCCTTTATCATTTAAGGGTTGGTGCAACAAGGAAAAGCTTGTCTCTTTTGGGCCTGACGGGGCCGATCACTTCCGCCTCGTCTGTAAAGTCACATTTTAAGGAAAAAAAAAACAACAACAAAATATTTGATTTGTTGGCAATTGTTTTCGATTATCATTGTATATATGTTTCTATATGCAATTCAGACTGAAAACATGTGTCATTAAAATACAATTTATTTAAGATATATGATTTTGCAAACAATAAATTAAGCAATTAAAATAATCCCCAGTATTTCATCTTATTATTTGAAATTTCATATTTTAACATATTTTAAATTTATGAAATAACTGGAAAATTTTAAACCAAAAATAAGAATTATAAGAAAGAATATCTCTAACAAATTTTGGAATTCTTCTAAGTCTACTTATTCAGAAGAATTTCAAAAAAAAATCATAATATTCATGTTCTTGTCAAAAATTACTGTAATCGTAAACGTTTTTCTTGGTATATTACTTTTCGAACTGGAAAAAAAAACAAATCTTAAGGAGAAAACAGAACTGAAGTAAAACGGGTTACTTAGATAGAAATGAAATGTTTTGCCAAAGTTGTTTTGTGATTAAGATAGAGAACTGGAGTATGTGTAATATCTTCCTACATCATTCAGAAAATTCTGTAAAATGATATAAAAGCATAACTTCGTTTCCTTAACATAAATCAGATTACTAATTGTGCGTTAAAATTTTGGAAAGAATCCAATTTCCTTGAAGAGTGGACTAAGCCAACAAAAATTTCAGTGTTGTAATAAACTATATGGTGATGGTGGGGGAGAGGGAATATATGTTTCAATTAATAAAGCACTGCCTTTTATTTTTTTGAAAACGAGACTGTTTTTAAAACCGAATCCAATTCCAGCAAAACGGCATTTTACAAACAAAACAGCACATGTTGTACTTGAAAGTTCTAGGAAAACAAGACTTCCTCAGGAAAAGGAAAACATTCAGGAAACCTTTGAATTTTAACATTTCTCTCAGTTTAGCAATAACAAAGCTGAATAACAGTACATACAAAGTACCACAGTATGTTATCTTAGAAGTTCAACAAAGATTGGCAGACAATTTACAATACATTTATTTAATTGCAATATTTTTTTGAAACTGAGTAATACGAAATACTTTCAGTACGACTCGATGATGTTTAATATTAGAACCAGATTGTTCCAATATGTTCCAAGCGGTTTAATTAAACAGTAAATGAATAATGAATGTAATTAGGGACCTTAAGGAACATCCGGTAATTCTAGTTTAGTTTAAACAGAACTAACAAAGAAAGCCTGTTGCTGAAAAAATAGCTAGTGTACATCACAAAAGAACTCATTCTTTGTACTTCTACAATTCAAAGGTTCAGGTTTCACCTCATTACAATCGTTAATATTGAGCAGAAATAAATAAATTATAATTATAAAATTTAGAATGGCGCGAACATTCTAATCATTTTTCTTAAAGACCTCTCTTATCAAATTTCATCGAAATCTTTGAACCATTTCTGTTACAACTTAAGACAGAAAGAAAACGGACATTTTATGCTTTAATTACTTCCTAGAAGCATGAGAAAAAGTTCAAGGAAAATGGAACAATTTTCCAAATCAAATAATATTCTTATAGAAGTAAAATTAGAAATTAGATTTATATAAGTAATGTTTACGTTTAAAAAAAAATAACATTAAAATTGCATTCTGAATTTACAGTATTATTCGTGGATTTCTCTATTTTAGAAATGCTAGGCTTTTAGTCGGTCATTCTTTCAACAGCTGCATTGATTGTGGAACTGTAGTTGTTATATAGGACACAAAATCAACAAACGAAGTTTCCCCTTATACAAATTTGCCAAACAGAGAAGAACAGAGGTGTTCCAGATGCCCGTAAGATTTAAGTAAACTGTTCCTTTAATTAACAGCAATTAGTATGTTTCTGTATGGATTCTCTACTACCATTCATAGTCCAAGTGAATTAAATTCATATTAGAATGAAAGAACACGCATTTTCCTTATTCATCGAATTTACTACAGAAATTTTTCAGTTTTTTTTTTTTTTTTTTTTTTTTTACTTCGAGATTTGCGATTCTTAATATACTTAAATTTTTAATAATGAAGCAGCGTATTATTTATCATGTATAGACAATGCAGTGAACTTAAAACTCCAAATATATCACATTAAATTTAAGCAATATAATGCTGTTGAAAATATAAACGAAATATTTTACGAAATAAGATACTATTATTGTAAAGTTTTTGTTTTTTTTCTTTATTTACTTCACTGATTGAAAGTTATTATTAATTATATCTGAAGGAATCTAATCTTACAATTAAATCAGTAATTAATGACTATCTAAAACCTTCTGTGTGGGCTTAACGGACAAAGCTAGCAGGGTCGACCATTAACCTTTATAAAAAATTAAAAAGATAATGATAATGAATAATTGAAATCTTAGGGATCGGATAGCTTCTTTGAAATTCATTTATAAGCTTCACTGAACAGTTGTAATGGTCTTATTTAGTATGAATACTCTTTATTTTTGAGCATACTTATGAAATTAACAATTCGTGATGGAAACAGTGGCTAACTAAAAATAAGATAGTAAAAATCAAGAATAAAATGTGGAATACAAATCCTTGGGCAGCCTCCATCGCGAATTCCCAATTCTTCCCCTCGTACGCCTTTTGAGTCTTGCACTGGCTGAGTAGCTCTGGCTGAGGAGAGCTCAACAAGCTCGAAACGGTCGTCCCAGAGTCTCAGCTCGACTCATAAAGGCATTATTATTTCATTACGAAACTAACAAGAAAAAGTGATTAGGTTATTTGTTAATTTAAAATGATTTCTCAAAACATAAAACAAAATATCAAGTTTTTTTGCTTTTGTGTGTGTATGCGTGCGTTTGTTTTTTTTTTTTTTGTTTTTTTTTTAATAAAATTTGAAGATGGTTTTTCTCAAATGAAAAGTTTTCGTCATTTCTTGTGTGCGTACGTGACCATTCCGCTTTCTTCCCAGTTATGAAATTCTCAAAAAAAAAAAAAAATGCTTAATAATCCTGTTTCGCTGTCTTCAAGTTTTCAGCTCTTCACTGTCTTATCATCAAACAAAAGCGCATCATTAATTTAACGATACGGAGTTGGTAAACAATCTCTCCAATGGTTACTGACCAAATTTAGCAAGTGGCGGAAGAAAGGAAAACGCTGTAGCATTACTTTGGCCTTCTATAGCTTTGCATTGTAAGATGGCTCAGAGTGGGTGGATTGGAAACACGCACGCGCCTCTTTATCTGTCCTTGGGAGAGTGGAGGAGGTGAACATATCTCGCCTTCTTCTCACCAAGTAAGATTAGGGGTTCCCATCGGAACCGGTCGCCTTCAACAATTGGCACTCAGTTGCAATCGCGTGCTGGGTCCTGGCCCCTTTAGCTTTACACAGAGAAAGAGAGAGAACACAGGGCATAACAGACTCTGCACGCCGCCACTGCTTGATGCCTTGCTTATCCAATGCATCTCTCGCTCCACGGAGTAGCTTTACGTAACTTCATCCTAATGCTAAATATAAGTGTTTCATTCATGAAGCTTTTCGCTGCGCCGATAAGGCAGATAAAAGAAGAGTTTAATTCGCATAATAAGCATCTTATTTTTCACGTAGTAGCCATATCTTTAATTCTACAAAAATTAAAAGATCTCAATTGAAACTGACTTCTCTGTTTATTCGGTTTAATATTGTTTAATGAATATTCAAGGACTGTGAGGAAGGAATAATTACAAATAACGAAATACGCAAAGAATATACAATCATAAAAAATATGTAAACCAAGTTAAATAAACAAATGGTCCTACATCCTAAATAAATACTTATTTATTACAGATTTTGATAAAGATTAAGTTTAAAAAAAAAAAAAATTCTAAAAACCTCTGACTTACGAATGTCTGGTCTTAAAATCCCAATATGAATTAGCTAGCAATACATGCATACAACACTAATCCACACTAATGGAATGGTTTTCGAAAACTTAATATTTACTCAGTTTATCTTCCAAATAATTCAAAAGCTGCTGAGATTATTTTTGATGTAATTTTTATTCAATTTGATTGAATAAGATTTCTGTTTTGTTTCATTACAATATGCAAAAGTAATGCTGTCAATTACATTCATTCGCCATATTCAAAATCTCACCAATAGAAACTATTTGTGACCTTCCATCTACAGAAAGTAGTTCTTTGTTCTAGAAGTTCTTTATTACTGACGAACTTTTAGAACGGAAAGCCAGGTGGGTTTGTTTGCCAACTGTTTCCATGCAAATTCCAGAAAGCTACTCGATCATTACTAGTCGGATTCGCTAAACTAATTTAGCAAAATGTCACATGTCCATTACTGATAGGTATAAATTTCTTCATATAAATTTTCTAAATCTGTGATGTCCAGAAAACAACATTTAGAATTTCCTAAGTTAAAAAGGGTCTTCGGAATCGACGTTGCCAGTGCAGATGTAATTCATCTTTTCCAATTTAGTGGTTCCCAAAAACTATGAATTATCTAAGGGTATCTATAAAAATTGTGAATTGGCCTCTATATCAGATTACATACAAAGTAAAGTACATATTTGCTAACGACCATTTCGGTTAGACTACAGCTCTTTTTTTTTGGTTAGATTACGAATAGATTGATAAAAATAAGCATGATAAAATATAATGTTGTAAGGGATTCGCGAGTCAAAAAAAAAAATTGATTAAGACTTTGTTACAGATTAAGTTATAATTCATATTGATTATAACAAGACCTTATTGTATTAAGATTAAAATAGGCTTTGTTATGATTTACATGCTGAGATTAATAGCATAAATAGTTGGGTAAGTTATGATTAAGTTATTTAGTAAGATCCTTCTTCGCAATAAGCAAGACTGAAGAAAGGTACTGTTTAAAACAGCAATAGTATTTTCTGTCTTCAAATTAAAAACATATTTACAAATTTTAAAATGATCAAATTACTCAGATATAAATTTCTACATTTATATTTGAATATTGTTCAAATATTTAATTAAAACAATCGAAGTCAAGATAACATTGAGATACGAAGGAGACAGGAACGTTTTTTTTTCTATAAGTTATATAGCATAGCCTAATCCCAGGAAGGACTCGGGGTTCTCTTTGATATCGAGCTGAACATTAGATCTTACTGTAAAGGAATACTAACATTTTATTTATAAATATTCGAAATATGTAAGTTACATTACCTTTATTTTATAACCCTAATACGATAATAAAAATTTACAAATAGGTAGAAGAGAGCGACATGCAAAACCGAATAACTCAAAAAAGAATTCTTTTGCACACATAATAAAAGAAGATAAACAATTCATTTAAAAATCTAATAAAATATTAAAACTGTACTTAACCAGGACGGTTTCAACCCGCTGACCGCTTGGTTACCTTCAGCTGCTGAAGTGCAACTGAAGTAAAATTTTAATATTTTATTAGATTTTTAAATGAATTGTTTATCTTATTTTATTATGTGTACAAAAGAATTTTAAAATCGTTCATATTAATAATTTCAACCAGCACACTTTAAACGTTTACATAAATTTCAAAAAGACTTTATTAGCTCACAAATAATCCAAGATAATTCGAGTTTTAGCGATAGTTCTCTATCAGTTCTATCAGTCTTTTGCCAAAACAAATTATAAAACTACATCTTGAATTGATAAAGATTGACTTTTGTTATGCTAAAGCAAAGAAGTAAAACAAAAGAATAAATAGTATATAATTTAAACAACCCAATACATAACTTAATATCTCGTTAAAGGAGTTGAACGATAGACCACTCTTCTAATTCCTCTATTTAGAAGTTAGGAATAATCTAATTATTTGATCGCGGCGGGACACACGAAAATATTGCAAGTTGAATTCACTGGCGTACCGAGGGGGGAGGATGGTAGGAGTTAGAACCTTCCCACTGCATCCAAACATGAAAGAATCTGGAATTCTTCAAAAATCTAGAATTTTGGATCCTTTTCTTTTTTTTTTTTGCTTTTTTTTTTTCTTGGTTGAACGACTACGAGGGGCATCCTAACCCCTCCCATCCTAAAATCCTGGTTACGCCTATTATAAAATTGCACCATTTATAAGAATATACTGTATCTATCAAATGACATCGTGTTTTACGTCCCTTTTACGTCATGTATCCCACTGGGACGCACGGTGGCCCATTGGAACGCTGGAGGTAAGGCTTCAACGATTCAGTGACTCGGAACTGAGATGAGGTCGGGCGGTCAGCCCAACGCTCATTCGTCTATATCCCCAGGAAAAAAACCCGGTATCCATTCTACAGAGGGCTGGGTAGACCATAGGTCCCGTTTGGAGGAGAATTTTGTAGAGCTTAATTATGTAAGCAAAACAAAAAATAAATTAAAAAAAAAGAAAAAAAGAAGGAGAAGAAGAACGTAGTTACAAATTTACATGACTAAAAATAACAAGAATGGAGAAATGGGCGAATGATACGATAATTAGGCTGAATTTTAGACTAATCCAGATCCTGAAATAGTAACTGTAAACTGGAAGCAAAAGTGATTCCACATAGATCTCCTGTAAATTTGTTTTATGTCAATTTTATTTCGAAATATATATGTGAAAATTCACTTTCACCTTTTAATAAAGAGTCAGAAACAGGACAAAAAAGACAAAAATTACAGTGGTTGATAACTTTTTTTTTTTTAAATTCTAGATAAACCAGTCGAAATTCATTGGACTTTGTAATAAAATTAAGGATAATAGACAGACATACATAGTAAGTACCGTTCATTTTATCTGAACAATATTATATATTTTGAATATTTTGTTCCAAACATTCCGAGCTTTTAAATTTGTAGTGTTATTTAAAAGCGCCTGAAAAAATTCCCCATTCAGCTTCTGATACGATTGGAATTTGAAAAAAAAAAAAAATCCAGGATTCAGAAAAGGGTTGGTATTTAATTTCATAGAAGCAAGACGTAAGCCTACCAAAGTTTCAGGCTTCAAGGTTAAAGATGAGTCATTTGTCCAATACTACAAAAAAATGACTACAAAAGCAAAATGTATCAACTTATTTGGTACTGAGATTCCTACTTCTTTTTTTATTTTTTTATTTTCTACTAAAACGCATCATACAGAATATAGACACAACCTTCAAAATTCAATTTACTGTATTTTCGGAAGAATTTCTCACACCTTTAACTTCAAGTTTACACACCAGGCCAACAGAAGAGGGAAGGGAGATGTGGCCCCAGCTTAAAAATTTCAGTTTCTTATACATTGTCAAAAAATTGTCAAGAGTATTACTTGTTTACTTTAATTTAATTCAAAGTTTAATTTAATTCAAATACATTCTAAAATTGTCATTCGATTCGAGAAGCAATGATATCATAATGGTCGATTTAATGACTGCTTATCGCCTGTTTCGGAAATAACAACTTACTGATTGCCGTAATCTTTAATACTTCCAATCTTAAATGAATATGCAATACACTGGAAACATTCATCACCTTTGAGCTATTTTTTGTTTTGCAAATTTGTTCCTAGCATTTACGACTTTTATTTTAAGAGTTGCCGGTTTTACTCTTTTATGAAGGGAACTACAGCATTAATTTTTTTAAATCAATTCTGGAATATTCTGAAGAATAATTGCATGTTCTTCACAAAACATTCTTATAGGATAATAGATCTTTTCAGAAATAAATAAAGGGATTTGCTAAAATTAAGCTCGAAAAACAACTTTAAAGCTAGGCGAACACCATCCAACATGTTCGTGCGACATGTCTGGCGTAAACGTGTTTGATGAGACTGCCAGGGTGAAACACGACAGGACATTCAACGCATGTCTTTCGGAAATCCAACCAATAAAAGCACAGAACTGAAATACGTCACTGATGACATCATTCGTAGTTTGCTCCCCTGAATATCTCAATTCCACTGCACTGAAAACCATCAAAAAGCTATTATTGTAATAAGAAACATCATCATTCGACAGGAAACGATCTTTACACTGAAATATAGTAATTTTATGCATCAAAATACGCTAGAAAACATTTTGAAGGAGGAATTTCGAACGATATTGAATGATATTGTGCCTGTTTCTCATCTGTGACTCAACAGCGAAAGTAATTTTAAAGTTTTGAATTTAATAATTATTGAAGCCTTTAATGTGGCAAAATTAACATTCAGAAATTAACAGAAATTTAGCAAATCCATCCTGGGATATTTTCTTTTTGAATTTCTTAGATTTATTAGGATTAATTCTTCAATTAACTAGCGAGCGATCGGCTATCCCAGAATTCCATGCGAACACAGCCGATGCTGTGAAATTATGAAAAAAATCTAGTTTTTAAAACCTCTCTCATAAATTCTGACGCATAAAATTAATGCATTTAAGTATAAACTTTATTTATTTTTGAAAGATAATCTCAATATTGTGATAATAATTTTGTAATAGCTCTCCGTCGAGCTGAAGTGGAGATAATCGAAGGGACGCCATTTCTACGAATGGGCGTGATGTCACGACTGATGTGTTCCAAAGCTTCACTGTGATTGGTTATTTTTCGCCCGACCAAATGCCAATATAGAACTGGCCGACGAATCTGTTTGGCAAGCAACGGTCCGAGGAAAACCCGTCGACAAGGTCTTCATGCGACGTGTTGGATGGACAACAAGGCTTTTTGCTTCATCGTGTTCGCCCCATTTAAGAAGCTGTAATTGTGCATGGTCCAACTTAAACCATATGTTCATTTATTTTGATCATCCTCGAAAAAATGACCCAGAAATCCCTCACTAAAATGACTGAACTGATTTCTTTAAAACTCTGTACGGTACTTATTTACAGTCCAACTTAACTTTCGAGCACGATTAGTTTAGTCCCTCCTTCCCCAGTCTTCAAAATTGAACCACACCGCTGGAAATTCAGTCCTCATTTTGCGATGGATTCTGAACAGTTTTAAACTTAACGTTAAGCCAAACCTTACTTAAATATTTACGAGATAAAAATTACAAATTAATTAAACGATAATGTTTCATGCATTAGAAGTATTCTTACACAGATTGTTGGTTAACATCCGAAACATTTTACATTTTAACGATTTTTAGTCTTCTGATAAAGATCAGAAGACTTATATTCCCGTTTTGTCGTGGACAAATATCATTAAAATATCATCAGCAACAATCACAACAATCGCAACAATTGCGTGTTTTGCATGCGCAACAATTACATGTATAATACAGCTCTACAACAATCACAATGATCGCAACAATCACATTTAAACTAATAAGGAAATCAAAGCAATATGAATTACATTTTCTTATACATATCAGAAGACGTTGTGATTGATTTACTAATCCCTATCCCTAAATTGTTTTTTTTATTATTAATTATTGTCTATAATTTTTTGCTACCTTATCGTCAGCTATGGCCTTAGCTTTTTATAATATCTTAATTATCTGAGGAACTACAAGACAGCCTACGCCTATGTTGGCGAATTCAACTATTAATGAGACATCTGACGGATTTTATCGGAACTAATAACATTGGGGTACGATGGAAGCCAGGGATGCTAAAAAGAGAAAACAGTTTTGCTCTATCTGTAATTGCAATTCTTATTAAATAAATATTTTCTTTTTTTTAAATACAAAAAAAAAAAAAAAAAAAGTTATTTGGTTTTCATTCTTTTCCAAGAAACCCAAAACAAGAACAGATTATTAAACAATTGGGCAATTACGAGTGGATAGACATTGGAAAAGCAAAGCAATTAAAATTGAAAGGAAATGGGGGGGGGGGGGGTCACAATTTAGAAGATATGCTCAAACCATTTTACATCAGAATATTCGTTTCTTTCCTGGTGTAATCAACTTTTTTTTTCTTTCTTTTCTAAACCAGTATTTAGAAATACTAATTGAATTATTATTTTTATTGTTTGAATTTCCATTAGAAATCTTTGTCATAACATTGAGATTAATTTACATTTCTTAAAGTAACTAAATAGATTTAGTCCAGTGTAGTTAATTTTGCTGTTGCATAATAACAGCATTTCACAGTGGATAAATTCAGAGAAGGAATAATACAATTCTTCTATAGTTTTTCTTTACAAATAAGTTTGTTAATTTCGAAAAATGGATTACTTTTTCAACTATAGCATTAATTTAAAACCGTTAACAGTTGATTGAAACTGATGAAGAAATTTTGAATCGTGATGTGTTGAAACATTCAAGGAAAAAAAAATTGCAACTTTCGATGTTTTTAAAATATTTTCATTCCACTGCATCATTATGAACTGACGAGCCTAGCTCAGCATGGGGAGAAACTTTTAAGCGTGAATCAGAGGAAGAGAAGCTGAAAAACATTCATCTTCATTACAAAGGTCTTACAAATTTCCTGCCTAGGAAAGTTTTGTTTAGGAGATATAGACAACATTTCACTGCCTGTCCACTTCGGGCGCTGGCACGATCGTGATAGCAGTTGAAACATCCGCTCGGAAGTGACGTCAGATCCGGTCGATATACATTGGCTAATAATCTTAAAGAGGAGTTGGGGCAGTCCTTCTTCGTATGAAGTATAAGACAGCAGGAATTTCTCAAGTGCTCTATCGTAAATCGATCAATAAATAAATAAATTCTACACTTAATAAAATACTTCCTTCTTAATCTTTTAAAAAAAATAAAAGGAAATACCTTTAAAGTGAGATCAGAGATATTTTCTTCCTTTCTGATTAAGATAAAGAGTTTCTGGGTAAGATAAAAATCTTTCTATCAATACATAGGAGAAAAAAAAGACGAAGAAAACTCAGTAATAATGCAATTACTTATTTAACAATGAAAATCAAATGATTCTGCTAAGAACTGTTTTTGTATTTCATATTATTTTAATATTTTCGTATTGTATTGTTCGCTTCTATTTGTAACTATAATTTAAAATAATTATATTTTCACATAAAAAGAATTTGCTTAAAATTATGGAGACAAATTAGTTACTGAACAGCTTTAACTTTAGCAAAGTTTATCTTCATATTAACTCTCAAATAATAATTATCTATTGTCCAATCTTCTCTAGACCATTGTTTGGTGGCTAATAATGATAGCAATACAAGCTTTCCTTCTGCTAGATAACCGTAATAATACATTTTAATTATTATTTTCTTTTTTGGGATGATCTAATAGAAAGAATGCATGAGTCAATATTTTACTGTTAGCTACTTAAAAATGATCTATAGAAATCTGAGGAGGACCATGAATCTAAAACTGTTACTTTGGGAGGAGGTGGAGAGGCTTAGCTACAAGCTACATGACTTTTAGAACAAACAACAGGCTTAAATTCTTATAGAAAAATCAATTCAGAAAATAAGATTGTAAACTAAAAGAAATTACATTTATTAATAACAATAAAAAAAAAGGAAACCTCAAAGAATTAGAATAAACTATCAATAACATATCAAATCCATAGCCACTTAAAATAATAATAATAATAGATTTTGTTTTCTGATACTCAAAAAAAAATGTCATCAATAAATAGAATTTAATCAGGAAAATTGTGTTCAGTTCTGGAGCAGGGGCCAAAGTTAATCTATCAAATAAACATCAAGTAATGAAAAATCGTTTCAAAATAACAGAACTTCAATAGCTGAGGATTCGAAGTCTCATCCTTTAAACCTCACCTAATAATTGATATAATTAATCGCAATTCAGTAGACATGAACTAAATACAAACAGATGGTAATAAAATTCAGTTGATAATCAGACATAAGAGAACCCTACAAGTGGCCCTGACACAGTGTTTAGGTCTAATAATTAAGCCTAACAAAATTACCGCAAGGACCTTAATAGCTGTGATGAATTCATTAGGCACAATAAACGCCCTTCATACTCCCCTTCCTTCTCTTCTTAGAATAATCGTGCCATTTATCGGGGTCACTAAGAATTTCGTTTCTTTGGTTCGTTTACATCCCATCTTTTTCATTGGCAATTTTACCTTTCGTTCCGGTGTTAAACAGCATTTTCGTATCTATCATTAAAAACACAGCAATTAAGAAGAAAAAAATAAGTTCAAAGTTTTGCTAAGATAACATTATGAGAAATCAAATAAAAAAAAAAAAAAAAAGCAGGCTGTAAAGAGCATCTGAAGCTACTCCAAAAGTTCTTGCAAACTGTAAACCAAATTCAGCACGGTAGACTACAATAATAACCCAGTTAGCGCGGGGGGTATGTTCATAGTAAATGAAGCGCTATACTGGGCCACTACATAAAACTACTTTCCTGATTAGTTCATTTACAGAATTAAAATGAAAGGTAACTAATTAAAAGTATAGATTAATAGCAATTTAATATGTCATGTATGCAACTTAAATACGTATCAAAGCTTATTAAACACATAATATCAAATAATAGTTACTTCTGAAGTAAAATTTATAGCTGTAGGTCTTCTTCCTGTCTTAGCTTCTTATATAAAGATAACATCTTTGACTGTCTAAACCAGGGGTTCTCAACCAGGGTCCATGTAATATTCTTCGGGGTCCACAGGGATCTCATTGAATCACACTTATTTTAAAATGGTTTATTATGAATTATTTACCAGTGTGTAGAATATGTATTATTTACCACTGTAGAATAATTTATTTGCATTAAATTAGTTTTCATTCAAAATAAAGCATAATTATTTACTATTTCGTTGATTATTAATATAATCCTTTACTTTTTAGCTATGAAGGGGTCCACCAAAAAAAAAAAAAAAAAAAAAAAGAAGGGAAAAGGGATTCATGGGTAAAAAAAGGTTGAGAAATCCTGGTCTAAACAGTTGAGTTTATAGCAACGTAGGCCTAACAATTATCTTATACTTTAAATACCGTAAAACAGGGTTACTTGGAAATTTACATACCCATTATTTAATTTTGGAACCAGTTCAAATGCACCTGGCTCTGTATATGCTGGTACCTAGCGAAATAAACATTTTATTTACAACAAATAACTAATTGTTGAGTTGTGGTAATGGATTTAAACATATTGTAATTTGGATTCAAGTAACCCTTCAGGGTCACTTGAAGTAAGTTCAAGTAACCCTGCTTTACGGTACTGCATACTGCCGCGATTGCTGCATATCCGAGCGAATCTATATAAGCGCGAGTGTTTGTTTGTCTTGAAACAACGTCGCCATTTCTCAATGGATCTTTACCAAATTTAGCATGGAGGTTCACATGCATCACAGAATAATGCATGAACAACGAAAACCCGGATCCGGAATAAGCGCTGTAAACGGGGGAGGGGAGGGGGAATACATTCTTGAAAGGTATGCATATCTCTGAAACCTCTTTAGTTGGAAGCACGAAATTTGATACGAGTGTTTCTTTGCCAAAATCTAAAATATATGTATTCAACTAATTTTCGATAATCGGATAAGGGGTGTAAACGGGAGGGCAAACATTCTTCAAGGGTATGCGTATCTCCGGAACAGCTTGATTTGCAAACACGAAATTTCACGTGAGTGCTCTTTGTCAAAATGTAAGTATATGTATTCGAGGAATTTCCGATATTCGGATCCTAAGGGATGGAAACGGGTGGGGAGTGGAGACTTTCCTGCAGGGTGCGCGTATCTCTGTAACCGCTTCAGTTGCAAACATGAAATTTGACATGACTGTTCTTAATTCTAAGTTTCAGTTTAGTTTACTTGATGTAATTTGCTTTTTTTGTGAAGAAATAAAGCGTTTTTTTACGTTACATATGCAAGGCTTCCGAAGCGACAATAGCAAATGTCTAACATACTTTGTAACTACTTGCCTTTTTTTTTTACCAACTGGAAAAGTTTCAAAGTGTTCACACAATTTCTGCGTCATCCACAACGAGACAACTCTTTTTTGTAATCCGCGCGAAGCACGGGTATTTTTGCTAGTCCTAGATAAGAGAAAAGTTTGCTACAGAAAGTCTTTCATTTTCCCTGATTTTTTCTTTTTTCCCCATCCATGTACAAAGCCGTACTAGCACTTCGAAAGATGATCATTTGACAATTTAAATTTCAAATATAACAATCTTTCCTAATTGGTCAAATTTTACTTATTTCTTTGAATAGTTTCCGCAAACATAGTTTTGCAACTCAGTTATGCAGGTGCTAAAATGACAGCTTTGTTTATGGACTGAAAGATTCGAGGTTCAGTGGCTAAACGTTCACTGTATAGTTTCGAGATAGTAAGACTAACAGTCAAATTAGAAAGCAAACAAAAATAATTAAAAATTATGAGTGATATTTCAGGATAGAAATAATAAAATTTTATATCGTAATTTTGCGTGGTATATACCTTACCAATGCCACAATCTTATTAGATTTGTGAGGACGTTTTTTACTTCAATTTATGAGACGTAAAAAAGATAAGTAAGAATTGAATAATAATAATTATCATTATTGTTGTCTAGAAGTAGGTACTACGAGTTGTAATAACAGCAGTAATCATGGCAGTACTGTCCTCAAAATGAAAGATGACCGGCGGAAGTTTGAACTGCGCAGCTCTTCCGGTAGCTGATCAATTATGTTTTCCTGTCACAATGGACGCCCGTCGTCTGTTTTCACTGAGAAAGACATGTTGATAACGCCAAATTAAAACTTCTCTCGACTATTTACCGTCATTTCAATACCAGTTGCTAACAATAAGTATTTATATAAATAAATAAATATATATTATTTATAAATACAATGCTCTTTTGCAAAGTAACAAGCCTTTACCGTAATGGCGACGTCCTGTGATAAACTCATACGGAAGTGCCTGACCAGAGTAATCGATGATACATGCGCAGATCTCACAAAAACAGGGCGGCCATCATTCACTGGGAGGACTTTAGTAGTAGTGTTTCGTTGGTAAAAGGAGTTGGATACTGTCTGTAACGAAGTCGTTACTGAAAATGCGGAATGACAGATACCGTCAAATTCGTGAGAGGAAAACGACACAGGAATGGAATGAACATGTTAGACGGATGGATGATTTTAGATTAATAAAAATAGCCAAGGATTTCTTCCCACCTACGAACGAAAATGTGATAGTCCCCCCGAAATGATGGATGACAGCTACCTTTCGTCGTCAGATGAAACACCAGAAGTGGTGTGAAGAAAACTGGCTTAACCCAAATAGAAAAAAAAAAAAAAAGACTATTTTCTTAAAAATTAGTTCCTGAATGAAAGTGAAGCCTACTTTCTGTAAAACCTTGCGGTTTGTTTTTTGTTTCTTTTTTTTATCTGTTTTTAAAGTTGTGAAGATATTATAAAAGCTTCCGTATTTTGAAAAAAGAAACCTTAGAAAATCTAAGCCTTGAATTTTCCGTTTGTTAATTACAGATTAAATGCACAGACTCTAAAAATTCATAAATTAATTAAAAAAAAAGTCATAAATTAATTTGATCAAAACACGTTTATAAATTTAAAAGGGATAACTGTTGGACGTGGATCAAAATTCTTTGTTTGCTATCAGTGAGATATAAATATTTTATATATAAAATATTTATGTGAAATTTTCTGTTATCTTTATGAGCAGATTTCCCTATAGAGATCTATACGGGAAAATTTCAATTGATTCTTGTCTTGTAAATAAGAATGTAAAGTTTCGTAGTGGTAGATACTGAAATACTTGAACTCACATTGTATTTCAAAAGGTATTTGATACTGTAGCAACTAAGATGAGACAGCATCGTTACATTTATATTTTTTAAAAAGTAATTACTCATCAGTTAAAAATTAAAAAACATAAACAATATTTACAGTTTTATAAAAGGACTAATTCTTTTAATTAACACTTTTTTTTAATAATAATTTGGCTCTTACACTTATATTTTTTTAAATGAAAAATTCATATGGATTTTCATATTTCAAAAAATTTTATGTAAAAATAAAACAAACAAAAAAAACAAATTTCCTAAATAAAACTACATAATATATAAAACGTTAAGGTTTCCCCCGCCTTAAAAATAATAATAATACAACTGTTTTAGTAATAATAATAATAATAAATAATAATGATACAATCCGAAGTTGGGAGAAAGAGATGGCAAAGATTGTATTGTTTTTAAACATAAACGTTTCTTGTGTTGAACCAAATATGCACTCATAACAGAACAATATATTAAATTACTTAAAACATTTAGGTCCGGCTTAGAAATTTAAATGCATTCAAGATAAAACAAGAATAACGAACTTAAATGTAACCTTTATAAACATACTACTTATAAATGTAACTGAAACTATTGCCTGGAGTTGGCATGTGAAGCGAGGAGGAGCTACAGACAAAGGCGAACGAAATGGCTTAACTGAATGCATACATTCCTGATAATTGTAAAACAAACTGATGTACATTTACGATAGGCTTAATTCATCAAAAAGAATCAAACTAACTGTTTCAGTAGTAGTAGTTAATAAAGTTTGTTTATTTCTTCAGTTCTTGGTTTAGTCACTAGACACAATATTTGCATTTACTGATTATTTTAGGCTTGGCCTAGGAGTGGTGTCTTGCTACATGACACTGTAGGAGGCAGTCTCCAGAGGTCTCAGTGCAATACTGAGCTTACAAAAAATCACTTGTTTAACTTTAAGGAATTAGGCTTTAAAATTATTTCTCTAAAAAATTGTAAGCACGGTAGGAAATTAAAAGATTAATGAACTACCAAAACTATTCTCGCTCAACACATTTTTTTAATAACAAAACAAAACAAAAAAAATCCGTTTTCATAAATTAGTAAATTGAAACGTTATTACTTACAATACTTTCACTATTAATTATTAATTCATATCAATAAAATGACGCATTAAATTTGTAAGTTAGCACATCTGTTTTGCACTCATTTAAATCACCAGGTAAAAAGCTGAAATCTTTGAACAGAAGCCAATAATACGAAACTAACATAATAGCTTTGCAACCTCTATATTCCAAATAAGATTCGAAAGGTCCTAAAATCCCAGCACCGAATTATAAATTAGTCAGAATTCTGATTAGTCTTTTTTTATTTCAAATTTTTAAATTCTAATAATAATAATAATAATACATGCACCATCCAAAGTCCGCCACTGAAAGGATGACTCTTCCCGGCAAGGAGGGAGGCCGAAGACTCATCAACCTCATCACCCTACACGAAAAACAAGTACACACATTTAGGGAACACTTCCACCAGAGATCACAACACTCCTCACTCCATTTAGCCATTGTCAAGGCTGACACAAACCTCACTCCCCTGGACCTCGAAACCCTTCTGACACACTCACCACCCCCGACACCCACACTCAGCAGCTGCGTGAATCATGGGCTCGTAAGCCCATGTCATACCATGGCATAACATGGCAGACATCGCCACGAACTCAGCCAGCCTCATGTCGACTTGGAAGCGTCGAACAGATGGCTGACGAGTGGTGAGCTGTTGGGGGAGACCGAAGGGTTCATGATCGCGATACAGGACCAAGTCATCCCCACACGCAACTACAAGAAACACATTCTATACGACGCAAACACATATGACGACAGATGCAGGAAATGCCATACTACGATGAGACGATCGACCACATAATATCAAGCTGTCCCCTTCTCTCCCAAACAGATTACCTCCACCGACACAATCAGGTAGCGTCGATCGTTCATCAACAGCTAGCACCCAAACACTCACTTATTAAGAACACGGTCCCGTATTACAAGTACACACCACAAAGCATATTAGAGTCACCCTCACATAAGCTGTACTGGCACCGCCCAATCCACATAGACAAAACCATACATCACAACACAGCTGACGTCATACTTGTTGATCTATCTCATTGATACTGCAGTGCCTATCAGCAAGAATATGCAGAAAAGTCACGCAGACAAGATCAGTAAATACAATGATCTAGCACACGAGCTCCAGAAGGAGGCAGGAACGAGTACGTGCTGTACCCATCGTCCTGTCCGCCTCTGGTCTGGTGCCTCACACATTGCACCACAGCCTCAGCACACAAGGACTTCACAAAAATACTTTTGCAATACTCCAGAAGGCTGTGGTGCTAAACACAACACGTATAGTTAGAAAATTTATGGACACAACCATACATCCCTAACCATTCTTGCACACTTTTTTTTTTACACTTATAATATGTGTTTTGGTCCTTGTCCTGCCATTTTGTCTTTGCTGGGGAAACCCAAGGTTTGAAACTTTTACGTATTATAATAATAATAAAAACAATCTTTTTATTTATTAGTTTTGATATAGGATATTAATTAGGATGGCAAATTTACTTGCCAATCTGTAAGATTTTAAAAATATAGAAGATAAGTTAAAATGAACAACTTCTTATTACGACTCATTTATTTAGCATAAGAAATGAGACTTATTAAAAAAAAAAAAAAAAGTTGGAAAAAATATAAATAAGCAAATAAATGCATTTACTAATATTAAGAACTGTTTCTTTGAACCGTCCTGTTTCGGGTATTTCTAGATGAAGAGATCTAAGAAAATCAATACAGCTAACCCTGGTTCTTGTCATTCATAAAGAAATTATAAAGATGTAAAAAAATTATAATCTGTAAATTTTAAAAATATTTTTTAAATATTAATTTTAAACGCCTAAAAAAAGAGCCTTTGTACTTTTCTACTTGTTAGAGAACTTTGATTTTCATATTAATATACTATTCAGATTCATAAAATGGCTTAACTTATTACTTGATATGAAATTAACAAAAAGCACGAGTTACTAAGTGGTTATTTAATGAATGGTAATTATTAATTTGTGGCTACCATTAATAGCAAGATTTAATACATCTTAATATTATCTATAAACATCTGTAATCCATAATCAAATGTTTCATTATAAGGTCAGAGAGCTTCACTTTACTTTCTAACAGTTAGTATAAACAGTTTACAATGACTACATTCTCCTCTCCCCGATATCTCTAACTACTAATCATTACGTCATTTAATAACGGCCCACACGATCCATCACTGCTTCCATTCACTATTCAGATCAAGATGGCGCCTGGCAGGGAAGACCGCACTTCCTCTCAGGATGACTCACCAGTCGTGGTCTTGTTTTTCTGTAGTTTCTCCAGAGAAGTTCATCTTCCGCAGATGCGATTCTCTTAAAGACGAACCTAAGAAGGTCCATTTTTAGAGGGAAGGGGGAGCTTTAGACAAACGTAAAACAGTAGCAAACTGAACTTAAAAGGACTGAATTATTTTGAACAAAAAAATAAAGAAATACCCACTATAAAGAAATCATTTGAAGCAAAACAACGACTTATTATACATTGGATATGTAAATAAATAAATAAATAAATAAATAAATAAATAAATAAATAAATAATCTTTATTTCATTATCAACTCTGAGAATTTAATTAAATAACTATAATGCCAGTATTAACGTGTAAATGGATTTCCACAAAAAATAAATAATTTAGAGAAATTAATTCCTGAATTGAAATTAATATTTTATGATTGAACTGTTTTACTACCTTGTTTTGTTTTCAAATTTATTTCCTGCAGTAATTATCACAAAAAATATATTTTCTTTCTATTTATGTTTTATTTCTCTTGTGAAAATTCACTCATCTCTTACTAATATTCGATCAAACAATTTTGATGATTTAGCCGAATAACGGACTGATGATATTTAATAACAGTAAATACTATTTCAGATGTATCTTAAATATGGATCTTAGATAAGGCTATTTAGTACTATTTATATAGTATTTATTAAATAACATAATCCTAGACAAACAGAATCCATTATATATATAAATACAAAGTTGTAAGAAAAGCAACGACATTTAAGTTGAGAGGTTGTTCCTTCACATACAGTAATTGTAATTATAGCACCGTAATAAAGGATTTTTACACATCACAATTTATTGATATATTGACGCAGAAGAAAGCAAAGCATACGTATCTGTTTGAAAGCTAAAATACCTTCGAGATATTTTCAATGGATCTGCAACAAATTGATTCGTACTTAACCATATCACCCTGGAGATGAAATAAGCATTAAAGAGTCCAATCATAGAAAACAAGAAAAAGGAAAAACAGAAATAAGCAAGAAGCATCGACTGACTTGTCGAATTAAATACAAACCTCCTCAATTATAGAATTCAAACTGGCATACAATCCAAAAAAAAATGGCCGTAACATAAAAATAAAGTGTTCTTTAAAGGGAAATTTTAACTTTTCCTGGTATAAGAATAAACGAGAAATCCATCAAAGAACTGGAAACACAGTAATTTTGTACTTAGGCCTCTCTTTTCTCGTGCATTCTGGTGTGGATAATGAATTTGTATGCTCTAATTCGATCATTTTTCAAAAGAGGGGCCTTCCTAAATAGCCTATTAACCGACCAGTTTTTTTTTTTTTTTTTTTTTTTAACAGCATTACAGATACTTAGGGGGTTGCTCTGTCCAACATCTATTTTTAGGCAAAGTTTACGATTTTCAGGTAAACCAAGAATCAACTGAACAATACAATGAATTTTTCAAATTCACTACTTCTTGGAATTAGTCTTAAATTAAAGCTTCAATACTTTTAATTTTGTTGTAAGTTAAACTGTGTCAGGCCTAATCTGATTTATTTTTCACTTTTTTGGCTGAATTAATAACGGCATACCATTCATTAAAAAGGAGAAATAACAAACCAATAACTATAAAAATGTATCTAATGAGATTTTCAATTTATCCTTTATAAATTATGCCTATTCTTGACGTAAGAATATTTTCTATGACCCTTTGTTCATTGTATTTTCTAATAAGAGTTTATGCGGGAAGCTTCACTTCATTACTCAGATTAAAGAAATAGGTTGTAATAAAAATTTAAATGAAGAAAAATAAAGATCAAAACCTACACTGAATAACTATCGGAAGTTCCGTATTGAAAAGAATAAAAGTAGTTTTCTGCTTTTTAAAAACCATTTTCCTATAAAGAAGCTGAACGTTATTAATGTTTTATGTTTGAATTACATTTCATAAAATCATTACGACTTAGTGGATTACTTCTATTTTTACATGTTTAAAAAAAGAAAGAGATGTCACAAAGTTAAACCATGGGTAAGGTCGTTATACTTTGCTATCGATTAATAAACCTGGAGCAAAGCACGCCTGCAAAATCAATCGAATAATATTGCAGCGACTGTTTCGAATCGCTAAATGCAACCGCAATATTTGAAGGACAACTGCGTTTTTGCCCACAGCTACATCTAGTCGAAAACTTGCTCGTTATTAGCGAGCAGAGGGGGCAATCATCTGCAAAGACCTTTTCCTCATTATGACCTTGCTCAGTTAGAAGCATTCAGATCCAAAAAACAACAAAGAGAAATCGATCACATCGTTTCAAACAAGTGCTCATTTTCTTGTATGACTTACATGCTTTCTTACATATGTTTATCTTCATATGTTTTTCATTCATATGACAAATTAATTTTTCATTAATGATTCTTAAGTGAGATAGATTATTAAAACAATTATATTGGCTTCAAGGAAAATAATGATTTACTACAATAAATAAATAAATAAATAAATAAATAAATAAATAAATAAATAAATAAATATATATCAACAAGCTTGATTACATAAACGAAATAAAAAATTGTTAAAATGTTCAATGAATCAAGAAGAAATTTTTCTTAGGAAATTTTTATTATGTAAGCTGATGAAATTTAAAATAAACCTGATTTCAAACTGAAAATCGCAAATTTCATAATTTTGAAAACGAAAAGGAAAACTTGAACAAAAGAAAACAGTTTTGTATTTTTTTTTTTTTTTACGAATTTTACAAATATGAAAACACACAATTAAAATTTAAAGTT
This sequence comes from Thereuonema tuberculata, assembly GCA_023159025.1. Taxonomy (NCBI): domain Eukaryota; kingdom Metazoa; phylum Arthropoda; class Chilopoda; order Scutigeromorpha; family Scutigeridae; genus Thereuonema; species Thereuonema tuberculata. Next base: position 61,850,148 of record JAFIDM010009631.1, read on the forward strand.
TTTATTAATAAATCTTATAATAACGAGATTTATTAATTTTTCATTGAGAAAAATTCATTTTTTTTTAATTACACAATTAGTAGAAAAATTATTTTCTTAAAAAGAAAAAAAAAATATTAATACTTTTCGGAAAATATGTTAATTCTGAAATAAAAGTCAAGCATTAATGCAATTCTCATAGTGTTAACAATACGTCGCTCTACAGTATAATCTTATTAAAGGCACTGTAACTGCTTTTTTAAAAATAGCATAGCCTCCCCGCACCTCCCTCAAAAAAAAAAACAAAAAAAAAAAACTGAATTGCAGTTGTACAATCACACAATCGCGTCGGATGTAGTTCTAACAACTAAATATTAGAGTATTTGTTACGTATTCTCCCAATATTCTTTTACCTTTGTGATTTTTAGCAAATATTTATTATGTCTTATGTTAAGAGTTCAATTTACGTATATATATAAATTTTGAACTCTTAACGTAAGACATAATGAATATTCGCTAAACATATATACATGTTAAATAGCAATCACATGAAATCATTGAAGAAAAATAAGCAGTTATATATCGGAATTTAACATGTACTATCATTATAATAGATCCTATGCACTTGAGAATCCATGGATTTTAATAAATACTTCTGAAGATATTTTATTTAATCTTTCTTTTTTATATTTCTTTTCTTGGTTTCAGCTTTAAGTTAACTGTAATATGGCTTAGATATCTATATTATTACTAGATAGACTATTGCTGATCGACTGAGACGCAATGTCCTTTGTGCTTATCGCCATCTTCCTGTTAGACGGATAACAATACGGATTGACTCAGCGGAAGAAAAATGTATGAAAGAAGTCTTCCCACCCACCATATGACAAAAGAAAGGAAGGTGAGGATGTCACTATGAAACCCTTTAAATTAAATTCGGGAAGCCATCCAACAGATCACACCTTATTTTCCAGGGTCTTCGTCCCCAACTGTCAACTCACATGAAGGATGAGGCCGCAAAAACAGAACCGTCTGTCGCTTACACATTTGTAAACAATGGAAGTCTACTCAGAATAGTTTATATTAAAATATACACGGCAGCTGCGAAAAAAAAAAACTAAATTAAAATAAAAATGAAAGAGAGGAAGGAGAGATAAGCCTTATTATTAAAATAATAATAATAATAATAATAATAATAATAATAATAATAATAATATTCGTTATGATGAGTGGATTTCTGATCGAAATTCTTTTATCGACAACAAAACTTCAATTTTTAGGATATTATATCACCTCTAATAATTTATAACTGTTGAAATATAAATTGCTATTACCAATAAAATATATGATAAAAATTTGTTTCACATAAAAATTGATTCCTGAAAAAAGAAAAAAAAAAGTATTAACCTCCTGCTTCTTGTTTAAATAAAATCAAAATTTACTTTAAGATTAAAGAATTGCATTTTATTTGCTGTTCTCTTGGCTTAAGCGATGTCATCATGAAGCGGAAACAACAATTTAAGCTGTTTTCAAGGTGAAAGATGTTCATGGTTACATAAAACCAATAAAATGTCATGCTTGCATAGAAAAACATTCTACAATTTATTTATTAGAATAAGAATATTTTTTGTAATATTACAATACAGCTTATATTCCTATTCAGAACTTAGACTGTAGGAGTGTTTCACTATTGCTTAACGCTCTTCGGGTTGGACTGGCCGAAGCACAGCTTGAAAAATCTGATAACAACTTTGAATTATTAAAGATATTACATTGTATGACTTCCGTTTCTACTGCGCATTCTTCAGCCTATATTTCAGCTTAATTAGGCGTTATTTAACATGTATTGAAATGTGTATATTTAACGTGCTAGATGAGCAAATAGTTGGCCCAACAACTTAGATATTATTTGATTTATTAAAATCTTAAATATTTTTTTTTTTTTTTGCATTCTTAAATCATTAATTGCCTTTTTATAAAATAAAAAGCTTATTTATAATGTTTATTTTGTGATACAGTAGCGTGAGGCGAACTATACTCGGATTTCATTAATTCTTACGCATTTCCGAACCACACACAAACTATTTGGTCCACAGGAAAAGAGACAAACTGCCGTGAAGCAGGTGAACACAATCCTTAGTAAAACATATTTAAAAAATTAAATTAACCATTAAACATAATAATACAAAAAAAAATTTGGAATCGATAAGATGCATTTTGTCACAAATGAATAGATAATTTGATTTCAGCTTTTGCCTCTTATCATGGAGGAAAGTACAGTACAGTACATCGTTTTTTAATCTATACTGTAGGTACTTCCAAAGAGTAATATAGGCCTAATGTTTTAGAATAAGAAAGTTTTTAGAATATACTCGTAGTTTGTAGTCGAAGTATGAATAAATGTCCATCCCTGATCACGATAACTCAAAAACCTATGCAACTTAGTATACTGAAATTTTTGAGGTAGCTTTAGCTTATTATGAGAATTATCCCTATTGATTTGAATACAAATACAGATAACCAGCTAATATATCACAATATATATATATCACAACAGATTGCTCCGAATACGTTGGAAATTAAAGATAAATATTTCTATTACAGTACAATTTTCGTTGTAACGAGATAATTAAAGAATATATTCGTAACTTCAATTAAATTAGCCACTACGATAGAAATTTTTTAAAAACTTAAAAATTTTAAAATCCTACCACAACAACAGCCTCTAAAATCCAAACTGGTAAATCTATTAAAAACGATTTTTTAAAAAAATATTATTTTCTAATACCTAAAAAAAATGTTTAAAATATAAATGTGAAAATAAATTATATTAGTTTTCTTTGGATTAGATTTTATATTATTAGAAACTGTAAAAATCGTTAAATTCTGAAATTCATTCATTTTTTTTTAATGTTATCGGTTTAGTATGATAAAAAGTTCATATAACAAGTTAACTACAAGACAATTTCCAATAAATATTTTCAATTTTTACAGCGAGACATCCAATCGTTTCACCTGCTCCTTGTTATCCTTAGAAAATGCATTATCAAGTTTTTGTTTGGAAAAAAAAAAAAAAAAAATCATTGATTTCTGTCAGTTTAAGCAGTTTTATTTTTATCGAATTCCATTTCTAAATTTACACTCAACTTTTTAGCCTCTCAATCATCCAAAAACCATGATATCGACTTTTCAATCGATTTTTTTTTTTTAAAGTCCTCCCAGTATCATGATAAGTGTGATTGCGAAAGTCCAACCTTAAATCATTTTCAAAGATAAGTTATTTCCCCTACTCCTTTTTTTTTTCTTCCCTTACATCGAAAATCCGGGAGGAGACAGGAGGGGTGGGGGCATCGGAACCGGAAGGAGGGAGTGAGGATTTTCTCGGACGTCATCATTTTTTGAATGACACCCCTTGTTTTCTTTTGCTAGAAAGTCTGTCTGTGTCTAAGGAACTCCAAAGTTTCTCTTCGAGACTAGGTCATGGCTGATCTTGATTATCCCCCCCCCCCCTCATTTACTTTTATATCTAACATTCTCTGTCTAGTTGTTGCTTCAATGGCAATGGTCTATGCCCGGGTCTCCCATGAGATCCGAAAATAGATATCACCTGTTTTTGTCTTCATAAAACATTTTAAATATTACAGTTATGACTTAATTGAAGAGACAGTGCAACGATACTCATCGTTTAAAAACAGATAAAATAAATTTTTCTTTATAAAACTTCAAAAAAATATAATATATGCATATTTCTTCCACCAGCATTCAGAACACACAGTACGTTCGAGTTTTTCAAATTCCATTCACCTTTTACTACTAATGTCATGTAGCAAATAATAAGGCGTAACTTAATCTCATTTTCACAATTGTATATA
>JAFIDM010009631.1:61854098-61867911 GCA_023159025.1 Thereuonema tuberculata
TGTAAAATAATAATTGTAGGTAACGCTTTATTAAGATTACTATTTTATTTGGATTAAATAAATATTAGACAAACACATTACACTTCAACTGCTAAACTGATGAGTAAAAATATGACTAAAACATACAACGAAAAATCAGCTAAACTGAATTAGCTATTGAGTTAGAAGAAAACAATGGCAAGTTAACAATAAATCATCATAGCAAGTAATAATTAAATTCATAAAACTTTGAAACATAACTATTACTTCGGGAATGAATGAACAGATCATCTCTACGCTTCAAAATGTTGTTATCCTAAATTCATGTCGTATTATTATTATTATTTCTAAAGGCTTTTTCTATCTCAGCCCATTTATTCCCTTTCTTTGACTATATTCATGCACCTACAACTATTTCTGTCACTCGTTTATCCGTCGGATAATCAAAATTTCGGATTATCAAGTTCGAACGATCGAGATTCAATTCTAATTACAATCTTATCAGTTTCGCAAGGCAGTGACATAAACATACTCTGGCTCGTTCGGAAGTGTTCGGAAATAGACCATCATATTCTCCTACACGATCATGGGGGGAAAAATTTATCCTTAAAATTTAAGGAGATTTTATCCATTCAGTGAACTTAAACGATTATATGTCTCAACTTAATCCTTAATGCCTCAACTGCGGAATTATGTAATCAACGTAAGATTATGTAATTATCCAATGTGAGATGCTAATATTATAAATATATATTTTTTTTTTACTTGGGATCCTAATTCTGAGAGAATTATATATATATAAGCTTATACATAAATAACATGCAATCAAACTTTTAATGTTCACATTTCACTTACATTAATACTTTTTTTTTTACAATTATTTTTATTAAATTAAATGATTTTTTTTGAAGTGTTAAAATTCTTTATATATATGTCTAATTGTATATATTTCAAATATTAATAATATAAATCGAACCACGATAAACGGAAGTACATTAACATAAGGAAGAAAAACGAAAAGCAAAAACCTGCAGGAAAAAAGAATATCGATCATCAGACGATCTTTCGAAAGGAAAGCAACTAACAATTGCGCTAAACATTTGTTTATATTTACCAATAAAAGCAGGAGGCAATTGAAGTCAATTTGATTACAACTGCATCAAAATATGGAATCGAAGCCTCCAGATCCAAACTGGTGTTTTAAGGGTTTTATTCATGGATATTCGCAAATATTTCTACTTTATAGCAAAAAAAATATATTCCGTTGTTTTGTTCTAATGTCGCAAACATCGGAATTTTCTATTTCTTAATATCATCAAAATTTAAAAAAAAAAATTTTGTCAAACGTTTTAATGCAGCAGAAATAATTACGCTTATTTCAAAGCGTAATTTTTTTTTATTTTTGCTGCATTATAACGTGCGCCAAAAGTATCTGTATAATTGCATTATATACATTCAATACAAGAAATCCATGAAAAAGGAAAGTAGAAATTTGTAAATACTGAGTGAAATTCCCATAAAGCGTTTCCTGTGTACTTTCACCTTAAAGAAGGATTTAATCTGAGATGTACAGGGTGTAACATCTCATTGCAAGTGTCGGCTGTATTGGTCTTACTTGTATTGTTTTTCTTTTGACTCACTTAACATTTTATATGTTTAATCATTCATCTCTGGACTATGGATCAATGGTGCAGGTATTTGAAGGAGCACATCTTCCTTCTATCCTGTGTAAATACACGATATTAAAGCACAAATTTGTTTCTTTCGTTGTTGTACTTTAGCAAAACAAATGGTAAAAATAAATAAAAAAGTAAATAAAACGCATTACTCAGTAAGTCATATTAAAATACAGAAATACTGCAAACAATAGCCAATTACAGTAATGAAAAGGCATAGAAGCAATTAAATGAACACAGCATCACTGTGAACTTTTTTATTATTATTATTATTTCCATTGACCATGCAATTCTACAAATCCCGTCTCCCAAGCACAGGGTCTCAAGCATGCCAAAAGAGTAATTTATTCCTCTATCAATTGGAAATGAACCGCTGTCAGCACTCTTCATTAAAACGAGGGCTCTAAATATATTGCATTTTTTTTTTTTTTTCGCTTCCATTTTTTTTGAAAGAGAAACAGAGGAAGAGGAGACTTTGGTAAAAAAAAAAATACTCAAAGTCTAATATGTTCTCCGGCACCACCCTTCTGATTTATGAAGGGCTTTTAGCAATTGCAACATTTAAGCCAGTTATATTTTAATTTTCTTAAAGCCTTAAAACTGGCATTAAACAAGAAAATTATTTTCCATGTGAAAACGAAGAAATTTATACAGGAAATAAAAGCAGAACAATAAAAAAAAAAATACCGAACTAAGAATAAAACAACAAGTTTCTGGAAGAATTTGAGGCGTCTTCTATTTTTTTTTTTTCGTACAAGTAACGCAAACGAAAGTATTCCTTTATTTTTATATTTTAAAATACAACAGAACAATTTTTCTAAATTTTCTGAAAAAAAATTAATAATAATGAAATAACGCTATTTACTGAATTTAGTTCATTTTAAGCTTACAAAAGCGCATTTACACGAGGATTATTAAACGGATTAATATCTAATGCTTTTCAATGGGAAGTTTTATCCCTTCACAAGCTTATTTCTCGACGTGGGACCAAACAGAAAAATTTTCAAGTACATCGAGTACCCTTTTCTCTTGTTCATAAATATCCATTCCAAGTTTCAAGAAGACACATTCACCCGAAGTTACGCTACCTTTTGTGTGTGTGTGTGTGTGTGTGTCTGTGACTAATTTTATGAGCCTCTGTTGTCGAGGAAACTCGGCACAAAATGTTACTACTAACAAAAAATCATTTAGAAATATTCTTTGAAAAATCTTAAATTAACGCTAATTAGATAACATGACCAAATTAAAACACATCATAAGTCTTCCATTTTAAAAGTGATTGATTACTAACTTGCCCCTTTGAGATTGCGTGGATAATAATATTATATTATATAAAAGCGTTATTCTGTCTGTCATTGTCATAAGACTTTACGTTTTTCCAATTTTGTGACCAACCTATAAGAGATAGATTGGTCATGTAAATGGATAAAATGTAGAGCTTTTTAAGATAAACAAAATGCTACAAGAATCTTTCGAAAAAAGTTTTTGGTTTCCAAGATGGCGCCTTTTAAAGGGTCAAATTTTGACTTTTTCTCAATTTAAACGAAAAGTATAAAAGTTAGAAGAGAACATCATATTGAGAAAATGTTGGTATTTGAAAGTTCTATCGAACGGTATATCAGTCATTAACAAACGTTTCTGCGTTTGGAAGATACATGCAAAAATGAAGTGTTTTTGCGGCAACCCACAGTGTGAGTGCCAACGCGCAATACACCTGAGTTAAGCGGAGAAGCCCACAACGAGCTGGGAAGTCGTGTATTCTACGATCTCCATATTAATTTGCTAAATAAATAAAGGTTTGTTTTTTTTTTTAATGCTATACATGCAAAGGTTCCGGAGCGAAGCGACGGTACCCATCTAGTATATATGTATATATATATATTTCCAAAATGTATCTCTCGTTTTGCGATATGTTCCAAAACTATGAAAATTGAGATAATGAAATTTTTCCGTTGTATAGGTGAACATTGTAATAAAATCCGTTTCGGCTCTATCCTCGATCAAATATTTCGTTTTTTCTCTACAACACGTCGCGAACTTCGCTGTTAGCACTGGGAAAATAGAGTCGAAATTATTGAGATAAGCAAATTTGAGATCTTCTGAAAAGCTTTTTGGTTAATTTTTTTTTCCTAGAATAAAATAAAATGTTGCATAAATGATACAAAATTAAAGAGAGCCGCATTGCTTTTCGTAATTATAATTTATAGAATAATCGGATTAAAGAATCATTTGAAAACCTTATAAATTTTTCAGAAACTTTCTTGGGTCAAGCTATAGTTCAATTTTTCAAAAGAATATGTATTCTTTTAATTTAAAGAGAGATTGTCTTGATATGTACAGATATTTACCTATAGAGAGACTGTACAGCCATTCTCCTATTAAACGGCGACGTACATCGAATCGACATAAATTATTTCCTACCAGCTTAGTGTCACAGTCGAAAAGTTGTCATCTTGATCAATGTTAAAAAATTCTTATCTCAATCTCTTTTCATTACTGCAGCTAAATTTAAATAATTCAATGTTAAAAATAGAACAACATAAAAGAAGGAAGACTATCATTCAGTATTGAGGGTAAAATGATGCTGTAGATAATAAAGCAAGACAAGAGGGAAAAAAAAAACCACACAATGCTTACTGCTTAGGCGACTGTAGCAACGTCGTCATTCCATTGACATTACCACCGTTACCGTAGTTTCATATCGTGTTCAGGGATCTCAACGTTTGTTTTTTGTTTTTGTTTTTTTTTATTATAATTATTTCATTTAGCTATAAAACGATCACATTTCAGTCAAAAACAACTGTTATAAACGATTTTGATCATTTGAACGCATTAGTTTGATTATAATGTTCCAGACATTATGACAAACTGAACGACATAAAGAGAAGATATTTACATATTATTATTTTTTTTTCACTAATAAAATTTTATAATATATATATATAATCACGAATGAAAACAAGCTTACAAATAAATGAAAAGCTGAAATAGCTTTTTTTTTTTTTTTGCTTCTTAAATTTGTTTTGAAATAACAGCTCAATAAAAGGGTAAGCTGAGAAGATATATATATAAGCGAAAAACCAATGTCTTCTGAACTCTTTTCGCAAACTGAAACGTTCTAATACAAAAATTGAAGCATCTAACAATATAAATAAGTTTAGTTCCATTATTACAAGCTTTTTCTTATATTTTATTCAATGTAGAATATTTAGATATAAAAAGTTGTATCTAGATCATGTCTGTTTAGAAGATTCTATACTAACAACCTAGAAAGATGAAATTTGGGGATGTTATAGAGGGGGTCACTAAACTTGTGCACAGAAATCAGGAAACAGGAATTCTACCTCCACGAAGAGCTAAGAAGAGGAAAAATTTGAAAATGTATTCGTAATGTATCGGTACATATTTGACAGATGTTACCACCGTTGTCGTCGTTTTTGTTTAGTTAGGCATTAATTTCAATTGTAATTAGCTAACACACAAACCGTACAAAGACAGACATTATTCAAAAATCTCATTATTTGAATTCATGTCAAACATCTGTTGCAATTAAGAAGGATACCTACACAGTTAAAAATAGAGTAATGCAATGCAATAGATATTTAATTCTAAATCGGTTTCATGTTGTTTTGTTGTTACTTGAAAATTCACGTTAATTATAAAGATGCAAGATAATGGGAGCCAATAGTATTCAAATTACTAATTATAGTTACCAATTAAAGCATTTTAAATAAAGTAAGATCAACGGAACTTCTAATCTTCACTCAACGAGTAGAAATAAGGGGTTAAACTTGAAAATACCGTACCAACCCATGTTGAACTATTTCCAAGATGGCGGTTAAGGAACCGTCCGCATTGAATTTTCGGAACATAGTACTTTCAAATTTTTTTCAATAGAAACATCCTAGAGAGCGTGTTACCTCAATTTACCTAACCTACAGCTAATCGGCACACACGCTTCGCACCAACAGCTTGACCTCATACTAAGTTAACTATTTTCCCTCTTGCGGAAAAGTGGTAACAAGGCAGTCGGCGATGTATCGTTGTGCGCGGTACCGTATTCATAAATATGAATAAATAAATAAATAAATGTATGAATGAGTCCATATTTTAAAACATACCAAAATTAATACTATTGATTTTTACACGCATTGAAAAAAGATTGTTGTCTTGGTTAAGAATGAAACTGAAGGAAGTTATTGACAGATTTTGATGTGTCAAATATATTGAGAATTACATATTAATGAATTACCCCATCCTTTCGGAGTAATTTCTAAAGAGATTAATAGCTAATAAAATTAAAACAAATTCGATGTTGATGAGAATTTGTTAGTAAGTCAATGACTACCCTTGTTAATTTTTCAGTCTGAAGAAATGAAACAGCTGTCGTTACTGGCATCGAATAAAGGCAAAGCAAAAAAAAAAAAAAGCCAGAAAAACAATCCCTTCTAAGTTCTTACAACTGAGAACATGCTTGTGTAGCTTAATGGTGACAAAAGAACATTTTATTTCCATTCTTTTATTTGTTTATCTTAATACAAACAACAATATGTTTATTCGACTTAAATTTCCTACTTCAGATTCTGAAATAACCGATTATGACAGAAATCCCCAACATAAATAAATGGCTGTAATCTGAGACTGACGGAAATGATGCTTTGTCGTAACTCTTTTCATTAAGTTGGGAACTAATGAACTGCTAACTTCAAGGGGAGTTCTCTTCGAAATCCTGCTTCTAATTTTCGCTTAAAATAATTCTATAAAGCTTTTTAAAAAAATTACTTATACTATTATTCTTTGGGTTCCAAAGAATAACAAATATTATTATTATTATTATTAGATCATGACGCTATGGCAATGTTATCTCTGAATAATTTACATTCCAATCTGTGAGCCTATCTAAAGCATTCTTATAATACTGATAGCACAAATCATACTCTTTAATGCGGGGAAATGAAGTAAAAACAACTCCGTAACAAAAAACAAAAAAAAATGAACCGAAGATGTAATCACTCTGTTTTTCTTACCTAATCCTGCAAGTTTGAGCTTTCGGGGTGCTATTTTGCTTTTGGAGTTACAGCATTAACACAATTACATTATTCTAGTTAAAAAAATATTCCAATCACTTCGCGATTCATAAGTTTATTCATTTTTTTTTTTTTTTTTTTCCTATTTTAAGAAATTTCAAAGCTCAATGTGAAAAAGTTTCTTTCGGTCTTTTCAATACATTATAATGTAATAATTTTACTAGTTTTAATTGGACTGGTGGAATTTTTACTTTGGTGACCAGAGAATTAGTCAGGTCCCCTACGTTTGCAGTCTGGTACGGACTATATTATGAGATTAGGATTCCAGAATCAGATTAGTTAACGGGTTCTCCTGAAAGGATCCTAGATTTTTGTCGCATATTGTATGGTACAATCGTGATGCGAGGGTGAATACATATTTCCGACTAGCCGGGTACCGTCGCTTCGCCCAGGAACCCTTGCATATTTAGCATTAAAAACGAATTCTTACCAGCCTCAGTGCGAGACCTTGTTATTTACAGTGACTACTCCTGGCTGATGATCGCCAACGAGCGTGAAACAGCTGTTCCAGGATGTCACTTGTAAATAATTTGGTCTCATCCATTGTTATTATTTAATAATTCAAACGCGCAGTTTGAATTTTATTGCTTTAAAAAAATTCATTGAGGCCTGTACATTGATGGCACATGACTTTTCTCACTAATGGTTCATTGGTGAGTTTTTCATTGTTTGTTTTATCCTTTGAGGCACCACTGCGCTTCCGATATAAAAACTTTATTTATTTAGCAAATTAATATCGAGATCGGAGAATATACGACTTCCCAGCTCGTTGTAACTTCTCCGCTTAACTCAGGTGTATTGCGGGCGCCAAACACCTGGGGTTGTCAAAAAAAGCATGTTTTTACCTGTCACAGGTGTGGCATCTATATAATAGGTATATAAAAACACGCGCGTATTCGAATGCAACGTTGTGTCAAAATTTCAAAGCAATCGGTGAAGAACTTTCGGAGATTTAAGATTTTGAACAAGCGAAGTTTACATTTTATTTATGTAGAAGATTGTATGAACGAATAACCTTTGAATCAGAAGTTCTGAAACATACCGAAATGTTGGGGGTATTTTTTTTTTTGGTTGAATGGCTACCCTTCCATGATACTAAATGGTTTGGGGGTAGGAAACTTGGGGAAAAGGACACAACTTTTGTTTTTTGTTTTGTTTTGTTTTTTTGTTTTTTTTGGTTGAATTACGGCACTCCCTTTAAGACCTAAGTTTACTAATAACATATGAAGAAATACAGTCCGTTTCTGAATGGCAGACCTACCATTTCGGGACGATTCTACTCCTCAAAGGGGTAATACGCTGCGATGGATACTTTCCTAAGAAATTCTTTTGGACATTTTCGCTTTTAAGAAAAAAATAATGAGGAGCATTTTTGCAATAGTATTTATTCTTTCCATAATTCTTTCCCGAAAAGCGTAAATAGAACCCAGCTACTATTAAACTAACACTATAAAAAGTAAACATCCCATCTTCCTTGCCCCTATTTGGAAGAAATCCTAGGAGACCTGACGCATGAGCAAAAGCGCTGAAGGCTCTCGAATACGAAAACGGACTGTAGAGTGGTTCTCTGAATAAATAGGCTTACAACATGTACAAATATGAAACTGATGAAACATAAAAAATTCAAAGATCAAGTTAATGTAAATCAAGAAAGAATACTGATTTGAATAAAAAACTTTTATGAGTTCTTAAAGTAAAACTAATGTACTGCAAAATTTTTACTATGTATGAAAACTTTCGGTTTATTTGTGTTACTGAGGAATACTTTGTACACCAGTAAGTCAGCAGTTTTTTGCTTACTTTACAGCAGGGTCCTGATAAGCATTTACAAAATTGGAAGCAAATCAATAAAAAGGTAATGATACTCCCCCTCCCCCCTCACCATTTTCAATGAAATCCACTTCCCGTACACTAAAGTTAATTAAAATTGTTTTGTAACCTCAGGATTAGAAGTCGCAAAACTCTGGAGTTAACTATGAACTTAAACGACCAAAGTTCCTTGAAGAACTTAAAACTTTGCTGTGTATTCCTATAAAAAAGAAATTAAAAAAAAAAAAAAAGTCGTGAAAGCAGTACAGAAGAAATGTCTCTCTGTTTGTAAATCATAATATATTCCAATACAAACAGTACCTTCAATCTTCTGTAAAAAATAGACACTCCTTTATTTTCCGTCTTTATATCATCTTTCTATGCGAATGACTTCTTCAGGAAATTAATGGGAGGAGAAGAAATTCTATTCCCCCACCTCTAAATTCGTTATAAACACATTTGAATTAACAATAATTACAAATAATGATTTATTAGATATCATCTATTACAATACTTTTGATTCATTTTAAACCAACCATTAGATATCTTCTGTTACAAATAATTAGATATTATTCCTGTAAATAATACAATAACAATATCTTTCTCACAGAAAGATGGAATATAGACGGAAAATAAAGGAGTGTCTAATTTTAAAGAAGATTATGGTGTATATATTTGATATTTAAGTTGATATTCAGAAATACCTTCAAATTTATCATTTTCTAAAAACGAATTCGATTCGCAAATACTGGCTTGAAGTTAACTTAATACGATTAATTTTAATCATATAAAAATGATAAAGTGGATTAACAAACGGATTAACGTGAATTCTTAGGCATCGATAGACATCCATTGCTTTTGTATGGAAATTTTTTTAAGTTGTCAATAACTCGACGGAGACTCACACAAAAATAAGCATAAAATTGCGCGATTTTTAATGGCACAAGAGCGATAGAAGCTAAGCTGCGCCAGGAACGTGATATGAAATTGAAAACAATTCGTTGAAAGGAATAATAACACACATAGAAGAAAGAAAGAAACATCCAAACCCATGCCGGGATTCGAATCCAGGTTCGAGCAAATCAGCCGCCTTGACCACTCGGCTGTGCCCAAACGGCAAATTAAAGTTGTATCGACTTTTTTTTTGGGGGGGGGGAACAAAAACAAAAACCCCATGCACACACACAAACACATACCACAATAAAATCGCTTAATGAATTCTTGATTCCCGAAACTATAACTACGCAAAAAAAAAAAAAAATATATTAGGACATAAATTAATTTCTTGCATTATGAAACACTCGATCGACTGCAAGTACAGATCCTGTGAGAGAAAAGACTGACAGTAACGGGTCGGAGTTCAATCAGTCAATGGATCAATTAGCATATTTCCAATGTATCTTCTGTGACAAAATGGTCTACGTCAAAAACAAAGGCAGTGATAATCATCTGCCGGCCATCATTAATATGTTGATGGCCAAATGTCAAATGTACTACTGTCTCGGCGCCAACTGTAGGTTTAAAATGAATATCTTCCATTGTCTGCCGATCATCGTAAATTTTCACTGAATTAGATGTAATCAGATTAAGTTTTTCCAGACGTCAAAACGAATAGGGTTATTGAAGTTGAGCGAGTAAGTTCATTATAAATTACACAGTAGTCAATCAAACGTTGTTTTTTGGAATAGCAAAACCTAAATTCAAACAAACAACACACACACGCAAATATTGTGACGTTTTGAGTAGAATTTTAAAGGTTAACTAGATTATTAATAATTCTCAAGCAAAATATCAGGTTTTCTACGAATAAATTGAAAGAAAATTATACATTATTACTAAGGGATCCGACCGTTCTTCTGTGTTCGCTACATCTTACGGAAAAGCACTTAAATCTGATGATATAAACAAACAGTCCTATATTTTAAAGTTGAAATTCTCGGCTAAAATGTCAAGATAGAACTATTTAATTAATATAAAATCCAATCATATTTTCAATTAAAAAAGTATTCAGTATGAAATTTTAATGAGTAAAATTCCTTATTAAGAAAATCTCAATAAATCGTTGTACGAAATTTTAAAAACAATAATTTTGAGACTTATTCAATATTCTAAAATCTCAAAAAAAAAAAAAAAAAAAATATTAAATTTTGTGTCAAACATTTAAAATGAAATAAAAAGAAAAATCATTCTAAACATGTTATTTACAAATTGTAAATTCTTATGATATCCTATCGCCCAACTCAACAAATTTTACGATAACAAAAGTACATTTCTGATAAACTATTAACGATTATAAAAGATAAATGCACGAAGTTACTAATACAGTGAAAATCATTCAGCCCTCGATGATGGTTTATCCCAGGTGTGCATCATTTCTAAACCCTTCCCTCCACTAGGGTATTTCACTTCAGATTTCTAATCACAATGATACACTGAACAGACGGACGTTTTTTTTGGTTGTTTACGAAGCGAGCTTTCGTTTTGTTTCGCCACACATTTTCAAAACCATAATTATTACATATAGGAAAGCTATACAGATAAGCTCAGCATTTTATCTTAGCAAAGTCAAAGAACGACGTTTTTTCAGTCAATATTTCTACAAAAATAAGTTGATTTCGGTCCTAATAATTTGCATTTCGCACACATTTCAGCTTGAGTTATTTAATGGCGCAAGAGCGTTAGAGACTAAGCTGCTTAGAACAAGATATTAGATAGAGAAGAAATCGTGGAAAAACAAAAACGAACAGAAAAAGATAAATGTGCAAACCAGCAATCGGGCTTGAGTCAAATACCTTAATTATTTGACTAACTAAATGGCGTTTTACAACCTTAAAATTCTATTTCACATTTGGCTTAAGTACAGAGTTGATTTCACTTTTATTAAAAAAAAATACTAGGATTACACAAAAATTGAGTTATTTCGTTCATTGCCGTTTAAAGATTACAACAAGAGATAAAACTCCTATCAGTAACTAAACTAGGACAAAGTTAAGGTCGAAGAGTCGGTCCGACGCTCGCCATCCTTTCCAGTACCTGATCATCCAGAAAACATCTGGTACTGGTTTTTAAGAGAGCTTAGTGAACCATGGGCCCAGTCAGGAGAAGAAACCTCTACATCTTCTGGAGCTGAATATGGCTCGTCCAGACCGTACACATGCGTTTATCACTTGAGCTATAATGCTCTCTCTTTAACAGTAGCATACGTATAATAAATCAATTTCAATTGAAGCTACGCAGTGTTAAATACTACTTTTAAATTTGTTATGTAGTTTATATTTTAAAACTTCAATTATTCATAAAGCATTTAAAGCAAAAACCTTTTCTTGCTTCGCAGGTAATCAATCTATCATAGCAATACCATTAAAAATAAATAAATTGGGGTTCAATCAACCAGGGGAAAAAAACAGTACATCCTTTTTCCGAATGGGGGCGAGTGGAATATAAAACGGTAGCTATCCAACCAAAAAAAAAGAATGCAAAATGCTGAATTTCTTCCTTTTTCGGATGCAATGAGGGGGGTTTACAATTCCTCTATACCCCACCACCCCACCCCATCCGACAAGGTCTTTCAATTTTATTGTAAAATTTATAGACTTGAAGCAAAATATTCTTGTGTATCAAGTCTATTTTTTTTAGTACTGATAATAACGCAAAATAAAAAAATGAAAAAATAAAAAATATTCCACCTTGACCCGTTTCATGTCTTTTAATTCAAAGTTTCACAGAAAAAGTTTACAGGGAGTATTGGAATTTTAATTTTTATTAAAACAAAACAAACAAAAAATAACAAAACTAACTAAATATCAAATATTCAAGCAAAACATTTTAATCTAACAATTAGAAATGAATTACAATTACATTTCGTATATTTAAGGGAATCTGAACATTTTTTTCACCAATAAAACTCTAACTGAAAGTGCTTGCCGCCGATAGTTTACAACGCAATCAATATATACATATATTTTTTTCCTAGAAACAAGACTAAGGAATCAAAGAAAATTTGGGAAGCGACAGGGAGGAATAATCGAAACCCGAGATCTATAAACGTATAGAATTTGGCACAAGTTGTTCTTCCACAGCTTAATGAGGATTGATGGTTATGTGTGTGAGGTGTCATGGCCTTTTGTGGTTCCTTTCTCTTTATTTTCCCCAAGAGAAGAAAGAGATAACTAGGATTTCTCTTGAAATACAACTAACGAAGCACAAAAGAAAGACATGTAATTCATGACATAATAATTGTGATAGAGGGTGTAAAACGAAAGCAAAAGACACTCCTAAATCATCGACAATGGATGGAGATTTGATTTGAAAGTCAAAATGGGAGCAATAACCGCTCTTCGTCAAATGAAGGATTAAGCCATTACGATAAATCTTGGCTTTCTCTTCAATATATTTTACTCTCCTAACGAGAAGTCCTCCATTTTGTTTCTAATGAATATAAATCCAACAACATATGTTAACAAGAATTTGCTTCCCAAAGCTTTTTACTTTTCTTTTTATACAAAATGTAAATTGCTCAAAGCGTCTGTACTTCCTACAATAATACTTAACTATCTTAAAAATTGCTGAATATGATTAATTCCCGAAATGCAGTTTACGAAGAATGTGAAAATCTGTTAATGTGTTAAGCTAACTGCCGAGATATGATAGGATTCTTATCAATGAAAAAGCAGTAATTCAATAATTCTATATAAAGTGTTTAATTAGTGAAAATTCCCGAAGTTCGTCAAATTCTAAAAAAAAAAACAATTAAAATTGCAATGTATCTATAATTAATTTGTAAGAATGTAACAAGTCTACTAGTTTGACTCCGTCCATTATTTTCACGATGATAAATTTAATAGTCTATTATTCGTTTGGTTTTTGCAGACTACAGTAGCACCCCGTATCCGCTGATTCAGTATCCGCGGTCCAAAAAAAAAAATAATTGAAAAATTAAAGAAATAAACGGTTCCTAAGTTTCAAAACGACCGCCAACGGGCCGTAACATGGTGAAACCCAGCAGCCCAATACTTGATTCATCTTCCTTTGTCCCCTTACCCACGCTTCCCCTCAGAATTTGCCTCCATTCTACTTCTAGCGTTCTCGCTGTTTACATTAGTTTCCGCGTTATCGTAGTGTTTGTATTCAGAAAGCCCTTATTTAGCGTAATAACGGCCCCAAAGCGTAAGAGTAGTGAGGCTGGTAGTGCTTCTAAGCCTAAGAGAAGCTGTGATGTCCTTTCTATAAGTGAAAAAGTGAAAATTCTGGATATGATTGAAA
>JAFIDM010009631.1:61868311-61884293 GCA_023159025.1 Thereuonema tuberculata
AATATTTAATGTTAGAATGATTTTAAAAGCAAAAGGCTTATGTGATCCAAGATTCAGTAATACGACTTTATTATCTTTAAACCTAAGAGAATTACAGTATAGATCTAACGTTTATAACATGTTAAGGACAAACATTTAAAATATAATCGAAATATGCCTGATCGTCCGCCCTCCGTCCATCTCAAAGCAATTAAAAATCAATACATCGTAGGAAATTGAAAT
Source organism: Thereuonema tuberculata (assembly GCA_023159025.1). Classification (NCBI taxonomy): domain Eukaryota; kingdom Metazoa; phylum Arthropoda; class Chilopoda; order Scutigeromorpha; family Scutigeridae; genus Thereuonema; species Thereuonema tuberculata. Next base: position 61,868,534 of record JAFIDM010009631.1, read on the forward strand.
TTTAGAGGTAACTGTAGATTGTTACAAGGAAGAATTCTACTGAATTTGGTACATATCGAATCAATAGGCAAAGAATTACAGGCAAAAAAAAACTGTAAATACGTTGTTGTTACGTTAATAATCATGAAAATTCAAACACTATATATCTTATAAACCTGAAGTTGTAAAATTAGATAAAAGTACAAATCTCCCTATTGATTTTTATAGAAATTGGACCCAGAGGGGCCGAAAATTCTACATCTGTCTCCGTAAAGCACTATTATCATTATAAATAAAATACAAATTACATACAAAATGTATAGTCTATCATACAACTATTTTGGGGCCTTATTAATACGGGTATTTGAAAATTGGCAAACCAACTATAAACTTCTATAGAAATTAAGCGATTTTTTTTTTCTGTAATAAAATTCTACGGGATATGGATTCTAAATTATTACAATGACTATGAACAGATTCTTAAAAAAAAAAAAAAAATCTTATATAAGTATTAAAATCTAATGAGCAATTTTCACGAATTAGTCTTTAATCAACGTTTTAATTAATTTGTGCAAGGAGGTATGTCTTCAATCAAAGATGAGTAAATTGGATGGCACAAGGGTCAGGGCGGCATTGGTTCCTTTCAAAGAAATCCTCAATCCAGTTATCATTACCCAAGTAGAAATAATAACGTTCCTAACTCTTACGCTCCGTGCACTCGCTTTGCGATAAAAATCAAAGCGGAAACGATAAAAATTATCATTGAAAATATTTTTCAAGAATGTAATTTAAAATATGCTAGAATGTTGTGATTTTTAACCTTTATCTACTATTTGAATAAGGAAATAGAATCTAATAGGGCGATTTTTGTTGAGTTCAGAAAATCTTATTTATTTATCGTAGCCTTTGGTATATCGAGAGGGGGGGGGGGAGGGTTGATAGTCCCCCTGCCTCCATTGTATCCAAAAAAAAATAGAAGAAATCTAGCATTTCAACTTGGCTTTACAATAAAAAAAAAAACAGCAAAGAAAGCTATCTCTCGCCACCCCATCCCCAACTGATAAGAAAAAAAGAACAACGTTTTTGGTTTTGTTCGGATGCTCTGATCTCGCTTTTTTTTTAATGATGCAAGAACAACAGTGGCTATGCTACGCCCAAAAACAAGATATTAAATCATTGAAAGGAACATACACAGTAGCGAGAAAGAAACATCTCGCCGGGATTCGAACACATGTTCAGACATAATAGCCTGCTGACAGGACTTGGCCAATCGGTTACGACCGAACAGAGATCATGGCTAGCTTTTAAACAATTATACTTATCTATATTTATCAGATTTATTACATTATTCGTAATCTAAAACCTACTTATCTATCAAGAAACTGTTAAAAGACAAACAATTTTCTAGCATAAGTAGGACTGATTATAATTAAGTCATTCATCTAACCATGTTTATTTTATCCTTGAAGAAGCAAATCACCTCTGAATCTCAAACGACAGATTTCTTAATTGCATCTTTATTTAGTTTTCTTTGCAACACACCTTTGACCTACCTCAACATTACTGATGTAAAAAATCTATCTAATAAATAAAACAATGCAAAGAATGTACATGCATATAAGATATTCCAATGATTTGTAAATTGACGATTAATGGTTCCTTTATACAAGTACAGTAGAACCCCTCTAATCCGTCACCTTTGGGACTGGGGGTATGGTCGGAACGCAAAAAAGATCGGATTATCAGAAAATACAGAAAAATACGGATTTACAATAAAATATACGGATTTACTGCGTTGTCAAGCAGTTCAAGTTTAGGCTTTTTCAATGTTTTGCGATTCTTAAGAGCGTTTTCACCATCTACCGTCACTGTAACCAATACAATGGCGCGACGGGTGGTGAGTCACCGACGAGTCGGGGACAAGTTCGGCCGGCTCGAGCACGGTCGGATCAACCGGAGTGGCGGACCAGTCGAGGGCGGACGCGGGGGGTTCTACTGTACTTTTAAAATCATTTTAGTCTAAGAACAAAATAACATTCTACAAAATTTCGCGGACCGCAACTTCATGGTGACGTTGATTGATTGGCTACAGATAGAAGATTCTCTAAAAATCAGTAGAAAACACTTTTTCACCCTTGTGATATTATTTTTGATGTCGGATCAAAGTTCGAGCAGTATTTCCATATACAGTATAACATGATTTTTTAACCAGAAACGAAGGACGGTTGCAAAATATGTAAGATACAAAATACCCGTCTGTGTGCATATTATAAATTGAGATCAGCTTGACAGATTTTTGTCAAATTTGATAATGGGAATTTTTAGTTAAGAGTGAACAAGCCATTGTGAGTTTAAGAAATCTAAATATAAAAACAGTGATTTTTTTTTTTAATGTAAACAGAATATCATCTTTATAATTCCTACATGGTTTTATGTGGTTTTGTTTACACTGGTTGAAATGAAAGCGGGATTCGCTAATCAAAAAAAGATTGAGAACAACGGGCTTTGATTATTATCAAACCAGTCAACAATTTAATAAACAACAAGCAAAAGGCTGTAATTCAAGAAATATGGATGCAACAAAAATACAAATAAGCAGGGCTTTTTTAGTCTTCTGATCAAGATCAGAAGACATACAATCCCACTTTGTCTGTCCTGTGGACAAGTATCATTAAAATCTCATTAAATTATCATTAATCACAACGATTGCGTCGTTTGCATTCATAACGATCGCATTTATAGTTATTGTTGTAGAGCTGCATTATAAATGTGAGTGTCAAAAGGCGCAATTGTTACATTTATTGGAAATAAAAAAGGAAATTAAAGCAATATCAATGATCAGAAGACGTTGCGAAGCGTTGTGATTGGTTTACTAATCGCTTTCCCTAACTTGTTTTTATGTAAAAACAATGATGTGCCGCTACTCATATATTGTGTTCAGTGTCTATCTAAATATATATCATGAATTTTCCAGATTTTAGAAAAAGATGTATCGGCAAATACCGTCACAAAAAAAAACAAAAAAAAAAAAATTTTTCTTAAAAAATTGCAAATATTCAAAACCGTTTATAAATACTTTTAAAATCATTTTAGTCTAAGAACAAAATAACATTCTGCAAAATTTCGCGAAAACTTTCACGTATTATTAGATAGCTTAAATCCCTTTTTAGATATATTTCATTCTACTCATTATTATTAGCTGTAATTAGATAAGCTGTATATGAGATTAGCCATTTGCACTCATTTTAAAAGATAACGAAATTATACGTTAATATAGGCCGCCATTTTGGAATTTGTGATTTTTTTGTTTTTTTTAAAGTTAAAGGAAACCAAAGAAAAACTAGTTTGTTTAAATTGCTTTTTCCTTGCGAATGACTTGATTTGTTAATGAAATCTGATAAAAAGAAAAAATTTCTCTCTACTGGACCTTCATACGGCACCACATCTCCCCACTATGAAATCTGATGTTGGCCAATGAGTTTATTTTAAGTCGCCAATCATCATTAGTGCTTCCATAAATAGAAACAAACAAAGATGGAGACTGCTTCGACTTTGATAAACAAGTTTTTCAAATAGAAGGGTGGAGATTGTTTTCTTATAATATGTCCTCTTTCTCTGAGAGTTTAGCCTTCGGTATATAATTGCAGTACGGAACCTGTCTCGTAAAATCTGACCTTGATTCTCACTTCATGTTTTGTTTTTTTTCTTTCTGGCCAGCACGCAACCTTAATTAAGCCTACAAAAATTCTGCGTGATCTTTAATGAGAATTTTTGAAAATCAGGATAGGGGAACGGAATTTCGTGGGAAAAAATGTATCGATGAGAGTTTTATTGCTCCGAAATAGCATGTTTTTTTTTTCTTAAGTTCAATGAATCAGTTGTTAGGAAGGGTCATTGCCATGAACTCTCACTCCCACCTAATATACAACTTCTTAGAAACTTAAATAATAAAGCTAGCCTACTTCCAAAATAGTTACGAAATGACGGATTAAACGTTTATTTAGAATCTTCAGGAAAAAAAAAAAAGCTGACTTTGTCTGGATGAAAAATATTTAATGTATATGAAAAATATAGATAATGGTCGATGAGATGTTGCCCAAGTGAAATTAAAGAGAATAAACAAATCAAATAAGTGAATATAATTTTGTTCTAAAGCATAAATTTAATTATTAAAAATAATAATTAAAAAAAAGGAAATACATTAATGTAAGGAAAAATAAAAAAAAAAGTTAGGAAAATGAAAAGAAAAGAAAAAACAAAAACAAAAAAAAAAAACATGGATACTATAGAAATTCAACCTCCAGCAAATGAGTCCGAGACCTTACCAATCAAGCAATAAATGTCAACTGAAATGAGATGGTTGCATTTCTAGCATTTAAGCTAATAGCGGAAATCCAATGAAAACAATGCCAAATATCTCGAACATGGGGGGAAAGTTGGCCCCTATTCTTACGTTGTTTGGGCCTCTGAACACGATGGTGACGTCCGTTTGTCGATCAGTCCTTCCGTTCGGGAGTTGTTAGGGTGGACAGACACAGGCGGACGAAAGAACAAACCCAATAGCTACCGATTTTGGTCGCTATCACAATAGCTCCCAAATAGGTCGCTAATAAGGGAAACGGGGACCAATCGGGTGACCCGTCACAATAATCCTGTGTTATGTAATTGTGAAAATGCCAATAAATAAATAAAAACATTTTATATCATGAAATGCACAGTGTGAATGAAAGATTGGATTATTAACTACCAAATGTAAAGACTGGATCGTCACAATTGTAAATGTAATTTTTATTTAGGCTTAGATATGTTGATCTGAACGTTGTGAATGGAAGTTTGAAAAACAAATTCAAATTGTTACAATGTTTATTATGTGTGTGAGAACTGTTTACATTTCATAGTTGTGTATGTTTATTATGTTAGATATGTCTTGCTTGCAGATCAGCTGATAATTCAGAGACGATAACATGCAAGAGATCTTTCTAAAAACTCTCTTCAATGTATATATTTTCCCTCGTAACAGTGTACACTATTTGAATTCTTAGTGTCGATATTTGGATCTTGAATAATCGAAATTTCAATAACAATAAAATAAAAACAGAAAATTCAAATATAAAATTCATGAAAACCTTATAAGTCAAGTTTGTGTATGCTTGATTACTATACCTAATTAATTATATGCTTAATTACCTACTGATATTGTACCTGCATTATTAAATGTTTTTTTAATTTATCTTGCAAAATCCAACGATACTGGAAAGAATTACCAGCTAAAGAATGGAGTTTTCCTAAAATTTCAGAAAAACTAAACACCCATCTTTTAGAATAATATATAGCTTAAATGCAGAGGACCGTCGATCTATATCTAGATGTACATAAATCACGACTTTACACAACATTTTACAGTAAATTTACTCAATTCATAACTTTACATTTTAATATATTACTGTTCATTATGTAGAAAGTAGATTATATTTCACTGAATTTGCAAATTCTAAACTAGCTTCAATAGAAACAGTGTTTATCTTAAAGGTACAAGTATTTCGAACGAAAATCAGCCAATTTACAAGCATGGATTCTCTGCTAAATAACAAAGAGTCCATTATTTGTCGATATTTTTTTTTTGATTTTTCCGTTACGTCGTGGGCTTACTGCATTTTTAAGAGCATCTTTAAGTTAATTGAAGGGCCAAAAAGTGAATTACAAAATAAATACATAAATAAATATCATATTATTTTCCAAACTAAGTAAAAAAATATAGAGAGAAGTTATACACCTTTACCATAGTTTTTCTCTTCTAAATTTTACAATTTCTTCCATTACTATCTTGAAACTTTTAAATAAAAATATTTCAACATAAAAAAAAAAAAAAAAAATGTTCAACAATTCCAACATTTATACAATGATCATAATTAAAAGGTATACAGTTTTTAAATGCAATTATTACTCCAATTTTTTTTATTTTTTTATTATGGAAACAATTGAATTTATTACTTGGTATCGTAAAGTAAGTAACTTAACTTTTTCTTAAAAATAAATTTTCCACTTCTTATAAAAAAGGGGGAAAAAATTATAAATCATAAACAAAAAGCATAAAAAAGTAAAATAAGCTAAAATAAAGTGGTTAAATACAGTATACAAAATTAGAAAGAAAAAAAAATATAAAAATGACAAAATTAAAATAACAATCATTTTATAAAACACATTATAATAAGCTAGCTTATTCTATGTCTAACATTCTTTTTTTGTTTTTAAATTAATTTTATATCATAATAAAATTTTTCTGTAGATTCTGATAACTTGAAAAAATAATTAATTTCAATTACATAAAAAGGAATAAAAAGGAATTAAATTTGCTCAGTATTAAAAATGAATTATTTAAAATTGTGTGTTTCAAAATCAAAATGTAATAAACTGTAAATCTAAACAAAAGCAAGTAAATGAATAACAATGTTTCAGTCATACAATTGAAAATAAAAATTAGTTTATGTACATAAAAACCTAAACATAAATAAACATGCTTGCCGTACATGCAATAGCGAATACATTAGAATTCAAAACAATAAGCTTTAAAATAAATTCTTTTTCTAATTAAAATAAATTGTTTAACAAAACTAAATAAATTAATAAGAAATTAATTTTTTTATCATGAAAAATTAAAATTAATAAGAAAATCTTGTACAAATATTTGCATCATAACAACATTGAAGCAATAGCAGTCTATACTATACCGGTACTTAAAATAAAATAAAAAATATTGTGCTAGAGTAGAATCCCCATTATCTTTCAGTAATATACATATATATTTGCATAATCTGCCAATCGACTGACGGATAATGGGGATTCTACTCTAGCACAATATTTTTTAATACATTTTTATATATATATATATATTAAAATGTAATAAAAAAGAACAACAACCATATTAACATTAACAATTATAAAAATTAAGATGAAAACAGTAAGTTCTTTTGGTTTTCAAAAGACAAACAACCATTCTTGCCTAATTCAATACAACGGTTAACCGCGATTACACTGTTTGGCATAAATAAAAAAAAAATTCAATAAAATATTTTATATCATTGGTTCCGAGACGTTTGGTCTTGACTGCTAGAACAAAAAAAGTAGGGACAGACAATTAAGGCTGTGGATTTTTTTTTTTTTATAAATTGAATTATCAATATAAATGCGACAATAAAAAATTCGAATCAATTTAATTTTGTGAAAAACATTATCCTTATTCTTCTCATTTTGAAAATTGCTTGAGCTTCGCCCCGGACCAGTATTTAGGAATCACCGATTCCTTTACAAGTAATGGACAATGTATTCTATAACAATTAAACTCTTAAAATAATTCATTGACTTTTTTTTTTAACTGAAATCAAAACTAGGGATATTTCGAAAGACAAACGAAGGGGCACTTTAGGTTCAGGTTTCCAACAATTATATTCAAAAAGCTTTATACTTTAATATTTTTTATAATTTTACAATTAACACTTTTATTCATATTTTTTTGATCTATTCATTAATAAAGAAAAAATATTATTATTACTTTTTTTTTAAATATTTATTTCAATTTAACCTTTTTTGTTTTTATTTGTTTTTTGGACAAATTGAAAAAAAAAATTCTATTCTTAGAATAAAAAATGCTTCTTTAGGATTTCGTGTAAGTGAAAGATAAATAATGAAGGCGACTTCTTCCAAGTATAATACCCGTGCTGCAATAAGGGACTCTCATTTAAATTCGTCATGGAGTTTTTTAAAAGTGTGAAACCTGAAAAGACTTAGACGTTTTCCATTCTTCTTTTCCTAACAACTGGGTTGGCTGACTGGGATAACGGTCTTCAACCTGCGAGGCTCCCATCCGGCCTTGAGATCATACAGCTTTCTCCGGTGCTATGACGAAGCTTTACGACAATTTCACCGTGAATACGAAGGAAAATAAAAACAAGATTAAGCAATTAAAAAAAAAAAAATAATAGTCACAATAATTTCGGATGTTCTCTGTTGACTGCATCCCAAAAATTGCACGTTAGACAGGAAACCGCGGGGAATTAACGAGCCTGACTCAGAAAACAAGAAGTGGAAAAAAAGGCAAAAGTTGGATTTGTTGAGTTAATTTAACAGTTTGCCTCGGCTACGTTGGCCAGTGGGTGTGAACGGTTTTCAAAAATAACAATAGCCTGAATCAAATAGTTGAACTATTTTTCTTTTCCAAAACAAAATAAATAAATAAGTAAATAAATATATATATATAAAATTAATTCACCATTTCAACATACATAACATGTTGTTATATATGTAATAATAACAACGTTATTAGAAAATATATTTCAATAATTGACAATAACTGGAAAAAGGAAGCATCAACTTTTTATATTTCAACGCACTTTTCTTTGAAATAATTTTTTACAAACAACTGAAATGAAACAAATCAAATGAATTAAATAACAAATTAATAAGCTGAATTCTGTAAATCATGACTGCGAACGTAATTTCAAGATGAAAGGTGAAATATTTCCATTATTTACCACAGTTTTTGACCACTGTTATTAGGTATTCAAGTCTTAATAAAAAACTAATTTTAATGATCTGAAATAAAATTATGTCTAAATGGAGTTCTTAATGATTTTGTTTTCTTTATTTGTAATTTAAAATCAATGATCCACAATGAATCAAATGCAAAATTACTCTAGTTCTCTTAAAAATTACTTTTTTTTTTTATCTTTGTATTAGAAGTCAAAGCTTCCACTTAACTTTCATTTTGCAAAGTCCTAAAAGTGTCAGAATTTGTCATAAAATGCAAAGTTCACTATTTTCGATACAGCATAACGACTAGCTTCGGGTCACCAGTAGAGAAAGAGCCCTCTGTAGAGCCAAGGAGTAAACAAGACCGTTTGGTCAATGATCTGGAAGGTTCCAAGATAAAAGGGACGTAGGGGATCTGAACTGGGGCAACCACGAACCCATCCCCACTACTCTTGACACACTTTCATCTTGTGACGTTCAGTAGTGAGTAGGCTATCAGACTTGTCTACTCCCAGCCATCTATTCACATGTACACCTTTCACTTAAGTCCAATAAAGAAAACAAACGATGGACTGATCATTTCAGGGCACTTTCATCGAGCGGTGACGCCGGTCAAACGACAGACAGCTGAACCATTGCCTGCTCCGCCACGAGGAGATTGTACAACAAAACAATTGCATTCTATAGGTCTAACGGTTTCTCCAGATTCTTGCTTTCAGGGAGTACAATATCCCCCGGGATCTCGGGAGAGATCTCTACAGTATCAGATCTATTTCAAAGGCTCTACTAAAAAGACGGCTTTCATTCGAAATAAAACGAGGAGATACGCTAGAAATCATTCAGTCTTATGATCAATTTTAAAACGAATCATTATTGTAACAATATAAAAATAAAAAAATAAATTAGTTATTTTTAATGATTGCATTACTTTCATGATTTTTTTTTTTTTTTTTTTGGCTTTTCAATATCACATTCTTTTGTAAAGTTTTATGTACAAAAAGTTTCAGATTATACAACAATAACCATTAAAATTAAATAATTTACGTCTCGTATTTACAAATTGCTGAGAAAACATAATTTACATAATTTTAAAACAAATGAATGTATTTTAAAAAGTAAAAATTAAAGTATTTTCATCTGACTATTAACAAGCATATATTTGAACATTAAAATGTAAAGTCAAAATAGAAAAATATTTACAAATATTTCCAGAATTCTGATAATTATTAATACACTGTAAATTCTTAACCAATAATAATAATTCAAAATAAAACACTGGATTGATTCTCTTTAGGATTTAAATTGTTTTGATTTTGCAGTTTGTTGGACTTTTAGATTTATTTTTTGAGTTATATACAATAAAGTTTTGTTCTACTTATTTTTTGTCACTTAATTGTAGTAAAAAATAATAATTAATTAAAACTTACTCAACGAAAAATCAGAAATAAGTTATATTTTGAAAGATACTTACTACCGCACGAGACATAGCAGAACTGTCTATATTGGATTTCGGTCTGGCACCGACTGGCTGCAAAAAAAGCAGCAAAATCGTCACTCCAAACAGTGACAATGACCGAATCACAACCGGTGAGGAATGGCATCGTGTGCCGGGAACCGTGTTGCGTACCGTCCGTCGGCTCCCCCGGCCGTCCTGATCAACGGCATGTACGGGGAAGGTCGCCGGCCAAGCCGGCAAGACATCTCCCCCTCCTGCGTCGACTCCGCTATTCACGGAGTTCCTTCGCATCAGGATGCAGTGGAGATGGGATGTTTGTATCCAAGCAACCGGCCCTGACCGCGGCTCGACCTACAGGTCTTGGGTGTCCCGCCCGCCGCCAGCACCGCTATGACTCACTGTTGATGTCCACTGTTCCACGTGCGAGGCCGCGTGTGGCTTCTGGGCGAATCCGGCACACCTACAGCCGGGCGGCTTTCGCATGGAATGTTCGTGCGGCTTTTCCCGTTTGCCATTATACTGGCTCCACTCATGTCACTGGAACAGCAAAGAAGCTCCGCCCATTGAGCTGCATCACGGGAACATTTGGCGGAAGGCTGGCAGGAAGAGAAGCAATAGAGAAAAAACATGGCCGTCTCTGTTAGACGACAAACTTTAAAGGCATGCAACGACCTCTAGTAGTAGCAGACGGAATTTCTCCGAGAAAATTGAACTAAATAGCAGACTGCAAGTGAAAAATTAAATTAAATTGAATTTTATCTACAAAATGATGTAAATAAACCTTAAACATTGAAATTAATTTTATATAATAAACTAATTCAATTTAAAAGAATATCCATTGAGTTACTAAGATAATTTGGGGGCAGGTTTTTATCATAATATGATAATCTCAACATGGAACAGGGAAAGAAATTTATTCTATTTCTATTCAAGGAGAATTAAATTTCATGTATACTCCTTGAATGCTGATAATCTTCAGTTATTCATTCGTAGTAAAACAAAACATTATCTAAAATAATAACAAATAGGCATTCGAAAAAATGTTAATTCTTTTATATTTTTATTTTATTTTATTTTTTTTTATTGTAAATTAAATCAGTAAATTAAGTTTTGGAAAAGGAAATTTCAAGAATTTCCTCACTGAAATTCATCTTGATCTTAGAGCGGTATAGTTTTGAGAAGAACTATTTTCTTCCATCAGATGTGGTAACAAGAGATTCAAGGTATCGAATTCTGTCATAAAATAGCGTATGCCGTAAATTATTATCTATTGCTTCTTTGTTTATAACTCTTTTTATATTGCACCTATGACCTGTATTAAACCTTGTGTACGAATCAGCGCCGATTTGTTTTACTTCATGTCATTTGCAATGAAATAGAAATGGTTTATTTTGGTTTTAAAATAAAGATCTTCCATTGTCGTGTGGATTATTTAATCGGAGCTTTACATACAGATATGAATATTAAAAGATGATTTCTTAATTGAATTACTAAACAAAGATTAATTTAACCTGGAAAGTTCCATTAATCTTATATATTCGTAAATCGTCTTGTCCGACTTTCTCTGGTTGGTGTGTAATGAATATTTTCTACTTTAAAATATTGGCTTTTCAATGAAAATTTCAATTCTGTTGGTAAAATTTTCGTGAAAATCCTAATTGAAATGTACAATCCATTAACTGCCCAGGCTGCTACCGTATATGCTTTGTGACAATGGACAACCACGTTCTTTGTTTATGGACGAATAGGTGTTTTCTTTACCCTGCTAGAGAATAAACAAAGAAACAAGTCATTTATTATGTTTATGTATGAAGATGTTGAAGAATTGTATTAAAAAAAAAGAAGTTTAATAGAAAACTACAGATTTTAATACATGAAAATATAGGTAGTAATTAATCCTAATACAGACTATTCCTAGTGCTTCCGTAAAATGGATGATGAATGTAGAAGGGAAAGTAGAAGTATAGGAAAGAGTACATGAAAATAAGGAAAAACTTGATGAAATGAAAATATTTTATGTTGAAAATTAAAAAGTGAAATATTTTCCGAAAGTCGAGGTGAGAATGTAAAAAAGTATTGAATCTTAGTCAGTGTAATATAAATGTTGTCAAATAAATGTGTCAGTTTAAAATAATTATTTCTAAAATTCAAAATCAATTTCAAATGACACCAAAAGGTTTTCTAGTAACGTTAAAGTGTCGTAAACTTCCTAGAATAATCTGAAAATATTGTTGTAACCTAAACATTTTCTTATGAAAGGTTTGCTTCGCAGAATTGTAATTTTTTTTGTTTTTGTTTTTGTTTTTGGATTTAATCTTCACTTTTTTTTTTTTATTAAATTCTTTTATGACATTTAGCTTTCATAAGGAGTTCTTTCTGCATCAGAAAGAAATGTATTAATATATCGTTGTGACTTTCCTCAAAGAAGGAGGAGTTTATGCTGCAAGCATAAAAACTATATAGTCTTAGTCGAGTTCGTAAATTTTAAGCGAAGATTACAGTTTTAATATGTACCCTTTTTGTTAAAATCCTATTCAATACATTATTAAGTCAAATAGTTCTTACGATAGGCAGTTTCCATTTTTAAATTTCTTCTCCAAAATCCTTAGTTGTAATCAGAGATGAACTGACCATTGAGGCCGCTGTTAAATTCTATTGAAGGGTCGCAAACACAAGAAGTGATAAGACTGCTTGTCGTAAAACCCAATGGAAAAAGAGTTTCCAGTCTGTTTCTGATTGTAAATGCTCTCCATCTTTCTTTCTATTAATATTGCACCCAATTTATGACAAATACGTTAAGATGGGGAACCTTAAAAGTTTTGTATTAACCGATCAAAAATTGTAACTATTGGTTAAACTATTGGTGTACAAGACAGAGATCTCACGACTGTTAAAATGCTGATGTCATATATTCTATGGTCAATATGTTTTTTGCTGCCGTTATTAAGTCACAATTAAGCTCGAACGTAATTATTTTGTCCCATTTCCTGCTCAGAAAATAATGTGAAATTTAACTAAAAATGGAAACTAACGTCAGAGGGAATGAAAAAGTTTTGTATCTATGAATTTGCAGCACTTGGAAGAAACAGCTTTTGGCATTGATTCTTAGTCTAACTTCAACTGACTAGGTAAATAACCCGTTTAAAATGAAACCTTTTTTCTCTCCTAGTATTTATTTGCCATTGCCCACAGTGCCCTCTCGCAACGGTTTGTGTAATTGAAGGCATCAGACAAAGATCATCGACGTTTTCTGTAATAAAATTTTATTTTAAGAATTATTTACTGTAATAGCAGATTTTAGTTATTTTGATTTTTATGGTGTGTACATGAGTGATAACTCCTGATATACGTAAGTAAGCTGACACGAGGAGAGTAATAGGAATTTCCATTGCTTTCTGTAGATCCGAATGGCTAAGAATAAGAGTGGCAGTCTAAATTCCACTTGATGAAGGTCCGAGGGCTTGACTGTACCGAATACAAATAGGATAATTTCTCATTTCATATTTTGTTAATAATATTGAGTATGTAGTAAATACATTTAAATTATAAAAATTGATCTTCTAAACGTTTAACATAATTTACATTTACGACTGAGAGTAAGATGAAATATGGCACCTACTAATCGTATCAACGACTGATTATTTCATTGTTTGCTAATTTTTTTGCATATCAACAATACATTTCAATATCTTTTTAAATATTTAAGTTATTAGAACAATTTATGATATTTACGTACTACCGGGACCTATTTTTTTTGTAATCGATTTACGGTGCTTTCTTTTCATTTATTTTCTGTTTGTTTTTTGTTTAAATGTAATGTAGTTGTCGTTACTTATGATACCGCTGGTTACTTAAAATTTCAAATTTGTTTAACTTATAAGATATTATTTTGCAAACCTGGAAGTTGATAAGCATTGTTCTTCATGTGTTATTGCAGTATCTATATAATCATTAATTATTAACTTTTACCAAGGCAGTTAAGTGAATCACCCTGTTGTATCTGAGAGTCATATTCACTGGAGTTCTGAGAAGAAGGGGACTGACGAAAATTGTAATGCCTCAGCCTCCGAATTGTATTCGGAAAAACAAAAACAAAAAAAAATCAAAGGATGAAATTCAGATAATTCTCCCGTTTTTATTTTGGTTGAATAAATTTTTCTTAATATTTTAATTATGAAACGTTAAAAAAAAAGAAAAAAAAACCCCTAGAATATTGATATTATGAAAATCTTCTCACCAACCTGTCCTCCTCAGAGAATTTTAATTCCCTTGTGAAACGAGGTAATTGAATAAAACTGTCTTTCGTTTTCATTTTTAGATTTAATGAATAAATTTTCTTCTCTTTTTTTTTTATTTGAAAGAGAGGTGGATATACCTTACTAATAAAGCAGGCCTGTAGATCTACTGTAGGCCCCGGGATTCGAACCCAAGTTCATCGCTTCTCACTCTGCACTGCATCTATTACCTTTTCATTTCTTTTTATTCATTTAAATGTTTGATTTGCATGTCTGAATTACAAATATTAGATTAAAAAGTTATCCCATTTTTGTACAAACTTCACAGCATTTGAAAATAATTGCAAATAATAAATAAATAAATAAATAAATAAATAAATAAATAAATAAATAATCCTTTATTTATTATTTTTTTTTCATAAAAAAAAGAACCAACGTCGAAAATAAATTCCGAATTCGAAATTGATAATTGGATTGGTCTAAACTAGAGGTCTCAAACTCGTTGCCCGCTTAACAGCTTTGTGCGATTTACCATGCATTTTGTAATTAATAAGTTACATGGCCAATCATTTAGTTCTATTTCAAAACTTGTGTTCAGTTTCAGAATTCAGCGAAAAAAAAGTTGTGAAATAAAAAATGCAGTCATGAGCAAAAAAAAAAAAAAACATTACTGATTTTATTATATTTTTTTTTTTGAAATAATCTGATGATTTGTATTTTATTTAACAAAAATTAATAGTATTCTATTACTTTAGCTATTATGGAGTTGGTTAATTTTGCTTAACCTATTGCGGCTTTCGATGAGTCTCCCATACCATATAGTGGCCCTCACTGATTGCACTTGCAAGGAGTCGGCAAAATGGGATCCTCCTTTTTTTTGTTTTGTTTGGAAAACAAGACCCTCAGGCCTTGGACGGTATTTTGATCATTGGCCCGGGCTCCAAAAAAGCAAAAAGCAAAACAAAACAAAAACCCTGGCTACTCTATAAGGTTATCGTCACTGTAGTCCTAATCCTAACACTATTATAAAAGCAAAAATCTGTATGTCTGTTTGTTTGTCATTCTTTGACTCCTCAACGGCGCAAAGGATCGCAATGAAATTTTGCTTGCAGGTAGTCTAGGATACGGAGTACGCCGTTAGGCTACTTTTCATCCCGGTCGATCAAGTAGTTCCCGGTCGATTAAGGATGAATGAAAACCTCCCAAAACTGTCCATAGATGGCGCTAGCGCAGTTTTCAATGAGTGCATTTAAAACATTTCCAGAACTGGCGATAGATGGCGTCCTTGTCGTTTAAATAGCGCCACAGATCTGAATAAATCTACGGTATGGTTAATTAATAGGTTGGATTTCAATATTGTACTGCATATATTGTTTCAAATTTAAACTTTACTTTAGTTTCAGTTCTAAGTTTTTACTTTACTTATTGCAATTTGCTTTTTCGAATAACTAATGCAAGGCTTCCGGAGGCTAGTCTGTTGCATAAAATAAAGATTAATCATAACTATCGTTAAAAGTAAATTTTTAGCATATGAGAAATATATATTTATATATATATATATATA
>JAFIDM010009631.1:61884693-61900705 GCA_023159025.1 Thereuonema tuberculata
CATTTAATTTGATTTTTGTTGATTCCTCAGATTACTTTTGGGCAAAATTACAAGTTGTTAAGTCGATCAGTGAAAGTAGATAAATTTCAACGGTTTAAGAGTGAAGATTTCATTGGTGTAAAGCCAGATCTAAGACTGAATTCCAATTGATAGAATTTAATTAACATTAAATGGCAATTAGTTAAGATCTACTTAACAAATAATGTTTGACATTTATTATATGATGAAAAAACAGTCTTAAAAATGATTCATCAGAACACCAAAATTACTAAAAAATTCACCTCCGAAATTACTGAATTCAATAGAATCTGTTCTGTAATTGTGGAAACTTCATGATTAAGAAATTTCTAAGCCGATTCCCGATTTTATACCGAGAAACAGAGGGCGTCTACGAACTCATAGCTGCTGGGTAATGGATGGGTATCTAAACTAAATAAAATATTGGCTATCTCTTCGCAGTATGCTGAGAAAATTTATAAAAGGGGAGGGGGTGCAAATTTGACTGTGGGCTCATGAACACTAGACAACTAAATCCGGTCGTGCCTTCTTTCTTAGAAACAGCTTCTACTGAAACCCGACCTTAACAGTTCAACCCAAATTAAAGAAGATCAACTGAAGTGCTTTTGATGATCGTTGGCAACATTTCTGAATTCAGGCAATGATGAGATATTCAAGCGCCTTTCTTGCATTTCCAATAATAACGAAGAGTAGATAATACAATTTCTTGGATATTAATTAATTAATATGAAGAACTTTTTGTTTCACCAAAACCTTCTTTGGGGCAAGTCTTCACATTAATTCAATTTCACACTGAATTTTTTTTGTCTCTGAAGTATTAATTGGAGAGGAACATTATTGTTCACGAAGAAGAAATGTTATCGCGATGTTGACCTGCATTAAGTACAGGTCCCTCCCACTTAGGTGTAGCGTTCGCTAGTATCCAGGGGACCTTGATGAGAGTGAACATTATATTTTTTTTTTTATTATAAACTAGATGGCTGCCCATTGCTTTGCTCCGGAAGCCTCGCATTTGGAACGGAAGAAAACATTTTTTTAATTCACAAAAACAATTTACATCATTAAAAACCTAATAACGCAATAGAAAATTGAAATCCATTTCTAACAGTCGGAAGTTTGTTGCCTACAACGCGCTTGCGAATTGTTGTGAGTTCAATTGTTGGCGGACGTACGCACCCACACACACAATTTTTTACTAATACAGATAGAATGACAACGGATGAAGAAAATCTTGTTATTATAATCTGTCTGAGTGATTCTATATATTTCTAACAACTTAACTTATCTATATTTATTAGAACATGAATTTAAAACACTTTACAATTAGCGATTTTATTTTACATACTAACACCTAAATCTATTCAAAATTCTGGATCCCTTCCAAAGGCGCCCATCCTCTACTCGGGTATATAAACACTTCATGATTCTAAAGATCTCCCTGTAATCGGGAGAATGCCAGCCAGCGTGATACAGGGAGGCCTTTTTAGCAGATCTAGCACCAAGATTGAGGAGTTTAACTAAATGATTTCTGCGAACAATCTTTCATTTCGCAGTCGCTTCCAACTTTTAACACACTAGCGTCCATAATGAAAGACTGTAGTTAGCTGCCAAGTAGATCAAGCAAAATTAAACCATCTAGCAGTTGAAATAAGCAATAATAGTAATTACTAATCACCGCCGCAGCAACTCTATTTGGCACCTAGTGCGAAGTAGTTTGACTGCGCCTCTTATCCTTTTTACTCATGTTAGTCATTGCCTTTAGCCAACCAAAAAATCAAAAAACAAAAAAACAAAAAAATCGTTTTGAAAATTTCGGGAAGGGCCAAGTTACGGAATTAAGCAGCTTCCAACTAAAAAAAAAATTATTAGAATATAAAAACAAATAAATTTAAGGTCTCTATTGATTCGGCGCCTGGTGCGGAGGCACCATTCGCACCATCCTTACTGCGGCGCTGTCACACTGAAATTTGCAAGTCTGTTGATCTTAACTGGTATTTGTTCTTTTCGAATGTCCCACCTATGATATTGGTAATGATACTTGAGATGTCCCTACTCAAGTATCAAAAGTCATTTTTTGCTTAAAGTAGACAATTACTGCAACGTAATAATCATTTTCAATTAACATTAAGAGAGTTTAGTGTGTGAATGGAAAATTGTGCATTCTCAATATTTCCCTATTTTCATTATTACATTACCTGTTAAAGATTCAGTTTTATTCAGAAAGAAGAATCTTCGTTAATCTTTTTAACTAAAACTTGAATTTTTAGATAATCAAGAATACTTGTTAAAATATATATAATTTCATAAAAATATACATATAAAATTATCTGCATTTCTTTTTTGTATTTTTCATAAAAATTTGTTATTTTGTATACTATACTATAATATGTGTAATTTGGCAATTAAATGACAATGAATAAAAATAAATAAATATATTTTTTTATTTTAAAAAAGTCATGACATTATAATTTTAATTTTAATAAATATTTTTTTAAGAAAAAGAAATACAAACAAAAGGAAATTTCAAAATATATTTTATCTACGGTACTTTTTATTAAAGGAGCTAATTAAAATTAAGTTAATAAAAAAAAATAAAAAAAGTTAGAAAAAAAAATATACATTTTCATTGATTTTAGGTTAAAATCTTTAATTAAACGAGTGGAAAAGATACAAAGTGAGTTCGAATTAACTGAAGTAGCCTCAAAATATTATTTTTCAATTTTGACCTGCATAAGTTTTTGGACAATACTTTAATAATTTCATTTTTTTTAAATCCGTTCAATCAGTTTTTCCTATTCCTTTTATTTCAGAATATTTTTGTAATTCAGTGCTATTACAATTTATATTAATAATAAATAATAAATAGCAAACATCAAACGAATTATTATTATTATTTTATATTGCATTAAACATATTAAAATGTAAAACGTGCGAATCTTAGTCAGTACTGACACCATGGTTTCCTGTTTTTTCGTAATGGGTTTATTTCTTCGTGGAAGGGATATGACACTTCCAGATTAAATATACAAAAAAGTCGGACAGTCATTAATATTTAAAGAAATGTTGCAAATTAAAAGAATAAGTTTCAAATCGATTAAAAATACTGAAATATTATAAAATAAGGAAATATTAAAAGTAAACAACTCCTTTCAGTTGTCACCTAAACGCTGAACTAAAGGCGGAGGGGTCTTTCCTCGAAAATCACTTATCAATGAATCTAGTGTTGATAACATAGATTCTTTTTATTTCTCAGTAAGGGCATTAGTTACTTCTTATCTTTTCTTCTCTAGGTAAGATGTCGTCGTAAAGATGATTAAGGTAAAGAAAACTAAGAAGATTAAAAAGATTAATTTAAGATTATAAAAATAGGATTTATCCAAATAGGATTTTAATTTTGCAATGATCAACGCAGTTGAACTGCACCTAAATGAATAACGGTAATCTGAATCAATAAAGGATTATAGTTATTTAAAACTTCTGGAATCTGAATTCAATTTATTCTGGCAGTTGTTGTAGCTCGAGAATTGGACATAATAATTTTAAGTATATTGGCCAATATTAAATTACGAAAAATACGTGTAAGTAATTTAATTAATTTACTTCCGTCCAATCAGTTTTTCCTATTTCATATTACTTCAGAATATTTAATTCAGTGCTGCTACAATTTATAACAATAGTAAAAAACTTTTCGCCGAAAATAAAAAAATGTAAAGGTTAGAAATGTCACTAAGCTTTTCTTTTTTTTTTGTCTCTTTATTCGAGATATTCATTCTTGAGATCGTGCATGTAAAAACCTTTTGCTCACTGTATCTTTTACTATTAACCGTGCAAATCAATGGCGCTGAAGCAGACGTCCAGTAGAGTACGAGGTTCGTTCGGGGCAAAAGGGTCAGGCGTAAACTCACTAGAACTTGAGCCAGTGCAGGCCTTAATTCTTCCAGTTTTTAATTATGGAATGAACACGAGGTAGTTTGACTAATAACTTGTAATAACGAAAAGATTAAAGTTCATAATTCTGTAGTAAATTATATGAAAACAAATCAATAATTTTGTAAGAGAATAACAACTTCAATTAATAGTTTCGGTTGATAAAATGAAATTCGTCAAATTTACAAAAAAAATAAAAATAAAAAGCATGTTTCAAGGCTCGATAGTTTTTGGCCTCGTCGTTAATCGAAACAATAAATTTAAAAAATATGTGTTGCACTTAAATGTATGTTAATCTGTTGTTTTCTCTCAAATTCCTAAACATCATTTCACACGGGCGTATTTAGGAGGGAAGGGGTTAAGGCCCCATCTCAAAAAGTATATTTATTTATTATTCATTTATTTTTAAAACTATAATATCTTCTGAATATAATAATAGAAAAATTCTACTTTCTGGAAAAAAAAAAAAAATAAATTCCATTACTTACTTAAATTATGTACAGTATATCGAATTAATTTAATTCGCCCTGCCCTCGCCCTGCCCTGCCCTCGCGACGGCTCTGACTGCAGATCTTGCATTTTTTAAGGAATTGTTCCTTCTCTCCTTTTAGAAGTATTGAGTTCAACACCTTTTAGACTATTTACTGTAGAATGACATGCGGGAATGAATTTAAAGTCGTTTGAACTATCCCAGATGATGAGATGTGAAAAGAAGAAACAGACCTGGCCTAGGATGTTTCAAAGATTAGAAACTTTTACTTCTTCCACGAGAGAAGCGTTAACTTTTTTAATGACTGAGAGGTTGAATTCCATAAATTGTTTTAAATAACGATTTCTCAATTATTAGAATTCCTTTCAGTATTTTTTATGATTTCTGTAAAAACAAATCATGGAGTTTTGAATATCTGAATAAGAAGTAAATGAATGATATCACAAAGTAAGTTTATTCAGTCCTTCAATATGATCGCTCAGTGGATGCCTTGTGAACACAGTCATTGATATTGAGAAAAAAAATAATGTTCAGAAACATCGGTCTGCTGACGATTGTCACTCTGTGACGATGTTTAAGTCATCCGTCGTGAAATGTGAAAAATAAGGACAAGGTCATTAGTTTTAATAAAATAAACTTAATTCAAATTGGGAAGAACTTGCAGGAATTTATTTTGTAATTATGTAATGAAATTATGAATCTGTTTTCCGAATTTTTTTTTTTTTTTTTTTTTTGTGTGTTTCTGGTTAGTTTCCTAACTTTCTCCCCTTCCCCCCTCCCGAAATAAAATTCTGTAAATGACCCTGCATATAATATTAATTTCTTTACGTAGAAATCGTTGGAGGTTATGTCATCCAAAAAGCCAGTCACCTTCAATTCCAATAATTCTGTTCATTCAACAGGAAAAGACCTGATTAATGAAGCAAATGTGAAGAAAATTCAAAAGCATTTCCGATGTTGATGGGCAATTTTTAATAAAATTCAAAAATAACTAAAAAAAAAAAAAAAAAAAGAACAATTTTTAGGTATTGATATGTTCACTTACGAACAGCATCTGCTAGTTCGTCCTATCTGTTCGTATGTTAGGCCATTTCGATTTTGATGTAGTTAATTTAGTGAAGAGTTTCACAAAATTCATCGACAAAACCAGGTTTTATTAAAATCGATCAATTCTAATTACGATGTTACATTTGAACGAAAAACTTTTCTACAAAAATCCAACAATTTCACGAAACTTTGTTTGATAATGGAATAATAAAGTACAAATAGTTTTTATTAAGGTTGTTTTATGTTGTTTTTTAAAAATACACTTTGATGCTAGTCAGTACCTTAAGAATGATGATTTTTTTTTTTAATTACAAAGAGTTAATAAAAAGGCCATATTCATCTATCTATGCATCTACTTCATTTCATAATGGTTATCCTTCCACTACATTCTCTTCTACCCAGACAGAAAATACTTTTAACTTCAAATATCTTAGCTCTATAAAGGAGTTATTTTTCTGAACTAAAAATAATTCCTATTATAATAAGAAAGGAAGGTATAGCTATTGTTTTCCTTATATCTGTATTTCGAATCCTCGTATCGTGAAACATCCCCTTCCCTCAATATCTGTCAGACATATAGACAGGTCTAGGTAATAGCCTACTAACTTGTATCTGAATCTGAGTTCGAATCCAGTTGATATTTCTTTTGTTTTCTGTTTTTTTTTTTTTACTCTCCTTCTTCTCTTCCTTCTTTTCGGCTGTTTCTGGTCCTTGCTACTTTTTCAGATCTATACAATTTTAGTCTAGAGGATGCAGTACTAACATAATTACCCTTTGCCCTTTCTATTAAAAATAAAAGTATATTTATTTATTTATTTAATTAGAATGCATTTGGTACCTGGGCCCGGAATTTGATATGGGGGGCCTGAGAATATCATACGCTGACATTAATCCCCAAGTTGTCTTCAAGTTTTATTGATAAAGAAAAAAAAATAAAATAAAGGACGATGTCATTAATTATTTTTACAAATTTTAAGTGTCGAATTAATTTATAAGTTTATTCAATTAAAATTTACTGAGTGAATGCAGGCATTTCCTTAGTCCAGTTTTATTTAGATTCGAAAAGTTTCCTGTTTAAACTAAGCAGTGAAATGACTGTTTGTTTTGAATTTTTGTCAGAACAGTAGAACAAATAAGGAAGACTCTGATTTTAGTTTTTTAAATTTTCGTAAACAGGATGATCCTTCACCATCCTGTCAATACTCCAAATTTTCACTTTAAAATTATCGCAAAAACATTGTGAAATATATTTCGTGGTAGATCGATTTCCTGAGTTCATTGCTAAAGGAAAATAATTATATCAAAACAGTTAAAATACTATTTAAGAAAGAATGTTAGGTCAAATAAACGAATAAAAATTTACAAAATAATCAATGGAATAAAATTAATCTATATTACTAAAATCTTTTATTTCTCTGTCTGTCTGTCCGGCGCAATTTTCTGAGCGAATGGAACATAGAAAGAATTTTTACAATGAAACATCCGCGACAGGAATCGAACCTGCAACCTTCTGATCCGAAGTCAGATGCCTTATCCATTAGGCCATAGGGACTACAACTCTCTTTATATGGTTTTTTGACTTATATCTCCTTTCCTTTCCCCCATCAATAAGGAATGTATTCAATCATTTTTTTGAATCTCAAGATTGTTTATTTATTTCACATCAGTCAGTTTATTTGTAATTCGAAACTGACAATTAGAACGATAATTACCGAAACGTTGCAATATTTTAAATATTCTTACTTAACCAAATCCTATGTGATATTGAAAAATATGTGGGTATACACGCCAGATGTTGGAGTAAAGAAAACAGAGTCAAGAAAGAGAGAAGAACTCTTTTTTTGAGGAGGAATACCGAAAAAATCACTATTTGCAACTCAAAAACCATCAATAAATGTAACTCAAACGTCACTGAAAAGTGACAATTGTAATTAAAATGAGAGTCAAAAAAGAATGAAGCGATACTTCTATTAGATAGAATACTGAAAAATCACTATCTGTAACTCAGAAACCATCAATATTTGGAACACAAAAGCCACTGAAAAGTGCCACTTAGAATAAAAAAAGAGACTCAAAAATGAAAGAAGCAGTATTTCTATTAGATAGAATACTGAACACTATTGTAACTCAGAAACCACTGAAAAGTATCATTTGGAATAAAAAAAAAAAAGAGTCAAGAAATAAGAAGCAGTATTTCATTAGGTAGAATACTGAAAAATCACTATTTGTAACTCAAAAACCATCAATATTTCTAACTCGAAAACGACTGAAACGTATCAATAGGAATAAAAAAAAAGATAGTCAAGAAAGAAAGATGCACTATTTCTATTAGGTAGAATACTGCTCAGAAGTTAGACGTCTTAGCCATTAGACCACTAGGCCTACATTCTAATCTCTGTAAAAAATAAAAATATATCATAGATATATGATTTACAAGGTGGTTCTAAAAGCAGTCGTAGATTGAGAGAATATAGACATCAAAAATTAAATTAAAAAAAAGCTTTTAAAAAATTTTAGTTTTAGTTTGCTTGATGTAATTTGTGTGTGTGTGTGTGTGTGTGTTTTTTAATAAATAAAAAATTGTTTTCCGTTACATAAGGGAGGCTTCCGGAGCGAAGCGACGGGTAGCCGACTAGTTCTTACGAAAAAAAAAAACAAACTATGAATAAAAATGATGAATAAAGAGGCTATTTTAAATTTGCACACAATCAAATAATTCGTTTTTAAATTATTATTTATTGTAAAAGTATTTCTTTAAATAAAGATGCTCTTTAATTACTTCAGTTTTAACAATGTACATATATGGCCTTTTTTCTATTTTTCTTTTATATATTTCTTTCTTTTTAGTTTTATCAATGAGATTAAGCAATTATAAAATCATAACCTGTACGCTTTCTTATTATTACATCATCATAGCAATTATCCATGCTCATAATTCATATTCATTGTTTCGGCGACCTAATAGAAAGAAAGCATAAATTAGCATGGTTATTAGCGACCTCAAAGTGGCCAACAAACCTCTGAAATAAACTCTAGTGCCATTTCGCCATTTACTGAAATTCGTTGACCCCAGCTACAATTTCTTAACCTCTCAGTATTTTTAAGGGTTGTCAGGCGTTTCGTACAGGGTGATTCAGGAGGAGTTATCGCCACTTAAGGAGCTCATTTATGATGACATTTTGAGCAAAAAATGTCAGATAAAAACGGGTCCTATTCTCCGTATTTACAGAGTTATAATAACGTAAAGGTTTGTAAAATATCTCTTTCG
Source organism: Thereuonema tuberculata (assembly GCA_023159025.1). Lineage (NCBI taxonomy): Eukaryota > Metazoa > Arthropoda > Chilopoda > Scutigeromorpha > Scutigeridae > Thereuonema > Thereuonema tuberculata. The sequence goes on from JAFIDM010009631.1 coordinate 61,893,444, forward strand.
TTAGTTAGTGGAGAAAAAATAAATGAGAAATAAAGAATGAAAGTTTCAGAAATAATGTTTTAACGTGATATTTATTCCTTAGTAGTGAAATACAAGTATTTTCATCGATGCAAAAAGTATTCTTAGATCTGGTATATCTAAATTCCGAGAATGGGACCTGCAGAACTGAATCCATTTCCCAACGAGAAATACGTATTATGTCTACAAGTTACAATGCATACTCAAGGTAGAGTGGACTACAGTGGAACCCCGCTATTCGTACACAATCCGTTCCAGGAGGCAGTTTGAATGGCGATTTGTACGAATGGCGAATCATTTTTTCACATAAGATATAATGTAAATTAGATTAATCCGTTCCAGAACCCAGAGATGATTGCTTATTTAAACCTTTGTAAAATATTTTAAGCGTAAAATACATAAAAACTATGAAAACAATAAATATGTAGGCCTCTCTTACAGGCCCGGATTTAAAGACCCAGGGCCTCTAGGCCCCACTTACATTGGGCCCCCCTCCCCCCCAGTCCCGGACTGAAACACCCAGGGCCCCTAGACACTTGATGTTTGCCCCCCCCCCCCAATCCCCAAAATCTACACCCAAAAAAAATAAGGAATCCCCTTTTCAACAACCAAAAAAAAAAAAAAAGAAACGAAATCTCCAATTCAACAACCGAAAAAAATAAAATACGGCGGGGCCCCTCGGCTGGCTGGGCTTCCTAGGCCCGGGTCCTTCTAGGCCTAGGCGGAAATCCGAGCCTGCTCTCTTATTATGTCTTTCTTTTTCAGTATAGACGATATGGTTGATTTCGCCATGCCATACTGAGTTGCCAGGTCAGAGAAACGAGTTCCACTTTCAAACTTCACAACGAGTTCTTTTTTCAATTCAATTGTCGTTCTCACTGCTTTCCTTTTAGGCTTGGTTGAATCAGTAATCTTTTTTGGATCCGTGGCTGCACTATTTTTAATAAAAATAACAAAAAATAACATAAAATAGCACAAAGTTTCATGAAGCTTGCGTGGATGATGCGTAGCGTATGGAAGCTAGCACGAGACTGAACTGAAGCGACCGCGTGGCGCGGCCAGTAACAAAGTCCCGCTGTCCGAATCGCGAGCAAGCGTACGAATGGCGAGTTCAATTTTACTTGAAAAAGTTGGACGAATAACGAGTTGTACGAGTAGCGAGGTGGACGAATGGCGGGGTTCCACTGTATTTTTTTTACTAATTCTATTGAAATGAAGATCTGCTTAAAACATGTAAGAAAATGAACTATTATAGTCTACTTATAAATGAACTGAATTGATCATTTTGAAGAAGATCTTAAGTTTTAGATATTTGTTGGAAATTATTTTAATTGAAAGATAATTTTATTCCAGCAAGGATTAAAGAATGTAAATACAGAAGTTTCTTAGAATTTAGGTTATTAATTTTAAATGTTAACTGTCTTAGTATTTTATTCATCAGTAGTCCTCATTAAGTTTTTGGCATAAGTACAAAGCATACTAAAAATGTTAATTCTTCTCTACTAAGTAATCCAATCTATTGTAGCAGTGACGAATACAGAATATATTTTTTTTGGGGGGCCAAGATTAATGTAAGGGCCTTGGGCAAGATGAATTTTAACAATCAAAAAAAAAAAAAACGGCAATCCTAATTTAACAACAACAAAAAATTTCGGGGGGGAGGGGCCGGGCCCTCCGAAATAATAAATATAAAAGGAAAATCCTATTTTATCCTCTTTCTTCTAACCTATTTACTTATTTTTTTCTTGATATTCATTATTTGGGCCCTCCCCCCCTTATATTCGCCCTTGTATTGTAGTACTATTCTGAACATCCGCATCAACAATCTTACACGAACTAAAGTATTTCGACTTAAAGTTGCATTTTAAAATTTTTTGTTCTTACTCTTTCTTATTTATTTTATTTCTATTAAGGTTTACAAAAACAACAACAAATATAATAACCGCATGCTGCAGTCGGATTCTTGTAAAGATTGAAGTGACGTCAGAGAACATTATTCTGCAGCGAAGAATATAGTTCCAGCGTTCTTGTTATTTTATCCTGAATTTAGAAGATTATTGTTGATTTGAAAATATTAAATATTTTAAGAGATAGAAAACGTAACTGTTCAAATTAATAGATTTGTTTATTTTCGATCACACAGCAAGGGAACATGCGATTGGTTAATGCTGTTGAGGGGCTCATTTCAACATAGCAGTGCATCGCACCCGTCTCCTTATAAGTATTCAAAAGTAAATGAAAAGGTCATTTCAAAAGGAGGGAATTTTACACCAGGCAAGAAGAAGCCTCGGAAAGCAAATACATCATATTCTGATAAAATTTATGATTCATTTTATCATAAATTAGATATAAGATGCATAAGAAGCTTTTTCAAAATGAAAGATCAGGAAATGTACTGAAAGAAATTACTGACGATCCGGAGTTGCAAAGTATTTCCCGCAGTAACCGATATATAGAAGGTTAAAATTGTTTGATTTTGGTATCAGTAGCGGCTAAAATTTACGATTGTATGACAGTGAAGATATAATCACTTGGTGCCACAAAATATTTGTTAGTGTTTATTTGAAGAGATATTTTGAAAGTGGCAGCACATACCATCAAATTAGAAGATGAATTTTGGAATCTGAACTGTTTGATAGACCGTGAAGAACAGCCAATAGTCATTAATCTAAACTCTGATTCTTCTGATAGTATGAGCAATAGGAACCCATCAATTGAATGTGAGCTAACATTTTGTTACCGGTAACATTGTGATGAAAAATAAAAATAACTTTTATTGATAACCATATAACTTTAAATAAATAAGTAAAAAAAAAATAAAAATCAATTGATATCTGTAATTTTGAAAATTTATACCTTGTATTTATAGGAGTAACAATTCAATTTATATTGTTTATTTTAGCACTTCTGTTTAATATGTTATACTTTTTTGTAATTTTTCATCTATTTCTTGTATATATAGTGTTGTACTCGTTTGGAGTGGTGCACTCAATTAAAACTTCTTCTTCTTAAATAGAAATACAATGAAAAAAATAAACAAACAAACAAAAATGATATAAAACTAAATAAAAAAGGGGAAAAAAAGTAGGCCTATATAAAAAGAAAAAAAAAAAACCAAACTTTTTCTATTTATTGCTAATTTGGGGAACAGATCCGACATCTTTCGTTTCACAAGCTAAATGCTTTATCCATTAGACTACCATGAAGTATGTATTTCTCCGCGTGACGTCACTTTAATCTTTACAAGAAACGGACTGTAATTTGCCTGAGGGTATAAAAATAATAATAAAGGAATGAATAAATAACAAGAAGTTCGAAGAATTTAAAGTCCTTAAAATATGATTACTTAAAATTTCTTTATTTTATTTTTTTTATTTGTTAAAATCTTCAAACTACAAAAAAAAAAAAAAAATAATTTGTTACATTTCAATAATAACATCTACTGAATATAAACCGACTGAAAAAAAAAAAAAATTAAATTCGCAAATAGAAAATAAGATTGCCTGTTAGAAATAGGCGCCTGTTAGAAATAATTGTGATCGACTAAATATTGTGTCGAATATTATTTTTTTAAAGTACTATTACTGATGGACACAATAGCCAAGTGGTAAAAGCTTGACTGCAGACTGAAGGAGTCGGGTCCAATCCCCGACAGAAACGGGATTTCTTCACGCTGAATTCTCCTCCAGAAGGGTCCTAGGGCCTACTCAGCCCTCTGTAGAATGGGTACCGGATTTCTTTCCCGGAGTTTAATGGCTGACCATCCGACTTCAACTTAGTTCATTGGTCAGGAAACGCTGGGAGCCTTTACCAAAGGACTTTAACTTTTACTATTAGGCTAGCGATATTCAAGTGACTGTGTTATTCATATTAAGAATATGGGATTTGAACTATTCTTTTGTTTAATTAGGACTTTTTTCCTTGAATATGCGTTCTTGAATGATCGGGCATATTATGTGACTTTAGATCTGTTATGCGAGTCGGAAAAGCTACGGATTGTAATCTCATTTACTGTTTATGTCGATGGACAACAGAAAATGTTCCACTGTATTTATATGTCATTAAGACAGGATTAGTTCGCAAGATAGTTTCTTTATAAACTGAAAGAAATTCTTCAGTTGTATCTTTTCCTTGTTTTTCACTCACTTGTTTTCGGAATTTCCTTCTAGGAGTTGTAAATGCGTTACGATTGGTGGAGAATAAATTAGATTCTTATCACTTAATGAAGAATAGGTTGTTGTTTATTTCCTTTATAAAACGTATCAAGTTATTTTTACAAGCTGTTAATATACATTTACAAACACTGATATTAGCATCAACTTCCTTTTACGACAGGCAACGAAGCTATAACTTCCTGCAAATGTAAACGGAACATTTAAGGAATAAGGAGATTTTTAGCCTATTTTCCGAGGAAAATGAGGCTCATTAAATCCTTCAGGTCTGTTTGTGTGTCTGTCTGGTCCTCATAATTTTTGAACTTCTGCGCTGGTTATCTCTTCTTGAAACTTAGATGTATATCTTCTTGGTATACATATTTAAGAACAAGAAACGAACTAATTTTTATATTTTAAATTTTTGCCTGTGATTCTTGTCGAGAAATTAGCGGAAGAAAGCGACAAAATTCCCATAGAAAGGCATCAGAACCATGAGCGCTCCTAGAATCTTTTCCAGGAGGAGCAAAATATATTGACAATGTTAAAAAAAAAACATGTAAAAATTTATACTTTATATTGTGAAATTATACAAATAAAAATTTACGTAAACTAAATTAATATTTACAATAAAACTTATCATTTTTAGTATCTGTTAGTTCTCTTGCAAAAAAAAAAGAAAGTTCCATGAATTATTTTGAATTTGAGAACTCCAGGGTGGGGGTAAATGCCCCTCACCCCCCCTTGCCCTTATGTGCCCTAGATTCGAACTAAACAATGGATTTCTATTGATATCTTAAACAAAAGATTGAATCCGCTTAATAATCTTATTATTATCTGCGAGAGCTTAATATGATTAAAGTTAATTTGATTCGGATAATTTATTAAGTCCCTAAATACTTTTTATTTAGGAAATGAAAAAAAAAATATGCCGTTTGTATTCAGCAGATATTAATTAAGAATAATTAAAAAAAAAAATCAATTTCGCGACTTTAAAAAACAAAACAAAAAAAAACAACAAGATTTTAAAGAGTTCTTTTAGGAACTTATTTGTTATTTGTTTTTTGTTTTTTTTCTCTTTGTCAGTTAATTTCACCAAATCTTTTAATCCAGCCTTCTATTTAAGTACTTAGGTATCTTATTTCTTATTATTATATATGATCCTAGTAGTTTCTTATATTTGTAGAAGGCAATTTTTCATCACAGATTTCTTTGTGACTGCATTACTGTGAAAATGTAATATTAGAATAATGTTGCGAGAAAACTCACTAATTAAACCAGGATCTCAGTGGGGCGGAAAAAATCACTGTGGGGAAAGAAAAAAAAAAAAACCATTTCGTGTTTATATTTTTACTGTAATGTTCTTCCAAATGATTAATGTTCGAATATAATGATTAAAAAACTCGGGATGCGAAATCCTTTTCCTTAGCCTTGTGCCTTCCTTGGTTATCATTTGAAAATTATTATTTGATGATTATTTTTTTTTAATTTATTTTTTCAATATTTTTCAAACAATCGATTAGTTAGATTGGATTAAAAGAGAGGCTATGATTCAACCGCCACCCCCATACCTACGCCACTGAAGGAAATAACAGCGAAACGATTACTACATTTTATTTTGTTTTCTGAGTAGCCTACACATAAACATTATTTGTGTTTATAAGTAGCAATAGAAACTTAAAAAAAAAAAAAAAAAATAGTCAAGCTTTAATAAAAATAAATTCGAACAATTTCAAAGTGGAATTTCAACACTGACAAAGAAGTCTTAGTATTAGCTTTTTGATAGAAAGTAATAATAATTAATGTAAGGTTTATCTCAGTTTACCAATTCTAGATTTTTAATCCCTCCTTCGGGTAGCTGGTGCTTAAAAGGAAATGACTTTATTTCCGTAATAATCTGTGGCAACCTAACGTTTCTCCTTTTCCTGCTTTCAGTGTCAAGAAGGCAATTTTTGTAAAAAGAAAAAAAAAAATGTAAATAAATAAATTTCGTTGTACAACTGTAGGAATAAATATTGTTGGTCAAAATATCAGGTTTTTCCGAACTCTCCTAAAAACATTAGATACCATTCCTATAATTTGAACCTCTAATCAATTTCTTATCTCAGAATTTAATTTGTTGGACGATTTTTCTTTTTGGAAATTACAGTTTAAAAAAATAAGATTAGAAAACCTATGTAATAAAAATCCGTTAATTTCTCGATGAATACTGATAAAATCACTGTTCTGAAATTTCCTTCTAACGAATCTTCATCGAAAATAAATTAATTAGGACTCATTCAAATTGACTTCACTGCTTCTTTATAATCTATTGGAGTGGATTCTTAACTTTTTGACTTTTTTGCTGCTGCCCCACTGATCCAATACTGAAAACCCATTTCAAAATCCAGGCACGTAGCCGGAGAGGGGGGAAGGGGTCCGCCCCCGCCCCCCCCTTCAGGGAAGAAAAAACGAAAAGAAAGTGTATATGTTCAATTGTATTTGTATAAATGATGTAATTCAACGAGCCTACTCTCACTGTAGATTTTAGTATTAAGATCATTTTACTTTTTAAGTTTCATTTAAAGAAAGCAAAGTCATTTTTAAAAATTTAATGTAATGGACCCCCTCCCCCCTTAACAAAATCTTGTCTACGTGTCTGAAAATTTTTATTTTTTACGTAATAAACCTTATTAATCTGCTGATCGTACACCAATTTCAGAACGGCATTGTTGGAAATTTCATTTCTAACTTTCAAAAAAATTACAAGATTTTTAATATCTAAATCGTGACGCATTTCCGATTTGTTAATTTAAGGTTTCGTGTGGCCATAACATCTTACGACATTACAGAAACCTCTTTTTTTTTTAATATGTTTAATTTTTGTAATTTATATATAATTTATATATATATTAAGAATGCCCATTAGACTATCCAAATTTTGATTATCAAACAGTTTTCATCTCGGTTTGTTGTATAATGATATTTTAATGATTTAATCATGTTGATTTTTCTTTTCTTTTCTCTTTGTTTTTTGATTGACTAGAATTTTCTAACAATTTTCTATCAGAACATTACAGTAAAAATATAAACACGAAATGGTTTTTTTTTTTT
>JAFIDM010009631.1:61940355-61952869 GCA_023159025.1 Thereuonema tuberculata
TTTTTTTTTTTTTTGGTTGTGGCCCGCGAGATTCACAGCAAAGTCAATTTTGGCCCCCAGATTACAAAAGGTTGGGCACCAGTGGTATAGTTGATTATATGAGTAAGCGTTAAAAATGGTAGGATCAAAAATAGGAGATTAATTATCTAATTAAATAGTACAATGATGTTAGATAGTCAATTATTAACGCACCTTCTTACAAGAAGAAAATTAAATCTATCTGTTTTAAACAATTGAGACTATTGTTAGGTAGCTAATAATGTTATTATTGTAAGCTTTACTTCTACGAAATATTGCAAAAATGCATAATAATAAACTAAATTCGTTTACGGTCATCTACTGAAATGAAAGTTGACATCTAATGAATTGTAAACCATTCAGCAATGTTCTCGAGACGCAATAATGCTGTAAAGAACGTGATATTATCGAATACACTACCACCAATTGTCGCCAGAAAAAAAGGGTTCACCCTCCATGTTAGTCTAATTTACAAGTTATTTTATTAAGTTTTCAACAAATTTTCTTTTTTTACAAGCCTTTAAGAAATTATCTTCTGAGTTATTATCCAAGAGGTGAACGACTAGCAAAAAGATTTCTTAAGCATTAGTAAGATTCTAACAGATCTTTATGGCTCTCACGTGACAGGAACAAAAAGAAGGTATTTATAATATTCGCAATAATTGCGTCATGTCACTTTACTGGCGGTCTGGATAGAGAGGAAGGTGAAAAAATAAGGAAGTTAAACTTAATGTAAATATTAAATGTACAGGGACTGAGAAGTTTAAATTTGTAAACAATGGTCATCATTGACCGATTTTGAAAGCAGTGCCAATGGCCGGTATTAGGTTAAATGTTTTAGGGTAAACTGTGAGGTACGGGTAATGGCTAGATATACGCATTTTTTTATGATGAAAGCTTATTGTTTCCCTTTGATTTCTAAAGCCTTTTGGTAGTCATTGAATTTGTTAATAAGGAAAAGAAATTGAAGAAAACGAAATGTTTTCTACCCTTCCAAAAAAATACGGCGAATTAATCTATATTTCATTTTGATATCGGAATTAGGCTTCTGTCCAAAATATAGTCATTTTAGCGTTTCTTTAATCCCAGAATTAAGAATAGTACAGTAATTATTATTCAATCAAATTAATGAAATTAATTTTTGTAATAATAAAATTTTCAAAATTATATACACAAAAATCTATTCTCAAATTGAGTTGTTACTGAAAAAGGTATTAATAATAACAGCAAATGAAAGCCAATGTATGAAATGAAAAAAATTTGAAAAAAAAAATCTTTAATACTTAAGATTTATTAAAAAAAAATAATATTTCTTCTAAAATTTAAACTTAAGTGTCCAAATCTATACAATTTCACATCATTGCTTTGTATCACAATAAATCAAATTAAATTTTGAGAACTACATTTTCTTAAATATTATTTTTTGCTTCTTCAATAATTGTGAATATTGCCTAATTTTATGCATATTTTTTATTAATAGTAATTATACTTCTACTTATATATTATTATAATATATTATAATGTTATTTTCATTTCTAAGCATATTTATTTATTAAGTATAAGTTAGTTTAGAATTTAGTAAAGTACTATTTGTGGCATTATTAACTCAAAATAGTATTAACTCCAATATTTGAATGAACAACATAAGAGTGTCAATACCACTAATAGTTAGTGGCTAATGAATCAGAATAGAAACACTGTGAACACAAAAACATGTTAAAGATGCTGTCTATCCAACAGCATAAAATCGAAATTGTTATACAGTTAGGAGTTAACTTCCTATGCGAACAGAAAATTCTAATAAATCGTATCAGTTTTTCTAAGATCTGCTAAACATGGCATATATCTATCTATCTATCTATCTTGAGGGGATTGAGAGAACTTGTAAAAATTAATCAAAAACATCGTTTCTTACAGTATTGAACATCTTTATGGTTTCTGAATATTTCTACACCCTGAACGGGTATTGTAAAAATTGTTACTCGACTAAAATAATATATATATTTTTTCTTAATTATTTCAAATTACATTTCAGTCCCATTAGGAATAAGAATCAAACGGGTTCTAAAATTAAGTAGTTTTACAAAACAAACACGTGTTGATGGCTTTAATTTTATTTCTGGCGTTGAGTTGTGTTTTGAGGATGTTTTGAAGGCGAGCACGGTATGTGTTCTTGAGTGCATTTTTGATGTTTGTGTTGTCAATGACGCGCGCTTGCTGGAAGCCCAGATACTTGTAGGTCTCTCTCTCTTCCATGGATTGGATAGCCAACCCATGGTCCAGTTCAAAACCCTCCAAATTCGTAGTCTTCCCGCGTGTTATATGTAGCTTGCGGCATTTGTCGATTCCAAATTCCATCCCAATGTCTTTGGTGAACTGTGTGGTGACTTGTAGTAAATTAATAAGTTGTGCGTTGTTTGTGGCGTAGAGTTTAATATCATCCATGTAGAGTAAGTGTGTGATTTCGTATGGTGTCAGAGTGCCTGAGGTGAGCCTATAACCGTGTTTTGTGTTATTTAGTATGTGGCTCAGTGGATTCAAGGCGAGGTAAAACCAAAGAAGACTCAAGGAGTCTCCCTGGAAAATACCTCTCCTTATGGGAATGGGATCTGTAGTGATGGAGGTGTTGGAGGTGCGTAGGCGTAATGTTGTGTTCCAACTCTTCATTGTGGCATCTAAGAATGCCGTGATCTTGGGATGTATTTTGTAGATATGAAGAGTGTGTAGGAGCCAGGAATGAGGGACAGAATCAAATGCCTACTTGTAGTCGATGTACGCAATATGTAAGTTCCTATTCTTCCCGCGCGCCTGGCGCAGGATTACCGAGTCAATAAGGAGTTGCTCCTTACAACCCTGGGAATTATTGCGACAGCCCTTCTGCTGTTCGGAAAGAATGTTATGTGTCTCGATGTGTGTGTAGATCTTGTCTGCGAGGCAGGAGGTGAGGAGTTTGTAAAGTGTGGGGAGGCAAGTGATTGGACGGTAGCTAGTAGGGTGTGCTGTTTCAGTGTTCTTGCTCTGTAGGTATGTGACACCCTGTGTGAGGAAACGAGGCATATGTTCTGGGTGTTGGATTAAGTCAGTGAGTGTAAGCGCTGGCTTCCCATGCAGGGACGTGAACCTCTTGATCCAGAAGTTCTGAACGCCGTCTGCACCAGGAGCCTTCCAGTTGTGTGCATGTTTTAGTGCTATCTGTATGTCTGTGAGAGTAATCTCATGGAAGGACATGAAGGGTAAGTGTTCAGTGAGTTGCTGTTCCTCTGTTATCCATGGTGCTTTATCATTGTGGGGATAGGATTAAACCACAGAGACGACCAGTATTCATGTAATGCCTCGCTGGTGGGAGTGTTTGTGTTAGTTGTAGTAGAGGAAGATGTAAGTAAGATGTAAGAACTTACATATTGCGTACATCGACTACAAGAAGGCATTTGACTCAGTCCCCTATTCCTGGCTCCTACACACTCCTCAACTCTACAAAATACACCCCAAGATCACGGCATTCTTAGATGCCACAATGAAGAGTTGGAACACAACATTACACCTACGCACCTCCAATACCATCATCACTACAGATCCCATTCCCATAAGGAGAGGTATTTTCCAGGGAGACTCCTTGAGTCCTCTTTGGTTCTGCCTCGACCTGAATCCATTAAGCCCCATGCTAGACAACACGAAACACGGTTATAGGCTTACCTCAGGCACTCTGACACCGTACAAAATCACACACTTGCTCTAATGTCTAACAGATGGAGGTTGACGATCACGTTTGCGCGAGAATTACGAAAAACACGAGATCTCGCCATTAGCCTCTTCAGCAGGTCTCAAGGAATTTAGTATTTTTAATGTCTGTCACTAGGAAAATGCTACATAATGAATTTATTGTTTGTTTATTGACTGTTTTCAATTTATTAAAACTATATTAAAATGTAGTAAAAGTCTCATCATTTCCCCGTATCAAAATTCGTTTAATTCATTTAAATATTTCAATATTTTAAAAGAAGACATGGATAGAGACTATTCTCGCGTAAATTACGTGAAATCACGAAAATACGGGATCGTCAACATCCATCTGTTAGACATTACATGGATGATATTAAACTCTATGCCATAAACAATGCACAACTTACTAATTTACTACAAGTCACCACATAGTTCACTAAAGACATTGGGATGGAATTTGGAATCGACAAATGCCGCAAGCTACATATAACACGCGGGAAGACTTCGAATTTGGAGGGTTTTGAACTGGACCATGGGTTGGCCATCCAATCCAAGGAAGAGCGAGAGACCCAAAAGTACCTGTGCTTCCAGCAAGCGCGCGTCATTGAAAACGCAAGCATCAAAAACGGCACTCAAGAAAACATACAGTGCTCGCGTTCACAACATCCTCAAAACACAACTCAACGCCAGATATAAAATTAAAATCATCAACTCTTTTGCCGTCCCCACCCTAACATATTCGTTCGGCAATATTCCTTGAACAAAAACTGAACTCGAAGCACTACAACGCACAACATGCACTATATTCACGAAACACAACATGCACCAACCCGAGTCCGCTACGGAAAGTATGACTCTTCCCCGCAAGGAGGGAGGCCGAGGACTCATCAACCTCATCACCATACACGAAAAACAAGTACACACACTTAGGGAACACTTCCACCAAAGATCACAACACTCTTCATTCCATTCAGCCATTGTCAAGGCTGACACACACCTCATACCCCTGAACCTCGCAAACGCTTCTCTAACACTCACCACCTCTGACACCCACACACAGCAGCTGCGTGAATCATGGGCTCTTAAGTCCATGTCATGACATGGCAGACATCGCCACGAACTCAGCCAGCCTCATGTCGACATGTAAGCGTCGAACAGATGACTGACGAGTGGTGAGCTGTTTGGGGAGACCGAAGGGTTCATGATCGCGATACAGGACCAAGTCATCCCCACACGCAACTACAAGAAACACATTCTACACAACGCAAACACACATGACGACATATGCAGGAAATGCCACACTACACATGAGACGATCCACCACCTAATATCAGGCTGTCCCCTTCTCTCCCAAACAGACTACCTCCACCGACACAATCAGGTAGCGTCGATCGTTCATCAACAGCTAGCATACAAACACTCACTTATTCAGAACACGGTTAAATACTACAAGTACACACCACAAAGCATACTAGAGTCAACCTCACATAGGCTGTACCGGGACCATCCCATTCACACAGACAAAACCATACATCACAACACACCTGACTTCACACTTGTTGATAAGGTCAACAAACAGACCTATCTCATTGATATTGCAGTGCCTGTCAGCAAGAACATGCAGAAAACTCACACAGACAAGATCAGTAAATACACCGATCTAGCCTACGAGCTTCAGAAGCAATGGAGACAGGACCGAGTACGTATTGTACCCATCGTCCTATCCGCCACTAGTCTGGTGTCTCACACATTGCACCATAACCTCAGCACACTAGGACTTCATAAAAACACTTACGCACAACTACAGAAGGCTGTGGTATTCAACACAACACACATAGTTAGGAAATTTATGGACACAACCACACATCCCTAACCATTCTTCCACATTTTTTACACTTGGCAATACGTCCTTTGGTTCTTGACCCGCCATATTGTTTTTGCTGGGGAAACCCAAGGTTTGAAACATACAAACATAATAATAATAATAATAATAAGCCACCATGGACCCTACCTCCTCGCGGTGGGGGCGGGAACTACACTAGCTTTAGGGAGGGCTAAAGGGTCCAACCATTTATGATGAGAACACGTTCTAATATAGATCATGCTGCATCGGGTGTGGCGCAGGATAAAGTCACCCGCGTTCAGGGGTTAGGCAGAGGCCTCCGTTCGAAAAATATACTACAGTCTCCCGCAGGTGGTGGTGGAGAAAGTGGCACCCCATCCTGTAGTATGGCTACCACAATGCCCGGGCAACACCATCCAGCCCGAACAGTCGGAAGTGTTTCATTTTTTAATGATACGGCGACCACCGAGACTGGGAAACCACGCCAGCGCATCCGATGGTCACCACAGATGAACCAGGATCTTATGCGCGACTTCTTCACTGTTACAAAGTTAGGTACTCAACTAACAGGATACAGACAGGCACTACACCAAGCTTTCACCACACGCTATCCATCGTTAGGGCTTAGCGAACAGCGGGTAGCGGATCAGCGACGTTCAATTGTAGTAAACAATCTTATTCTCCCATGCATACTTGCACAAATTAAAGAAGTCGCTGAATCCAACCACAGGACACCAAACCACACCCCACCAGAAGACACCATTATGGAAAACACAGAAACAATCTCTACCCCTCAGTACACATGCGCAAACAATACAACTAATGAAATATTACGTGCAGCTCATGATCATTTCTACACTGCACTCGCACAATACACAGGCACAGACCCCACACTCAGGCCGCCACTCCCCAAAGTACACACATCAAAACAACTCGCCACAGTCATATACCATCTCAACACACACTCTATCCCACAACACCTTGACAACATCCAAACATTAGAAGACATACATACAACACTCTACTGTGCCGCACAGGGAACCATTCGGGCACTTGGAATCAAACAACACAACATACCTCCCACTGCACGGACACAAGAATACATCCCCCCTTGGAGACGTCGCCTTGAGGGTCGCATCAGCGACCTTAGAGGAGACATAGCTAGGCTCACACAATACTGTGCAGGAAACAAAACAAAGAAACTTATGTCCCAGGTTAGAAAGATATTCAAGCACTTAAATACTCGCCCTTCACATTCAAATCATCATAACCAGGTTCAGGAACATCTCGACACACTAAAACAAAAACTCAGTGCACTTGCAAAAAGATTACAAAGATACAAACAGTGCACTCTGCGCAAACAACAGAACAACACTTTCCAATACAATGAGAAAAAATTCTACAGATCCCTTACATCTTCCTCTACAGCAACTAACACAAACACTCCCAACAGCGAGGTTTTACATGAATACCCGTCGTCTCTGTCGTCCTATCCCCCACAATGATACAGCACCATGGATAACAGAGGAACAGCAACTCACTGAACACTTACCCTGCATGTCCTTCCATGAGATTACTCTCGCAGACATACAGACAGCACTAAAACATGCACACAACTGGAAGGCTCCTGGTGCAGACGGAGTCCAGAACTTCTGGATCAAGAGGTTCACGTCCCTGCATGGAAAACTAGCGCTTACACTCACTGACATAATCCAACACCCAGAACATATGCCTCATTTCCTCACACAGGGTGTCACATACCTACAGAGCAAGAACACTGAAACAGCGCAACCTGCAAACTACCGCCCAATCACTTGCCTCCCCACACTTTACAAACTCCTCACCTCCTGCCTCGCAGACAAGATCTACACACACATCGAGACACATAACATTCTTTCCGAACAGCAGAAGGGCTGTCGCAGGAATTCCCAGGGTTGTAAGGAGCAACTCCTTACTGACTCTGTAATCCTGCGCCAGGCAGCGCGAAGAATAGGAGCTTACATATCGCATACATCGATTACAAGAAGGCATTTGATTCTGTCCCTCATTCCTGGCTCCTACACACTCTTTATATCTACAAAATACACCCCAAGATCACGGCATTCTTAGCTGCCACGATGAAGAGTTGGAACACAACATTACACCTACGCACCTCTAACACCTCCATCACTACAGATCCCATTCCCATAAGGAGAGGTATTTTCCAGGGAGACTCCTTGAGTCCTCTTTGGTTCTGCCTCGCCTTGAATCCACTGAGCCATATACTAGATAACACAAAACACGGTTATAGGCTTACCACAGGCACTGTGACACCATATAAAATCACACACTTACTCTATATGGATGACATTAAACTCTATGCCACAAACAATGCACAACTTACTAATTTACTACAAGCCACCACACAGTTCACCAAAAACATTGGGATGGAATTTGGAATTGACAAATGCCGCAAGTTACACATAATACGTGGGAAGACTTCGAATTTGGAGTGTTTTGAACTGGACCATGGTTTGGCCATCCAATCCATGGAAGAGGGAGAGACCTACAAGTACCTGGGCTTCCAGCAAGCGCGCGTCATTGACAACGCAAACATCAAAAATGCACTGAAGAACACATACCTTGCTCGAGTTCACAAAATCCTCAAAACACAACTCAACGCCAGAAATAAAATTAAAGCTATCAACACTTTTGCCGTTCCCACACTAACATATTCGAACGCGTAACACGCACTACATTCACGAAACACAACATGCACTACCCCAAGTCCGCTACGGAAAGGATGACTCTTCCCCGCAAGGAGGGAGGCCGAGGACTCATCAACCTCATCACCCTACACGCAAAACAAGTACATACACTTAGGGAACATTTCCACCAAAGAGCAGAAGACTCCGCACTTCACTCAGCCATTGTCAAGGCTGACACACACCTCACACCCCTGAACCTCGAAAACTCTTCTCCAACACTCACCACCCCTGACACCCACACTCAGCAGCTGCGTGAATCATGGGCTCGTAAGGAACTCCATGGCAGACATCATTACGAATTCAGCCAGCCTCATGTCGACATGGAAGCGTCGAACAGATGGCTGACGAGTGGTGAGCTGTTTGGGGAGACCGAAGGGTTCATGATCGCAATACAGGACCAAGTCATCTCCACACGCAACTACAAGAAACACATTCTACACGATGCAAACACACATGACGACAAATGCAGGAAATGCCACACTACACATGAGACGATCGACCACGTAATATCAGGCTGTCCCCTTCTCTCTCAAACAGACTACCTCCACCGACACAATCAGGTAGCGTCGATCGTTCATCAACAACTAGCACACAAACATTCACTTATTAAGAGCACGGTCCCGTACTACAAGTACATACCACAAAGTGTATTAGAGTCACCCTCATATAAACTATACTGGGACCGCCCCATTCACACAGACAAAACCATACATCACAACAGACCAGACATCACACTTGTTGATAAGGTCAACAAACAGACCTATCTAATTGATATTGCAGTGCCTATCTGCAAGAACATGCAGAAAACTCACGCAGACAAGATCAGTAAATACACTGATCTAGCACACGAGCTCCAGAAGCAGTGGAGGCAGGATCGAGTACGTGTTGTACCCATCGTTCTGTCTGCCACTGGTCTGGTGCCTCACACATTGCACCACAGTCTCAGCACACTAGGACTTCACAAAATCACTTATGCACAACTGCAGAAGGCTGTGGTACTCAACACTACACGCATAGTTAGGAAATTTATGGACACAAGCACACATCCCTAATCATTCTTGCACACATCTTTACACTTCGCAGTATGTGCTTTGGTCCTTGACCCGCCATATTGTTTTTGCTGGGGAAACCCAAGGTTTGAATCATACAAACATAATAATAATAACCATCTATTATGAGATCTTGTTCTGGTATTGATGATGCTGCATTGGGTGTGGCGCAGGATAAAGTCACCCGCGTTCAGGGGTTAGGTAGAGGCCTCTGTTCCAAAAATATACTATAGTCTCCCGCAGGTGGTGGTGGAGAAAGTTGGACCCCTTCCTGTAGTATAGCTACCACAATACCCGGGCAACACCATCCAGCCCGAACGGTCGGAAGTGTTTCATCTGTGTCAGAGCAGGCGACCACCAAGACTGGGAAACCACGCCAGCGCATCCGATGGTCATCACAGATGAACCTGGATCTTATGCGCGACTTCTACACCGTTACACAGTTAGGGACTCATTTTACAGGATACAGCCACGCATTCACTACACGTTATCCATCGTTAGGGCTTTCGAATAGCGGGTAGCGGATCAGGACGTTCCATAGTAGTAAACAATCTTATTCCTCCATGCATACTCACACAAATTAGGGAAGAGGTCGCTGTATCCAATCACAGGACGCCACACCTCACATTACTAGAAGACATTACGTCTACGGCAAACACAGAAACAATCTCTACCCCTCAGTACACTTGCCCCAACAATACAACCAGGGCCGTCGCTTGGTTTGTTGACGCCCGGGGCAAGATTTCGTCAGGCGCCCCCCAAAAAAAAAATCCCCACGTGCATTACACCTACCTCTAAAGATTCAAACACTTGATATTTGTGCCCCCCCCCCAATCCCAAAAATCTACAACCAAAAAAAAAAAAACGGAATTTCTAATTCAACAACCAAAAAAAAACCGGAATTTCCAATTTTTTTATTTTTGCCATTGCCACGGCGCCCAGGGCGATCGCCCCGGTCGCCCCGCCCACGCGACGGCTCTGAATACAACTAATGACATTAAAAGCAACTCTTGATGATTTCTGCACTGCACTAGCACAATACCACACTCAGATCGCCACTCCCCAAAGTACACACATCAAGACAATTGTCCCCAATATCAACACACACACTATCCCACAACACCTTGACAATATCAAAACATTAGAAGACATACACACACCACTGTACAGGGCGGCACAAGCAACCATTCGGGCACTTGGAATCAAACAACACCACATACATCCCACTGCACGGTCACAAGAATATATCCCCCTTCGAGTCATCGCCTTGAGGACCGCATCAGAGATCATAGAGGAGACATGTCCAGGCTCACACAGTACTGTGTAGGAAACAAAACAAAGAAACTTATGTCGCAGATTAGGAAGATATTCAGGCACAAAAACACTCGCCCTTCACACTCAAACCATCATACCCAGTTCAGGATCATTCAGACACACTTAAACAAAAACTGAGTGCACTTTCAAAAAGATTACAAAGATACAAACAATGCACTCTGCGCAAACAACAAAATAACACAATGAAAAAAATTCTATAGATCCTTACATCTCCCTCTACTACACCTAACACAAACACTCTCACCAGCGAGACATATATGAATACTGGTCGTCTCTGTGGTCCAACCCAATCCACAATGACAAAGCACCAAGGGTCACGGAGGAACAACAACTCACTGAACACTTACCCTACATGTCCTTCCATGAGAGTACTCTCGCAGACATATAGACATGCACACAACCGGAAGGTTCATGATGCAGACGGCGTCCAGAACTTCTGGATCAAGAGGTTCACGTCCCTGCATGGGAAGCTACCTCTTACACTCACTGATATAATTCAACACCCAGAACATATGCCTCTTTTCCTGACAGAGGATTGCACATACCTACAGAGCAAGAACACTGAAACAGCATACTCTGCAAACTACGGTCCAATCACTTGCCTCCCCACACTTTACAAACCACTCACCTCCTGTCTTGCAGACAAAATCTACACACACATCTAAAGACATAACATCCTTTCCGAATAGTAGAAGGGCTGTCGCAGTAATTCCCAGGGTTGTCATGAGCAACTCCTTATTGACTCGGCAATCCAGCGGCAGGCGCGCGCGAAGAATAGGAACTTGCACATCGCGTACATCAACTACAAGAAGGCATTTGACTCAGTTCCTCATTCCGGGCTCCTACACACTCTTCATATCTACAAAATACACCCCAAGATCACGGCATTCCTGGATGCCGCGATAAAGAGTTGGAACACAACATTACATCTACGCACCTCCAAGACCTCCATCACTACAGTCCCCATTCCTACATGGAGAGGTATTTTTCAGGGAGACTCCTTGAGTCCTCTTTGGTTCTGCCTCGCCTTGAATGCATTAAGCCACATGCTATACAACACAAAATACGATTATAGGCTTACCTCAGGCACTCTAACAACATACAAAATCACACATTTACTCTACATGGATGATATTAAACTCTACGCCACAAACAACGTACAACTTACTAATTTACTACAAGTCACAACACAGTTCACCAAAGACATTGGGATGGAATTTCGAATCGACAAATGCCGCAAGCTACACTTATCTTGAGGGTTTTGAACTGGACCATGGGTTGGCCATCCAATCCATGGAAGAGGGAGCGACCTACATGTACCTGGGCTTCCAGCAAGCGCGCGTCATTGACAACGCAAACATCAAAAACGAACTCAAGAAAACATATCGTGCTCTCATTCACAACATCCTCAAAACACAACTCAACGCCAGAAATAAAATTAAAGCCGTCAACACTTTTGCCGTCCCTACAATAACATATTCTTTCGGAATAATTCCATTTAGAAACACCGATCTCGAAGCACTAAAATGCACAACACACACTATATTCACGAAACAGAATATGCACCATCCCAAGTCCGCCACGGAAAGGATGACTCTTCCGCAAGAAGGGTGGCCGAGGACTCATCAACCTCATCACCCTACACGAAAAACAAGTACAAAACAAGTACACAGATTTCTTAATAGTACTGAAGGTATTCTACGAAACAATTTAACATGCTCAAAACATGATGTAAATTTTAACGTGTGTATTGAATGTTATAATAAAGGCACCGACACACTAAACTAATTAGAAAGGTTAAC
>JAFIDM010009631.1:61978151-61999841 GCA_023159025.1 Thereuonema tuberculata
TGTGTCTGTATTTGAAGAATTAGGTTTTTCTTCCTTGATTTTTTTTACCCCCACTAATAGAAGAATTTCAAAAAAATTATACTTAAAAAGTGGCCGTAATTAAACTGTCACTACTCAAAGCCATCTAGAGCTTGATCGAACAACCAGAATGCACCCAATTTGAAAGGGAGATTAATGAAAACAAGGGAAGAAGGAATCAATGAAAAAAATAAAATAAATAAAAAGTAGCTCCAAAAGTCACTGATAGGGGGAAATCTGTGCTGTTGTAGCCTACATAACCAAGAATTTGCATACTATGCAGGTAAAAGCCGTTCATGAAAATTCTCGACTGTAGGCTACAACAGAAACATAATTTGGGCTATAAAGGGATGGGAAAACTTCAGAAAGACATTCCGCTTATGATTTCTGCTTAATATGCGTCTTATGTTACCTCGGCATGCATTACTTGTGAAATTATTTTACTTCATTAGTCCAATGCAGCAGCCGCTCTTCATGAGTTAAGAACCTGTGTAAAGATCTGCTGTCAGTTAATGCATTGAAATCGATGATTAATAAATTTGAAGAAACAGGATCACTAGCAGTTTGGCCTGGCAGAAGACAGAAACCAGTGTCAGAACAAACGTTGCAACTGCAATCGTTGATGGCACAGATGGAACCCGTGCTGATAGTTGCAGCGCCCATAGAGTAGCGCAACAACTGGATTTGAGATATGCCACGGTATGAAAGATCTTGTGGAAAGTTATCCACTTCTATCCATACAAGATCAGCCATGTACAGCAACTCAAACACAACGATTATGGTAGGCGACTGACATTTGCTCTCATATTTCTTGCCAAAACGGAAGTCGATGATGCTTGGCCTTGGAGAATTCTGTGAGGAGATAAGGCCTATTTTTATCTGGATGGAACTGTCAACACCCAAAATTGTTGAATTTGGGCATCCGAACCACCCCTTGCGTTTCAGGAAATCCCATTACATTCACCAAAAATCACTGTTTGATGTGATTTCACAGCAGATTTCATCATAGGATCATTTTTTATTGAGAACATTACTCTGACAGGATCAGTAACTTGTTCCATTACCACACAGAAATCGCAATATGCTGAACAGTTTGGTCAGCAACTTCAGCAAAGACAATGATGGAATGAAATAATTTTTATGCAAGATGGAGTACCGCCACACATTGCTGAATCAGTGCAGCAGCTTCTATGGCATCACTTCAGACGAAAGAGTCATCATTCCTTTCTTTCCGGGTTGCATGACTGCCTTGCAACCCATGTGACTTTTAGCTGTGTGGTTTCTTGAAGTCCAAGACCTACATTGGCGTTGTCCCGATCTTTACTATCTTAAAGGACAATGTATCATGGGCTGTGATGAACATTCCTTTAGACATATTACATTCGGCTGTAGAGAATGTTGTGCACAGGATACAATTCCTGGTCCATAAGAACGGTGGCCACATTGAACCTTTGTCACTTCTGCAAGGGGAAATGAATGTGCTGCATAAAAGGTGATGTTTCAGTTCAGTTTTTGACTTTGTTATTCATTTGTCTGTACATTGCTCAGGCCACCTTTCCCCCTATTGGTGACTTTTAGAACTATTTTTTCCTGTGGAATCGTCCTGCCAATGTCTTCATTAATCTCCCCACCAAATTTTGTGCCATTCAGTTTGTTGGATGGAGCTACAGATGGCTTTGAGTAATGTCAGTTTAATTACCACCACCTTGTACGTAAAGGAATCATAGTTAGAAATACAGGGTTGTTAAAATTAAAGTTCCTCTACGTAGAGGGCTCTGGAGCACATTCTAAGGGTCCAAATGAAAAGAAATTTTAAAAACAAATACTTCAAACAATGTGCGCGCCACTTATTAAAAAAAAAGTACAAAAAATGGCTAATAGATGGCGCTGTAACAATACCAATCACTTGAGTGCTACAGATGTTCAGTTTGTCCTCCATTGCTGTCAGCAATTTGGCAATTTCTGCTGCAGAATGCAACATGTCTGTTGGAATTGCTAGAACATGTCTAATGCTGTCTGTCAGATCTGACAGTGTTTGACATCTTTGACGATACAGCTGGTTCTTCAAAAAAACCCATAACCCCATAAATCACATGGGATGAGATCGGTTAATAGCGGAGGCCAAGTTGTCTGGAAGTAACTGCCGATAACCCTTTCATTTGTGAAGTGCTGCCTTAACAAATTTTGAACACAACAGTTGGATGTGGGATGGTGCACAGTCTTGCAAGAATATGGTTTCCTGAAGGCACCTGCATTGTTGAAGTTCTGATATCACGAAATTTGCATACAGGTCATAATACAACAGTCCAGTTATAAAACAGGTGTGGGGCCCAGTTGGAAAAAAATATAGCCCAATGACGATGATAGTTGTAAATTCACACCGCACAGGCACTTTTGGAGAATGCAACTCTTGGATAATACAAGGGTTTTTTCTATTGCCCATATGCTAAAGTTGTGGGTATTCCCTTGCCCATTTAAGCAGAAGTGGGCTTTGTCACTCCAAAAAATGTTCCATGGCCAAGTGATATCAACTGTCATTCTTGCCAGGAACTGAAGCGCATTAGAATTTCTGCATTGCCATTCTGTAGACTCCTTGTCTTGTACGGATAGTACCACAATATTTGACGCATCACTAGCCTTACAGAGCCGTGCTGGCGCGGCCGTGCGGTCTAGATGGCGGTCTGCCGTTGTGGCCAGTATGTGGGTTGGAATCCCGGCAGTGGCATGGATGTTTCTTTCTTTCTTCTTCTGTCCATTTCTGCCTAATTCCCTGGCAGTTAAATTAAAATGTATCTCCCAACCCGCAATTGAAGAGCCTTCTTTCCTTTTATGCAGCTGCGAGTCAACATTATGCAAATAAACTTTATGCACAACCGTCTTGTGACCTGCATGTGATGCAACTGTTCACCCAGTACATGGAGTGGAATTTTAAACTAGTCAAATTTCACAGATTGCTTCTTATCTTTCGCTAGTTCTTGTGACATTTTAGTACAGTATCTGCATTACTTAAGTTGTAACACAAGGTTAATGTTTTTACATTAGTTATGGTTAGCTATTGCAACAGTGCCATCTATTGGCCTGTTTTTTTACTTTTTTTTTTTTTCCGATATATATAAAAATGAATGTTTGTTTGTTTGTCCCCTATACACTCCTAGGCCCTTTGACCTATCTGGACCAAACTTTGCAGAATTACTTTTTAGGACCCTGCGCAAAAAATAGGCTACCTTAGAACCGGGACTCCCCCCCCCCCAAGGGGTTGAAAAGTGGTAAAAATCTGTGAAATAGCCAAATATGCACCTGGTGGTGACAATGAGAACTAAAGCATTCATATATCCCGTATGCGTTCATATACCATTCATCAGATTGCGATGAAACTTTGGGGAGTTGTAGAACATTGGGCCCTTATATTTAGGGCCCTTTCTCCGGCCACCAAGTCTATTGCAAAAAGTGAAAAATCCAGTCCCCTATGGGGGGCAGGGACACCACACTTAAATGGGGGAAGCGACACTAGTGTCCCACCCCGACCGACACCAGGTCCTTATATTTAGGGCCCCCCCCCCCCCAAGTCTATTACAAAAAGTGAAAACTTCACTCTCCTATGGGGACAGGGACACCATACTTAGGTGGGTGGAAGGCGACATGGCTACCCACGTCCCACCCCCGACCGACACCGGGCTCTAATATTTAGGGCCCCTTCTTGATCCCCCAAGTCTATTGCAAAAAGTGAAAAATCCGATCCCTTATAGGGGGGCAGGAACACCACACTTTATGTGGGTGGAAGGTGACATAAGGATTTAAGTATCCCACCCTTACCGACACCGAGCCCTTTCTTTGAGTGGCATTGCAACACATGCCAGGTACATCTAGTTTTTCAATAATTGTCGATCGCATCGTCTGAAGTACCTTTTGTCCAAATTTCTTTATATTTGGAGCCTTAGAACGCTGCTCTATCTAGAGGCACTTTAATTTTAACAACCCTGAATAAACTAGCATCTATTATTGGTTATTAAATTTTAAATAATAATTTTAATAGCTGCTAATAATTTTTAATTTTATTATACTTTGAAATATACTTTGGTTTGATATTGAACAAGAATAAATTGTATAATATCAATGTATATGTTTTGATATTATTTTACAGATTGTAAGAACAATTTTAAAATCAGAAAATAATTATATCTTATGATATAAGGCTAGTGTGATTGATTGTTCTCAATCTTTCATATAAAACTACTGTACAGGAATAGTTTTTTCTTTTGTCAAATTTGTCTTTTGCACTCCTGTGCAGATTTTTGTAATGCAAAAGAAAGGAGTCTTTCAGAATATTTTAAAAGCTTCTCATTTATGTATTTTTATTTTCTTTTTTCAGTTGAATATGCTAACAGTCAAGATCCTTACCTACTGCTAGCTGGTAAATATGATCATCTTGGCCCAAGTCGTATTGCATTGTCCCCTGATGGACGTGCAGTGGCCATAGCTGCAGGAACTTCAATTGTGGCTTTTTCTGCTGTCACTGGTAAGGAAGAATGTAGAATGGAAGATGTGCATGCAGGTTAGTCAGCTTTATTATTATAATTAAAAGCTCCGTTGATTTATATCTATATATAGATTTATTTCATTAATCTACTAATTTATTCATAAGTAAAAAAAAAAAATTACTACTGCTTTTATTATTTCAGAAGCTATTGAAACCATCATATTTGATCCATCAAGCAAATATTTGTTATCTGCTGGAGATAAGCACATTCGAGTATTCCATAATGTAGTTGGTTACCGGGCAATTATTGAGGATCTTGAAGAGAAACGACGAAGGGTAACTGGGCAATCGGTCAAAGATCGCATCCAGCATCAAATTAATGAAGCTAGGTAATTGAAAGTTCATACATTAAGAATTACTTGCTAAACTCTTCAGTGCTTATTAAAATATTGGGTTGTTTCATAATTATTGTCCGATTCCAGCATGACCAACTTGCAGAGACAGTTAAAAAGGGTGCACCATAGTAGGAACTACCAAACGCCCCTGCAAAATGAATTTGTTCAGTCCACATAGTGAAAACATTATTTCAGTTAGATCAAAGCAGTTTGTGATGTGATGGAGCAACGAGATGTGAGATTAGTGATTTTGCATGAATTAAAACTTGGACGTAATGTTTCCGAAACAGTTGCCAATGTCAGTAAAGTGTGGGGTGTTGGCATGATGAGTGACAGAATTGTCCATAGGCTGTTTTCAAAGTTCCATGCCAGTGATGTTGACAATCAACCATAAACCAGAAGCGGGTTGTCCGGTTGTGTGTGACACAGTACAATTAAGGCAGAAAGTGAAAGAAAAAACAATGTCCAACATGTGTGAGCTCAATGCCAAACTTTCCGTATCACCAGTGACAGTTTCCAGACACCTGGCAGCTACGGGCAAGGTTAAAAAACTGGATACCTGGGTTCCACACGAAATCATCGAACAATTGCAGATATGGCATCCGGAAAAATTGTCCTCCAAACACATGATGTTAGCATTCCCTTTTTGCATTGGATCCTTATGGTTTATGAAAAATGGCTGCTTTATGACAACAGAAAGCAAACAGTGCAGTGGCTCAGTAAAGAGGAACCACTGAAACAAATGTCCAAACCCGACTTGCACCCACAGAAGGTTCTGATCTCTGCGTGGTGGACTGCCAAGACTGTGTTGCAAAATGAGTTTTGGCCGCTTGGGCAAACAATCAAACTGCCATGTACTAATGACAGCTGCACGAATGTAATCACATGAATATAATCACCAGAAATTGCACAACAAACAACCATCGCTCATCAATCGTTTGGGTCCCATACTCTTGCATGATGGAGCACGACCACAGTTGTCTCTTGGAATCATGGGAAAAATCAACGCCTTGGAGTATGAGGTTCTACCTCATCCTGTGTTCACCAGACTTGGTCCCCTTTGGACAACTTCTTGAGAGGCAAACGCTTCGCTAACCAAGATACTGCAATTCATGCCATTAGCGATTTCTTAGACTACTGTGATGCCAGCTTCTGCCACCATAGCATTTTTCCACTGAAAACACGCTGGGCAGAGTGTATTGATGCCCAGGGCAGATATTTTTCTGAAAACATGTACTTTATCTGTTACTGCTGGTATTTTTAATTGTCAGAATCAGCCAATAATTATGAAACAACCCAATATATCGTAAATTTCTTTTTAAGTTCTCTAGCAGTAATTAACAGTATCAAATACTCATTAATTTAATATGCTAGAAGTATTGAAACATAAAATATTTTATTTAATAATTAGTAATGAATTGTGCTATTTACCGATCTATTTTTATTTATTTTCACAGACAAGCACTGAAAAATATCCTGGAACCCCGAGAATAATTTTTGGACATTTTTCCAATGAAGAAAGTGCATTTACTTTTCCTTTCTATATCTTTTTCCCTTTCAAAATTTAACAAAATAGATGTAAAACAGATTATAATATTTTTTTATATTTTTGTTGTGAAATTTGTTTTAAATCAAAGACATGGCCAGTAATAGACATCTGAGATTTCGGAATGGAAATGAAAGAGATTACTTCCATTTTCCATTTTGATTTTATTTATTAAATAGTAATACTTTAAAATAGTTTAATAGTATTACTATTTAATCTTTGTTCAAATACTCAGATATCAAAAATTAAAACGGAGCAGGTCTTTATTATCTGAAATAAATAGTTGTCTAAAATTATTTATAATGTAGGCAAAAGAAAACGCAATCTAAGTTTAGTATATGGTGAGGCTAAATGGCCTTGATTATTCTTTACTTTTGTAAAATTTGAAGTATGTGATGTGTAAAACTGTATAGTATATTTGAAGTCATGAATACTTATATATTCTTTGTAATTAACTAATTTTCTAACTGTCCAACTATAGTTATCTGATTTATATGAGATTATTCTTTTGATTAAGGCTTGCCAGTTATCCCCCTTTTTTTTTTATGCTGTGGTTGGCAGTGAAAATGGAATAAAAGCCATGCCGTCTTCTTGCCTGCTGATTCTACTCATTAGGTTATAGAACTCAATGGTTTGAGAAATATATTGGTTATTTTTTTTTTTGGTTTTTTTTAATTAATGGAAATTATTTAATTTATTCAGATAACTTCATATTTTTGCTCAAGTTTAAATTTTTTTTTTTTTTTTAAGTTCTTTGTTCAGAATAGGTCAAATTGTCGGGCAGCTTGATTTGCTTTCCTAGAAATTCAGACTAAATAAGCTTGGATTTCTTTTTATTTTGTAGTGTTACATGATTCAGTGAATTTCCCAGTGAAGTAATTTTGGTTATTAGTGTTTGTTTTCTCCTGAATGGAAGTCTGATTTGAGTTGATTCAGGATTGATCTTTTCAGAGTGGGACTTCCTTGGTCTAAGACTTTTCACCTAAATTCTATAAATTTCAAATCTCATTCAAATCTGGGATGGAAGGTTTACATCTATTCTGTTAGCTGTTTTTATTATCTCCAAAAAAGTCTTGAATAAAAGATTACTCAAGATGATTTTACACTTGGTTTTAAAATATATTAAATTTCTTTGTTTACAAAAACGTGCAATACTCTTCCAAAATAACAATGTTAACATTTTGTGAGGAATATGGTGCAGAATTAAGTGCAGATGTTTCAAGGATAAAGTAATTGAATTGTTGCAAATTTATTAAAAAAAAAAATACTTAGGTAAATAAGAAAATGTAATATTAGAAATTTCTTTTACACTAAAAGACAGCATAAAAAAAATGGAATGTATTACTCCTTTTTTTTTTTTTTTTTTTTTTTTTTTTGTAAATTTTGGCTAAGGTTATTGAAGAAGTAGTGAATATTGTTAATTTGGTGCTAATGTTTTACTTAAACTATTTTATCATTATTTGAACTGAACATGAGAGTTTAAAAAACATTGTCCTACTGAACGAGTGGTGGTGCACTACTATTCAATATTTAAATTTTTTCTTTTCTATCAGGGATATCAATCAAAATTTGTTTAAATTAATTTTAAGGCATTTTGAATTTTATGTAGAAACTATGCAAATATTTTCAATTTTATTGTTATTGAGGAATGCAGATCCAAAAAGATATTTGAAGATAAACTGCAAATTAATAACAAACCTTTAAGCAATGGACTCAGATATGACAAAATATTCCTTGTGCCTTAGATACATTATATTTTTTTATTCAAACTGCATTTAACATTTATTTGTTCTAAAGAAAAAAAAAGAAAAGTAACTTTTTTTTTCCTGTTGATCCACTTGTTAATAAAACTTTTCTTTCTGTAAATTTTCTTTTTCTTTTTTATATTTATTAATGCAACTTTAAAATGATAAAAATGAATGAAATATTTTCGTAAATATTTGATCTTTGTTTTTTTTTAAAATAATGCATTAATTTAATTTCTTTCATTTCTTTTTAAATAAAATAATTCCACTGAAATGAAAGAACTTCAGCTTTATTTTTGTTTCATAAAACTTAATTACATTTTAGTTAACCGATATTTTAATGAATAAGACATAAAAAGAAAATTGAAGCAGTAATTAAAAGTTTATATACAAATATACAACATCTAGTAAGAAACAAAACACTATTTACATATTTACAAAATATCCAAATTTATGTTTTCACCATTTCAAAATAATTACATAGAAAAGGATATATTTTGTTACAGTTCTCATGAAAATAAAATGTACATTAATGAAGACTGATAAAAACCACAAGACGGGGAAGAGGGTTAAGAAAAATGGCATTATGGCTGACGGTACACTATTTTAGTTGAGTGGCAAACTATTAGTGTGATAAACTAAGGTTTGTTCTTGAAGTATTGTGAAGTGCAACTGAATCAGTTTTCAGATAAGAAAAGTAATATACAGGCTGTTGCATCTGTAGCACTATGCTCATAATTCATTGCACTACAATGCAGTAATTACTCTAAACTTTTAAATGAGGTTTAACTAAAATGAATTTCTAGGAATTAACCCACATCATACAGGTGAGAGAGATGAGAGACTTTTTGTTTCACAGGAATATCCATCAGGTTGTAGTCTAATGGGATACAAAAGGTCTTATTCCTCTCATCTCCACGATGTGGTTAAATCCCAGAAATTATTATTTTTAGTAATTGTGTCCACTGCAACATCAAGACTTTAATGCAAATAATAATAATAATATAGCAAGCTTTTTGTTTTGTATATATGGAAAAAAAAAAAATAAGCTAGAAAGAAATATATCTCCTTTTCTATTATGAATTTGGGAAAGGGGAAAGAAATGCAGAAATATCAAAATTTGATATCAGAACACATGAATTTCTGTTTGAAGGCTGCAGCTTATTGCTGCTAAAAGTACCAGTATTTAAGAAGAATGAGATCAAAATTCATTTCTAGAAAACGAATAGTTCAGATCAGTCACAACATAAGTAAATAGTTTAACACAGCTGAAAAACTAAAATGATGAAACCCTAAGTCACAAGATTAAGACTCTTATTTAATTTTTAAAAGACTAGTAAATATACTTTCCTCACTCCAATCTGACCTATTTCTCTTCCGTCCGTATTTTACTATCTATTTATACTCCTTCCCACCTCTTTCCCTCAGACCTGAAAACGATTCCTGAACAATATGACATGAAAGGCCTCGTCTATATCTCTTTTTATGTGGGAAGTACCCCAGTGTCTCATTTGCAGTAACTTCGCCCACAGTCACATTAGGACTACAAATATACTTGTTATTACTATCTGAGAATTGTTACTAAATTTAAAAAACAAACTCAATATATGACTTCTGTATGAAGGATTCCTTGGAAAATCATGAAGTTGGAATGATTTGTTTTATTGATAATAGAAGGATCTTTAATGAGCTTTCAAAAGAGCTTTTCAGTTAAATATTTTTCCATCCAGCATTTTGCGTAGCCTATTCTATTAAAAAAAAATAAAAAAATCTATGCTTAAGTGCTGTGGATTTGGATTCAGTGGTATCTGATTATTGGTGTATTTAGACATGTTTTATTTTCTCAGAACTTAAATAACATATTCATATGCATGAAGGTTACATTTAGTGTTTTGAATGGAATAAAATGTAAAGGTTTTATTTAAACAAAATGGTAATATATATGTTTGGAAACAATGAAGGAATAGGTACTTAGGGGAAAAAAAAAAAAAAAGCTTCTTGCCAAATGGCAAAATTAAGGAAAGTTATATAACCAGATGAAATTATATAACCAGATATATATATTTGTGTAAAAATATTCCCTAGACGTTCCCCCACCCTTTAAGACCAAATTTTAGAGAAAATAGGATAATGTGAATTTTTTCATTTAAGGGCTTACTTTTTTTTTTAAACCCACTTTCTTCCATCTTTGGATTTAAATTAGCTATTTCTTTTATAGATAAATTCAGAAAAATCCAGTACATAGCCATTTCTTTGCTCAAATAGCACTGGACACATTTAGTTTTTTTTTTAGTTTTGGAACTAGGAAAAGATTGAGACTGGGTTTTTGGGACCAAGAGGGGTGCACAAAGTCCTCCCCTAAAAAAAAAAAAAAAATTTTAAGAATGAATCTAAAAATTTCTAAGAATTTTGGAACTTTTGCCTGCCATCAAGTTTTGAAAGACATGCCATTGGAACAGCTGATAGAGAGGGCAAGAAAAGGTATGCATGCA
The DNA here is from genome assembly GCA_023159025.1 of Thereuonema tuberculata. Lineage (NCBI taxonomy): Eukaryota > Metazoa > Arthropoda > Chilopoda > Scutigeromorpha > Scutigeridae > Thereuonema > Thereuonema tuberculata. The sequence continues at coordinate 61,988,825 of JAFIDM010009631.1, forward strand.
AATTTGTCAAACAAAGTAGATAAATTTTTGAATTTCTAAAATTTTGCAAGCCACACTGATAAGAGATTAGATTAAGAATAGTGTCTGCTGGAGAGGAAAGTTGAAGAAAGTTTGAGGCACAAAATGTTTTGGATGTTTATAAGTTTTAAAAATAGTATCTAATTCTGTTATACAATTCACATAAAATATTATAAAATGTGCTTTAATGTCTTCTTACTGCAGTCACTTCAAAATAATACCAAACTTTTTATCTCTGGAATTCTTAATAAACCCATTCATCAAAGAAAATAAAGTGGAAGTGTTTTCTCTATACCTCAAGGAGAAAAGATGGAAGGATGTGGGCAGAGGAAATTAAAAAAAACAAACAATTTTTTCTGACATTGTTAGTAAACAATAACATTAAAGGATTGAGAACTGCATTATAATAAATTGGCATTTGGCAGCTGAGTTTTCCATTTCATCCTTTTTTGGCATTCCTCCTGAAGTAATTTTAAATATCTCAAGAGGAACACCTTGTCCTTTTATAAGGTGTTAGAATATGATCTAGCTTCAAAGGAAAGGTAAATAGTGATGTAACAATGACAGTTTATGCATTTTAAACGGTATATTTTTCCAAATTTCCATGTCTTGAAATAATCAGTATTTAGGTGAATAATATTACTGGGATAGTTGTTACTTTGAAAATTTTGTTTAAACATTTCTATGAAGGCAGAGTAGACTCTTAAAATGGATAACTCCATTTAATAACAATTAAATGATGTCTGTATATTTAAATACATTTTAATAGTAAAGTGGGAATAAACTTGCTCACTTGTCAGTTTCAGGGAGAGAAAATACAATCAAATTTGCTATAAATATCCAATTGATTTATTATATATATATAAATCAGTATTTTTCTATTTTGAGTATTAATCTTTATTAATATACAATTTACATCAACACTACTTGCTTGAAGTATGGATCTTTCTTTTTTTTTTTTAACCTTTTAATTTTTCAGTATTATTAGCTTAAGTAATTAAAAAATTATTTCATATCTCATTTGCCGAACTTCAATGAAGAAATTTAATTTGAGATTGATTTTTCTGAATACCGCAGTGTAGCAAGAGCCAAATTATACTTTAATCCTTAACATCTATGTAGGCATTTCTTCTAGTTAAATATTTTGTTATTTGGCAATCGCATTGAAAATGTGTTCTGCAAAATTCATACTTTTGTGGACTATTAATAAAACTATAAAATAGGCATAGAAATTAAAGTTAATGTAATTCAAAATTCTAAAGACAGACATTTCAAAATAATATCTACTAACTGCTTATATTAATACAAAGGATCAAAAACACACAAAAACAATAGAGATATAAAGAATAAATAATTTCATGACATGTTGCGAAGGTACACTTCCTCCTTGTCAGATGATACTAAATAAATAAATACATGAAAAGGAAAACAAGGCTCGGAATTTGAAATTTAAATGTGACAATAATTTTAGATAATAAAATCAAAACTTGCAAATGTAACATAAATCTATCGAAATTTATATTGTGGCGCGTTCGTAATTGATACTTCAGTGTTTAGATTTCATTAACAATGATTCCTGAAATTTATGTAAGTAACAATCCTTCTCAATACCACAGATGGTGGGATTGTTTACGATTATATTGCTTATATTGCGACTGTATTTTTGTGATGTAATGCTGTTAAATATTGCAGGTTACTTTGCTTTATGGCTCTTTAGCGTGCTTGCATTTGAATTTTTACTTTACAATAACGTGCCACAATATATATGTTACATTTGCAAGTTGTGATTTTATTATCTAAAATTGTTAACATTTAAATTTTAATTCCGAGCCTTGTTTTCCTTTTCATGTATTTATTTATTTAGTATCATCTGATGAAGAAGGAAGTGTACCTTCGCAACATGTCATGAAATTATTTATTCTTTATATCTCTATTGTTTTTGTGTGTTTGGTCCTTTGTATTAATGTTTATACAATGGATAATAACTGCTTATATTTAAGGTTTTCTGTCTCAACATTTTTTTTTTTTAATTTTAATTAATGCAGAATCTCCTGAATGTGAAATTCCAGTGCCAAACAAAATTAAATTAGCAACTTCATCCTGAAGATATGTATACAAAGTATATTAATAAAGATCTCCAATGTCATTTATATATAAGCTTGCACATCAGTGTCCGATTTTATACGTACTGTATTGTTCATAACTATCTATTATCTCTATTGATTTTTGAATTACTGTGGCTACATTTTGCCGTAAATCTGCAAATGGATTTTCTTGTTATAACGAATGCAAATCTATAATTTTAAAAATGTTTAAAAGCATTAAACAGATGTGTCATCCTTTGTGACTTCACAAACAATATTAAAATGTTGCCACAGTCCATTCCATATGGAAAAGTAATCTACTGAGAAGTGGTCTGTTTGATTAAAGTGTAGTGACTGATATTAAACAGCACAATTAAACTGGAGAAAATTGGAAGAAAAAGGACTAAGCACGTAGCTATTATAGGGAAACTTGATAAATTTCACTGGAAATGAACTCCCACAGCATTTGCACTCATTCCACGTTGCATCTGCAAATGAGAAAAGGTTATCCATAGATTGCTTTGCCGCCTTTTTTTTTCTTTTGCTGACAAGTTACTTAAACAACGTCACATATTCTTCTGCGTAACTTTCTGTCCTATGACTGACAGAAACAAAATTCAAAGTGTCATTATGTAATTAAAGAAAACAAACAAGCTGACGTTTGCATTCTTAGAAGTACAAATGAAACATTTACATGCTATCAATGGGAAGTATTTTGTTTGTGAAATCACAAGATTCAACGTCTTCATGAAATAATCTTATTTCTAACTCTCTACAGTCTATCTCTGTTCTAGAAAACTATAAAGCAGACTAGCCACTAAGAAAAATTAAAAAAAAAAATTCTGGTACAAAATTTTAATTTTTTTTTAGCGGGATAATTAATATGATATACTCTACCAAGTTACATGTATATTTTTTGTTCCCTTTTTTTTACATTAGTCAAATGTAATTTGTACTATCAATCAAATGAAAACATTGAAAAAGAAGCATAAATTAAAATCTCATATTAAAGAAATGGATTACAAATTTTTGGTCAGCTTTGTGCTGACTTTAAGAACTTATTTCATGAATCTTTAAAACAAGATATATTTAGTTGGTACTTGCTTTATCATAATTACAGTGTGACACATCTATGGCTGAGTGCACCAAACCTCAATTAACTTTGATGGCTGCATTGTGGACGTAGCTAAAATTAGTGGGGGTGCTGTTGCAGAAAAATGTTAGCCTTGTTTTAAAATTGTGTGAAAGGAAACAAACATGTATAAAAAGAAAATTTATTCAGAAACTTGATAAATTTCTTTTTATACATGTTTGTTTCCTTTCACACAATTTTAAAACAAAGGCTAAAATTTTTCTGGAGCAGTACCCCCTACTAATTTTAGCTACGTTCACACTGCAGCCATCAAAGTTAATTGAGGTTTGGTGCACTTGGCCACTAATGTGTGAAATATTTTAATAAGAAATAAATCAGGAGATAATATTTTAGGTTTTAAATAAAATTTTCTTTGCCTTATTATTTTTAAAGCAGCTTATTTAAAATTTCTTGTAAGTTACATGGATGTAAATTTCCAGTAAAGATTATCAATTTATGGAGCACTGTCATTAAATATCCACATCTGAACAATTACTTTCTTTTACAAAAAGAAACAGTAAATGATACATTCCAGACTTTGTTTAGCTAAAATCTGGGATATACAGAAATGACTAAGAATCTATCTTAATTTAACTATTAAGAAGATTGAAACACAGCTATCTTCTCAATCTTAGGATTTGACAGGATTATTAACTCAATTTGTAAATGATGAATGAAACAATAAAAAGTAGAATTTTCTTCAAGTGTTTCAGTTCTTGACAATAATAATTTTATGAAATAAAACAAGAAATTTTGTATGAATTGTAACTTTTCTACTAACATTTATTTATAATTGAATTTAAAAAAAAAGATGAATAAATTCAATTTCTCACTTAGATCCTGTGACAATTACACAACCAGAAATTTATAAATATTAACTGCATTATAATTAGTGTTTAAAATAAGTCTGAATAACATTTGCAAGAACTTGAACTATAGTTTAATGATTTTAAAATAAAAGTGCAACTTATAATTAACCTAAATTTAATTAGCAATATGAATGTGAAGTTCGAAAGGAAAACACTTAAAGGGTATCTATAGTGCCATAGTTCATTAGTGTTAAAGTTTTAATTACATTCGTCATAGAATTAGCAAGTAACAGCATTTGAATGTCAACATAACAGGATTTCATTTAGCTATTTTATTTGTTCTCAGAACTGCCTGAAACAAGAATCATGAGACAGTTTACATGAGTTTTTTTGTTTTTTTTTTTAAGTCAAATTAAATATAACAAACGAATTACAGAAGTAACTTTCCATATACAACTCTTAACTATAGAAAATTTCAGCATTAAAAACTGGAAGAGAATCAAATTGCTCCATGTGATTTTTTTTTAACAGGTTTAAAAAGCCTGGAATTTTTATTAGTTTTTCTACAGCTTAGAAATTAAGATATTTGAATTTATTACACCTTCTCTAATAGAATAAGATGTGTAACAAGAACATGCCTAAAAATTAAAATGTTCCTTAAAATTTCAACTTATTTCAAAGTATCTAATCAGGAATAAAAAGGCAATATTCTATGGTGAAATAAATAATAATAACAGCCTCTAATTTCATTTTAATTTTGTTGCTTTTTTTTTTTTTAGAATTTATACATGATCATTTGGAATAGACTGAATCCTCTTCATGTTGTCACTTTGGAATAAATGGAGTGGCAACATTAAATTATATCAGCATCTAGAATTTTAACAGCAAACAAAGTTCTATCTAAAGTGGGCAAAGTGCTTTAAATGAAGTTAAAATTTAATAATGAAATGGCAGTTGTTGGTAGATATTTAATTTAAACATTAAATTTCCTTCACAGTTAGCAAATTACTGTCAGTAACCAATGCTTTCACCTGTGATATTATTTTAGACAATGACATGAGCAAATTCACTGATAACATTCTAATGTATAACCTCTCTTTTACCACCTAAAGATGGCCTATAGAAAAATCAGACCAAAAATGTAGAGGTTGAATTTTTTTTTTTTTTAAGAAAGGTAAATTCTTTTTTTCAAATGAATTAAAAAATAATAATAATAATAATAATAATATAGTGGAATGGGGCAAAGCACAGCAGAATTAAGGCAGAGAAATCTTTGTAAAACTATATTAGAACAGGAGAGAAAATAATGCTGCAACTTTCATCTTATAAATAATGTACATAACTTGTAAAATAATTGTATTCAACATCACTATTTATGATGACTGAAGAAAAGTCCACAGAAGAATATTCTATTAATTACATTCTGTGATTCTAATCTTCCTGCCATAAAGTTTATTATTACATTCTTAAGTAAAACTTAAAAATATTTTTCTGTCTGGATGCAGTTACTGACATTTAATCAACAAACAAGGAAATGGTACATGTGCAAAATTTTTTAAACTTTTAACATATCAAGCTTAATCAAAATGTGATCAGCACACAAAAAATAATAAATACGTTTAATCTATCATAGCAATGAACAGTTCTTGATAGCTTTAAAGTATAATTTGTAAAATAAATTATACATAAATAACCAATACCTTATCAATTTGTGATTTATAATCTTCCATAATTATCTGCAACTAATTGTTATTACTAATATATTATTTATAATTAACTGTAAAATTCATTACAGACTATAAAAGTTGTGCTTAATATATTTTTTATACAATTAAGTTATAAATACCCATTTCAAATGCAAATATACATTTTAGTAAATAAAAAAAAAGTATATATAGTGCAATTAACATGCACTACATTTTGAAATTTTCATAAATACTGTTACATCAACCAAGCTTCCTGTAGGTTGTCTAATTATCAACTACTTTGCAATTTATGCCAAAGCAGAAGTAGGAACTTACTTAAATAGTCTATTTTTATGAAATTGGAAAGCTCACATTTGAATAATTTTTGAATGAAAATGTTAATCCACCTCATTACTGTTAAGAATAAGTAATTTATATCTGCTTTTTTAAGAAGCAAACAGCTAAAGACTAACCTCATACTGATCTTTTTTCCCCCCCCATCAGTAGGTAACTTTACCCGACTTTTATTATTACTGTGGTGCTCAGCTCTATAATAACTAAGGATTCCATAGCTGTAAGCTGGCAACATTAAAAACTAAAAATGCAGGACTATGGGACATGATTTATTGATAAAAAATTGAAAATAATTATAAGAGGTCACAAATAAAAAAGGCACCAAATGTACTAATAAATAAATAAATAAATTAAATAAATAAATACTAAACAAATATCTAAAACTGTGGATTTAAAACTGACAACAAATATAATTACAAACTACATTATACCACATAACTTATTAAAGATTTAACAAGAAAAAGATAATGCTTAATTTAAAAATGCAGTTTGGAGAAAACTTGCTAGAAGTTTTTTTAATAAGCAATGTAAAATTACCAGAAAGGTCAAAGTTTACATTACTATACAAGAAACAAGCAATCCTTATCTTCATACAAGTATTGAGCTTTGGTTAATATAAAAGCAATTTGCTACAAAAAATAACAAATCTTTAATACTTATTACATTCAACATAAAATCAAGAAAATAAAATGTAACTATAATTTAGAAATATTATAATTAAATATGTGATTAGCACATAAGCCAGTACTTAAAATATTATTAAATTTTATGTGAAAATAATAAGTGTTTATTTGGCTTTATATGAATTTGTACAGATATTGAAAATAAGAATCTAATGTACATTAAATAGTTTTAATTTAATAATCAATATTTTGAAGTTAATTACTTCAATTTTTTTTATTTTATGTACATTTCAGGAAATTATAAGCCTGAAAAACAAATTTTGATAAGTAACAAAGCTTTGTTAATGAATGCAGAATTTCTAATGAACTGTTAATACAATTCTTTCTATTATCATAAAACTAATCCTAATGACATTTTTTTGTAGATTACTTTTACTTGATATTAATAATAAAACAGAAATGTTAATGGGCTTTTTTTTTTTTAATTTTTTAAAGGAAAATAAAGATAAAGAAAAGACGACAACAATATTCTCTAAGGAATAACCAGTATTTAATACTACTCACTATATTTAGGATCTGATTTTCTTTTTCGATTTTTTTAAGTTTCGAAGCTGAATGATTAAAAGGAAAATGGAAAAGCAAGAAAACAATATTATTATTTATGCTTTAATCATAATACAAATTCTCGGCTGCAAACAAAGAGGCTCAAACTAAAATCTTGAAGCCAGTTAATAAATCCCAGTATATGTAAAAAAAAAAAAAACGAACAATGCAAGATAGAATGTAAGGAGTTATTTATTCTAAAATATTTCATTTCCATTTAAGATGGTATTTGTTAGTTGATTCAGGATTCAATAACAAAAAAAATTGATCATGCTACTAGACTGATCTTTAACAGATCAAATATATCTACTAACAGAATAGCAGTCGAGTAAATGTAATTAACTGAAAAGGCAGTTTTCCCTCGGTTGATATCATTTATGTTAGTAAAACCAATTATACACAATTTTGGTCAAGTGGAAAATGAAGACATTACAGAAGAACACTGATCTGAAATAAATGATTTTTCAGCATTCATTTTTGGACATATTTACATTTTTTTTATTTATTTACATATACCACTGTAAGACAAATGCTGAATTAAATGCATTTATTATAGGTAACTACAATTGCTTTTCTTTTTAATCAGGATGCTGATAATTATTGTTGAAAAATATATAAATAATCTTCAAATTTACTGTCATTTACTTAAATAACTTCTTCCTTTTGGGGGAAAAAAAAAAAGGACTAAAATAATAATAATAGTATAATATTAACAAGAACAACAACAACAAAAAATTGTGTGTACAATAATAAAATGTCAAATCAAGTGCTACAAAAATTTATGTATATAAATATATTTGTAGTGGTGTAAATTCTGTATTTTAATTTTTGATGGAATGACGTGCTTCAATGATTCTTATATATACATAAAAGCAAAGCAATTATTTAATAATACTTATCAGTTCTTTAAAACACTAATCGCAATATGCAAATGAAATGTTAAAATTAATAATAAAACAAAATGTTTCACAATGACAAAAGCGTATTTGTAAGCATCTGCTTAATTACTGAATTATTATTTATTCCTTACTTTTCAAGAAACCTTCCTGAACTCATGATCAGCATTATTTCAGCAAATTCTTTTTATTTATAATGTAAGAAATAATATTGAAGGGTTTACGAATGTTCATACTTTGTTTTAGGTTTGTTTCAACTTTCACAGTTAAGAGAGACGTACGTTAACATCTATTTATGTATTTAATTATTTATCATCATTTCAAAGTCAATTTAAATTATCCTGATTTTACTTATATTTACATGTAATGAACATTCAAGAACTGACATCGCTTTTAAGATGCAAAATCTCTAAGAGAAAAACTCTTGAGACATTTACTGAACTAATATGGAAAAGATGGACAGGGATCCAGAAATAGAAAGACTCAGAATAAAAACTTATTGACAACACCAATATAACATATGATCTCAACTGCTTTTTCTTTTTTTGTTGTTGTTTTCAAGTAACTTGTTCCAAACCCGAAGTCATTAAACCTTCTGGGACAGGAATTTAAACATTTGAAGGCAAAATAAAAAATCATTTACAACTTGAAGGAGAGAAAAAGTAAGATAAAATTATTTACAATGTTGAATGTTCACCCTATCACAGAAGGCACTGTGTCTCTAGGTATACCTCAATGCCCAGAATTATAATAGAAACTAAAAAAATGGGTAAACGGTAAAGTAGAGACACAGATAACAACATGTACATTAGAATTACTAAATATACAATATGTGCAAATTCTTCGGCACATTAACAATTTTCATCAGTCAGGTGTATGTGGAGGTTCATTGCTGAAATAAGGGGCAGTGTCCCTGACCAACAGAGTATGGCATACATCGCATACTCTGGAAAGACGTCGATTTGGACCACTCGGAACCATTTTTGTAGTGCATTCATTACAGAAGATTTTGCCACAATGCCTGCAATGATGCTAGGAAAAAAAGAAAAAGAAAAGAAAATTATGACTTTTTTTTTTAAATACATATAAAATGTTGTTATAAGATTTAATAACATTTTATTACTTAATTATGACTCCATTTGTAATACCATATTTACATGAATAGAACTCATCTCGCACCCCTGATTTTATTTTACTAAAAAACAAATTAAAAAGTTCCACATATATATCTCACATACGAAAAAAGTTTAAAACTTTAAGAAATAGATGGCGGAATGCTGTTAGATATTTTAGAATTCGGTTGAAGAGAATAACATTTCAACTCTACAATCATTGGCTTGCCTTTGATGATGACACTATTTGGGTAGATAGCCCTGACAATTTTCACAAGGAAATTGTTCTCGAGACCGAATTTTGTAATAGTGGAGGAGATTCTTGGTAAATCATACCCATTTTTTTAAATCAAGGTGATCTTATGATTCCGAAATGATAAAAGGACAAGCAATAATGAAACACTTATATGTCACATATATGTCACCGCATATACACCATGATATTTTAACTTTAATTTTTGGGAAAGAAGTGAGTTATATTCAAGTAAACACAGTAGCTTGTTTGTCTGATTTCTTCTTGTGTTTGTAACACTGTAAGAAATTGACTTAAATCTTCCTATAATGTATGATTTTGCTAAAAACTGAAACTGACTCTCAATTGCAAGTGAAGATGAACCAGGATGAAATGCAGATTAGATTTACTGAAGTTGCAGATATATATAAAAAAAAAATCTATTTTACACTTAAAAGTAAAAGTTCTGTCACTATCTGTTGACTTACTGAAGTTAGATATACTGTGGACATAAGAGAAGAGCATATTTTGTTACAAATGTCACTCAATGAGACTGAAGCAATTTCTTAAATAAAAACTGAAAATATATATAAGCTATATTCCATCATTGATGGAACCTAATGACTTCAAGATGGAACAGAATCAAAAAAAGAAAGTTTGTTAATGATATAGTATCACCAAATACATATGGGGGTTCCATATAAAAACTAAAAATCTTAGGAAAGACTTCAAGATATGTTTCCAAATATATTATAAAACAAAGGCATATCATGATCAACACTTACTGAACATCATACCATATGAATGAACTCTTAAGAAATGCCTTTTAATAAAAAAAGCAGTTAATAATAATAACAATTAAAAAAAAGTAATATTTATGTCAATTTAGTCAATTCAAGTATTAGCAACATTTGGAGCAGGTTCTACAGAAAAAAAAAATGATAAAGGCACAATGCTAGAAAACATGCATATGATAGAAGTTTCCTTTCAACACACACACAAAAATGATAAAAGAAAAAAAAAGGGTGGATATGATAATTAGCTGGCAACGTGAATAACTATGATTGCTGTAAATAATGATGGGAAATTACATATTTAGAATGTATGTAATATGAACTATGAAAGAACGTTAAATTGTCTACATCACATCACGAGATAACTTCATCAGGAAGGAGTTGAAGCCACTGGGAGAGGATACTTTTGATAATGGAGAATCAGTTGTATTTTTCTGTGAAGTTATTGAGGACTTAATCATTAAATAAGATTTTCAGAACTATGAATAAAAATAAATCCATCAACCAATCCTTTTGAAAAAACTTCTTTACTCTCGGACTATATTTCGAATAATTTCTTCAATTATTCTTCCTCAGGTGATAAGTAAAAGAGGAAAATAAAATAAAATAAGATAAACTTTCCTCTCATTACAAAGTAAAAATAAACAATGAATTACATCAAGTTCTTTTAAACAA
>JAFIDM010009631.1:62009841-62026513 GCA_023159025.1 Thereuonema tuberculata
AAACTTGATAAATTTCTTTTTATACATGTTTGTTTCCTTTCACACAATTTTAAAACAAAGGCTAAAATTTTTGTGGAGCAGCACCCCCCACTAATTTTAGCTCCGTCCAAATAGCAGTCCTTCAAGTTAACTGAAGTTTGGTGCACACCACCATAAATGACTAAAGAACATAAGTAAATTATATTCAAATGATTAGGTGGAATATAAAGGCAAAATAAATAAATATTGTTAATTGTAAGTACAAGATATAAAAACATACTAAATTGTATGAGTGCAACAAAATATACAAGGACTCTCCAATTTAAAATTAACTTAATGTTAAAAGAATAAAATGAATACAGACGATATTGTTTCAAACTGCATTGGTTTTTCACTCTTTTCCATAAAATTAATTACAGAAGAATACATTTATCTTGAATTCAGGGATGGATAATTAACACAGCATCTTAATCTTAATTTTCAAAACCTGCAAAATCAAAAGGCTTTCAAAGAGCAACTTTAGCTACTACTAGTCTACAATAATTGTGTCCTGATTGACATCAGAGGCATAACAGCTAAGAGCCTGGGAACTGGTAAAAATAGAATAAAAAAGTTTGATTATTAATTAAAATTACCCCTGCTTTATAATGCTAATTCTGATGTAATTTCTCCTCTCAGTAATTTATCTCCTTATAGTTTTAAAGCTAAATTACTTTGTTTATTACTTTTTATTGTGCTGTAACATAAGTTCGTACTTTTATTTTTCAACATCCAAGTTTTATTGCACTTATTAAATATTGTTTAATTTGTGAGATGTTTCCTTTGAAAATGACAAGGAGCTCTGGAATTGGCTCACCAACTTCTTTGTCTCCAAATCACCTCAGTTCTATCTCAGAGGGACTGAAAAACTGCTCGAACATTAGGAAAAGGTAGTGAAAGAGAATAAGTAATAGATTGATTTGTGGGATTCTTATTTTTTTGGTTTAAAATAAAGTAGGAGTAAAAACACTACGAATTTACGTTACAACCCAAGATTAGTATATTATACAGTTAGCAATAATTCAAAACAAAAATCAATAATAAGAATAAAAATATGTATTCAATCCTCTATTTTGTATGACATTATAATCAAAAGAGAATTTAAATAGTCAAGTTTTTATACTAGAGGCTTCTAGTCAAGTTTTTATACTAGAGGCTTCTAGTCAAGTTTTTATATAATACTAAAAGCCTCAGTTTCATTCCACAAGGAATAACCTTCATTTTTGTTTTGGTTGTGTCAAAATTGATTTATAAAAATCTTTTACCTTTATTTCAATGTTTTCAGAAGTAGAGAAAGGAAGAGGGTAAGAATGTAAGATTTAAAATCATTATGAAAAATACAATTTATTAAAGCATCACAAACAAGTAATATTATATTAATAAACTTTACTTAACTTCACCAAAAATCAAAAAATTTCGGACGATTTGGTGATTCTTAAAAGATAATTTATTTTGGAATTGAACATTTATTTCAAAGATTCTAATGTTATTGAAATGTAATAATACTTCGTGTATCATATGATACATGGAGCATATCACGCTTTTTATGTTTGTTGTAATGGAATTATTAATTCACAATTGTTTGTTGTTTAGTTTTGGGAAGAAGTTATGGTAAAATTTTCTTCTTCCGTTTATTATGTAAATTACCTGAGGAAGAAAGGCCGATGAGGCCATTCGAAATATTGTAATGGAGAGAGATTTTTGGTGAAGTAAAGTTTATTGATATAATACAATTTATTATTTTATTTTCTAAACAAATTTGTCTTAATACTTCAATTGCTCAAATTCTCCCATTTCTAGATTGCGTAAGCTTTATTTTTAATAATAACTTACTTTTAAGGTTTCTAATTCTACTTACCAACTTGCCCCCGAAGTGTATCAATTTCTTGACTCAACGTATCTTCTATGGTATCCTTAGCATGCTGCTCGGCCATTATTTGGTCTTTTAAGAACATTATTTCACTTTTTAATGTCTCTTCTATATGCTCTTTTGCAACCTTCGCACCAATAAGTTCTTCCCTTAATTTTAGAAGTAATAACTCCATTTCCTGTAACATATTTTATAAGGTTTACATATTTCAATTTAGATTTAGTTATTTAAAGTTTTAGTTTGTTAAATGCAACAACTTTAAAAAAAAAAATGGTATTTAAGATTTTTACTAAACAATGACTTATTCAACAATGGTTATAGTTTGTTTTTTTTTGGCTTGGATATGATGGCAATCTCACATTTACAAGCTACTGATACAAACCAGGAGTAAAATGTTGTCTAAAATCATCATAATCCAAGTGTCTCAAAAGTGGGGAGCAGACTGGAAAATGGATAATAACTTTGAAACGTATCATTGGAAAACAACATAAATATTTGGTCTAAAACACTTTCTCTAGTCTTAGTGATATATATATATACTTAACAGTTTAGTTTCATCATGAAAGTAGGAGAAAGTATGTAAATTGAAAATTAAGAGCATTCTTTATTGGTAGTTCTTTATAATATATCACAGAAAAGGGAGGTTGCTAATCCACTGTTGGTCTTTTCAATGTCAATAGATGGTGAACTAGCCAATAGCTTCACTTTCTATAATTGTGGCAGATATAACATGCCTGTCAATGTACCAATGAGATATACAGTGTGGATGTTGCCAACACTAATGGGGCCTAGCTCACAATTGCTTCCGAACAAGATGTATCTCTTGATGCATTGCATTTCCTTCAAAACAATGTATTACTGGTTCCGGACAAAACAACTGAATCAGGTTCTACCAGAAATTTATTTTTCAGTGAGGAATATCAAATTTCATGCATAAATGTGGATAAGCAGATATCAACTACCAATCAATTGCTATTAGAAGACTTAAGCAATGATCCTACTAGGAAGCTAATGGGAATTACACATTTTTTTACCTAACAATTGAAGAGAACAGTTGACAGATATGAATCTGTAACTAACTAATTTGACTTGTGGTTGTTCTGTATGCAAGCTGTGAGTTTCCAAATTGTCTTCTATTGAACTCAGGGAAAATTTCCTTGGATTGAGAATTCCATTTCAGGTCGTAATTCAAGGAGAATGCAGTATCAATTTGTCTGGATACAGCGTCTGGAAAGTTGGTTCGGATATATGACTTTACATCAAACACTGCTATGTCTCATTTTATTAAACAGCAGTAGTAGAATCAAATTTTTATAACTATGGTTGAAAAAGAATGTGAAGAATGACCAAACCAGAGTCTGGCAGTTAAAGGCTTATAATGTGAGATTGTTGTTTAATATGTTCCATTAGGAAGAAAGAAAAAAAAGAAAATCAATCAAGTGTGACTATTATTTGAGTAAATCTATGATTCTTCGTAGTAAATATTTTGTTAATTTTAAGTAAAAATATAATATAATTAATTTTATAAACCTATAAGCAAAAATACAGGTTTATTGTAGTAAATGTAAATGAAAATAATATCTTTGTGTACCTCTCTATTTGATGGAAGGTTTATTGGTTCATTCTGCATTTGCTGAGCATGAGCAGTATGCTTACAAACAAGGGAATCATTTTCTTCTTGCAGTCGTGTTAACTCTTCTTGAACTCTTTCTCGGTTGTTGGATAAATACTTCACTTGAGACAAAATATCACTATGAAAGGTGGTATACTGCTGACGAACTTCAGCAAATAGCTTTTCAAACTCTTCTATTTTTTGTACCAATTCTGCAGTCTAATTGAAAAATAGTTTTAAAATATTAGTTTAAATGATTTTGTGTGATATTTAGTAAAAGGCAAATCTAAGGTTTAAGTATAAATTTGTTAATAAGCTAAGACAGATCAACTAAGAAAAGTATGTACCTCAATTTTGACTTTCTCAGCTGTTTCGGCTGCTTTAGTTTCTACTTCCTTTCGATACTGTTGCTCCCTCTGCAATTCATCTTTGACACTTTCAATTGTTTTCTCTAAAGTCCTGTGATTTTTCTCCATTTCTTTTTCATGTTCTTGTACTTTTTGTAGTTGAGCTTCATAATTACTACACATGTCACACGTTCTACCCAGCTTATCTCGAGCCTTTTTCAGCTATAACATCGAGAAGCATTTTATAATATATACAACCATTGTACTTACTTAGATCAGTTTTTTGTTGTGTAGTTTCTATAAAAATGTAATTAGTCAGGATAAATGCATATTATATCAAAAACTGTGAATTACAATAAAGAAGTATAATGACTATGTTTTCATAATCATTAATATTTCCTTCTGAATCAACTACCCAATCAACTACATTTTAAAAGATTAATAAATAAATAAATAAATAAATAAATAAATAAATAAATAAAAACAATTCTACATATTATTGAATGGTTACACTAAAAGGAATTTTTTTTTTCAGAGTAGGTAGCCATTACTGACATATTTTACATCTTTATTCTGAAGCATCACTTAAAGAAATACACATTTCTAAGTTCCTTTACAAATATATCTTCATTGATATAATGAGTAGAATGTTTACATCTGAATTCACTTGAAATTATATCTTTTTAAAGCCATTAGATGTCATAATTTTTTTTCTGCTTTTGATTTGTAAAAGCATCTTATTTTATTGATTTTGCTGTTATGGCAGAAGCCTACAATGAACACTGATCTACTGAGAAGAGCTGTCCAATTATGAATCGTTGATCGTATATAATTAAAGTTTCAAGTCACAGAAATGAACTTTGTGGAACCTAATGCAATGAAAATTAAACTGAACTTGAGTAAACTAATTCCTAAAGGAAAATTAGAAAAAGGAAAAAAAAAAAAAAAGAAAAGAAAAGAAAAAAGTTAACCATTATGTCCATTCTATTTGACAATTCAGAATGAAAGGAAGCACATCTTACTATGTTCAGAAAAGAGCTAGGGAATCTTACAAGGAAACTGCGTCAAGTGGATTTTTCAAAAGTTATTAAAGTTTTATAATTGAGTTCACATTCGAGTACAAGTGAAAAGTGAAACATTTCTGAAAGAAACTTTTCTTTCAAAAGTAATACCCAAGAGGCTTATGAGATAAATTAAACTACATAAGAGATCCATACAAAATAAGAACAGGACTTTCTAGAGTAGCCCACCTTACAAAGCCTCGTTCATAGTATATTGCTAAGAATCATTTTGACAAACTACAAGTGTTATGCAAATATAGAGGGAGCACTTTCCTTCTCAGACTGTTGTCAAAATGAGGTAGGACATAGATAAGATTAACCGATGTTCATATTTTGTCTTCTATGAAATTTATATATATATATATATATATATATATATATATATATATATATATATATATATATATAAGATTTATTAAATATACAGTTATTTGTATCTCTTTGATTATAAAGTTCATTTAACTAGTCTAAAAATAAAACATATAAAGCAATGCTAATGATATTTTTATCTCATCCAACTTAGATTTCTGTAAAATCTACTAGCTGTTAAGATTTTTCTGAAATATTCTCTGGTTATGGAACATTGTATCTTTGTTACTTTTGTTTTGTCATATAACTATTGTACTGCTAATTTCTGAAAAGTAAAAGCAGTTATAAAATAAATCAATAAATAAATAAAGCAGTTAAAAATAAAAGCAAATTTTAACAGGAACTCAAATTTAAAATTTCAAGAAAATTGGAGATGCCCATATGGGACACTTCCCTTGTTAGAATAATATATTAATGGACTGCAGATAAAATGAAGGTGTCTACAGTCTAAAAATTCTATACCTGTTAGTGATTTGTCAATATTGCACTTTTAAGACAGCAAATGAAATTTCTGAAGTTGCAAATACTATAAAAAGTAAACTGTCTACCTGCTCTGTGAGCAACTGCCATTCTTTTTCACTGACTAGTCTTTTCCCTTGCGGTACTACTAATGTATAAGGCCGAGAACGAGCGTTTTCCATCAACTGCTTTCTTGCTTCTTGCTCAGGGGTTGTATCTAAAGCAATATGAAATTTAATAAAGATTGATCAGTAAACTTTTAAAAGTGAAAAATCATATAAATATTGTTTACAGAATTCTGGGATAGGCAAATCATTCTGTGCTTTAAGAGATTAAAAGGAAGTTAAGGATGAATAGGAATAAAAAGACTTAGAAAACAATATTTTACATTAACAGCTGAAGAGATTTTAACTAAATATTAGGAAATGCTCTATTGTTTGAATAACTTGTATTCTGAAATCTTTCCATTTTTAATCATAAAATTTTGCTTTACTGAAATGAGTTAATAGAAGTTTACAATTTTTTCTAAGATTCACTCGATTGATACCATCTGTTGAATCCTATAATAATGACTCGAAAGAGATCAATAACAAAACAACAATTACAGATGAAGAATGGACTAATGCTACAGCTTCCTAGGATAATTTAGATAGACAAAACAACTGCGACTGTAGATCAAAATAATGCTCACTGAGGGTAGACTTTAGTACTAGTTGTACTTAAATTAGATTTCAGTAATCTAACAATCCTTTGATTGCTATTTGGAAAGTAAACTGGCTGAAAGGATAAATGTCCAACTGCAAGGAATCTTAATGAAAATATTTCAATTAAGTGTACAATTTCTCTGATGGAAGGGGCTAATGTCATAAATGTCTTCACTGCAAATGAATTAATTTTTTAACACAAAGCTAAAGGAATATAAAATATAAAAAAACTGAATGTCTGAAGCAATGTTGATAATACTGTTGACAATGTATAGCTATCTGAAAATGTTCAAGGATTTAACAAGATGAAAAAAAAAAAAAAGCATCTTTGAACTGGAACATGACCAACATGGAGTTTTTTTTTTGTTTTTTTTTTGTCTTGGATATCTCTTGTACTCTGCTGGGAACCAGCTATAATCTTAAATGGTATCTGGTTAAAAGCAATGCCATTCTTCCAAATAATTTGGGCAAAATACTACTTATGATATCAGTGACTAAATAATATTTTCAGAAATATAATGAATGCATCTCATTTTTCTATATCATTTAAAACATATACTGTCTATTAGAATTCGTGTCTGAGCTATTTTTTGTGTTAAGAAATGGTAGCAGTAAGAATTGACATGTCACAAAGTCTTTTGTTTGACTAAAATGAACCACAGTCTTATAAAAGCCTGAGAACCATTGACAGAACAGTACAAATGGCACCAGTGAGAGAATCTTATAACAAAGGTAATTACAGAAGTTAATGTTAAAAATAAACTATGCTCTTAGAACACAGAATAAAAAGGAATAATACTTAAGCCATTAGTCTAAAAACTGAACACTAACCACAAAATTATAGTAAACAGAAATACATTTATAGGAATAAATAAAAATGACAGACAAGGTAAAGAAAATTAATACAGTAAACTTCTGAATAAACTAATTTTTTATATAATGCTGATATTAATAAATAAAAACTGAGAAATAGTTAGAGCATAATTTGAGATTTGGGATATTAACAAAATTCACATTTGCAAAATTCAAGCAGAAAAGCAGGTCAACTTCCTGATTGTCTATTATTCATTACTGTCCCTGAAAAGCCAAATGAGCATGTGGAATCTTTCAGTTTTAAGATAAAGATATGCAGTTTTAATATTTAATTATTAAGCAACATAAAAAATGATAAAAAGGGAAGCTTAGCTAATGTTGTCATCACCAAAGCTGCCTACATCTAGCACAATAAGCTATTAAAGCATTTCTGGATTTATACAATCCTGCAGTAAAAAAAAGAACAAAGAATATGTCAATTGCATATATCATACAGCAAGCAGTTACAAACTTTTATATATTGCTGAGAAACAAAGAGAAGCTAGATATAAAAGCAGAAAAAAATTTACAATAAGATATATTTAAAAAAAATAAGCAAAAGAACTGAAAATAAGATTCCACATATTTAAATTTTACCTCTTCAGCTGAAAGTAGCAGTTGAGTAGCCAAGTACCAGACTTAGAGAAGATACCCAAATTTGACATAGAAAAAAGTTTGAAGGTTCAGAGAATTTTTGTTTTATTTATTTAATGGGAAATTTCTGACCTGCTAATGCTTTAATTTGAGCTTCACTGAGATTGGGAATTCTATCACTCAGTTGCAGATTCAGTGCAGTACCTTCTGTTTCTGCATTTGTTTCCGATTCTTCATGGATTCCGCTATCCAAGTAATCACTTTTGTCACCAGCACTGGTTAGTACAGAGCTTGATAAAGATCTCTGTAATTCAGAAGTTACTTGGGATTGAAGACTGATGGGAGACGAGGCAGAAGCAACATCTTCAAGACTCTGATTCAAACTGGAAGGGTCACTCTTAGCTCTCTGAATCCAAACAAAACAAAGGATAATAAAAAATTATAAATGCCTCATGGTAAATGTACATATTTCTTCATATTTGTTGCAAATTAACATCAAATTAATGTCACAAAGCCGATCAAGCTGCAATTTAGATAATTAACTATAAGTTTCTTTATATTTTGTATCTGGAAAGAGTATTAATTATTTATTAAACATTCAGATCATTTTCAACCTATTCCTGCTGCAGGAAAATTTACATATTTTACTTTAAAAATAATTTTTTTATACAAGTTAGAAGTAATATACAATGAATTACAAAAGAAAATACATTACAATGAATACCTATTCAAAAATTATACAAAATGCACAGGAAGAACAGATGTCATGGATTGGGAAAGAGCAGCTAGTGCTAAGTAAAACTGCTTTTTACATAGAAAACAATTCTATCATGAATGACAGACTTCATAATTCATTAAATAAAAAAAAATAAAAAAAAAAGACCAAAATAAGAATTAAATAATTTAAGCATTCTAAAAAGGGTTTTAATATATATATATATATACTGAGTAAGTTAGGTATAATAATAATACTTGCTTTCATTTTTAATTATATATAAAGGATAAGCAAGGTTCTGATGTTAAAAAAAAAGAGGCAAGTTTGCATTTTCTTTACATAAAAATACTGTTAAGCTAAAATAAAAGAACAATATGATCGATTCAGTGGTTGAAGAAAAAAAAAAAAAAAAAACATCTATTTTATTCTGTCCTTCTGACACTTCATTAAATTAATTTCTTCTTCAACTCTTGGTCTCCCCGTGAATCCTGTAGGAGGTAAATTCATTTCACTAATTTCTTTTCATTGTTTGTTTCCCCAAAAGCTTTAATTATCTGAATTTCCAGATTGACATACCATTTGTTGCTTACATTGAAATCAATCATTTCAAATTTCAATACCATTATTTAAACATTAACAAGTTTATTATGGTGGTACACTTCAAATAGTACATATCATTTTTTTGACAGCAATTTTCTCAAAATTAAAAAAAAAAATAGTTGATAAACTATAAAATTTGGCTTAAAAAAGGATTCTTTAATATGAATATTTAATGGGATAAAAGCCAGTTTAACTGGCAGCTTACTGATCAATACAGATCAAACAGCAAAGAAAGCTTTTATCTTTTAGTCTTCACTGCAAATATATTGAGAACACATTAAATCAAATCTACATAATTTATAAGACAACACTAAATAACTGAGTAACTTAAAAATGACTATAACAAAAACAACAACAATAATAAATTAATAAATGTATCACTGAATACATACATCAAAATTGAAAAAGTCTTTCACAATGGCACTTCCAGAAATTAGAACACTGTCAGGAGTATCTGCTCTGCCTGGTGAAGGAGATTTACGATGACGGGGAGAAAGCCTTCCTAAAATTGGAGATACTGGCACTCTCTTTACTGTAATATGAAACATTTTTTTTCTATGAGTTTTTTTTTTTTTTTTAATACAAAATTTATTAGTAAGAATTTTATGTAAAAGCAAAATTCCCCCTCCCCGTTTTTGTAGTAAAGTAATAAAAAACAGCTAAATATGATATATACTATCTTCTCAATACTATTCGGACACTACTGAAAAGCAGAGAAAAGATGCACTACCAATCATATGCAGAAAGGACCAGGAACAGTACACATGTGCAGCTCACACAGCTCAAAATGCAAGAATAAATTGATGTTACTTCGGCAAAGTGTTATTGCATACCACAACAAACTGTTTAGCATTTGCAAATTCAACAGCAGCCAATGGAACACAATGGAAGATCAAACGGGGTGCAAAATGAAAAAGTGAGGGTTCTGTTCTGTCCTTTAAAAGGTGGTTAAATTCTCTCTCAAGACATGCTTATAAACATCATACTCGGAGATCCATCAAAACTGTCTAAACACTGAATACACAATACACAGAAAGTCATAGAGTCATTGTTTTCATGGAGCTTACAAGTCCAAGTTACACTAGTTAATACCAAATGTTGTTTGGTATGTTATGGATAATGGAACAAAGAAATATTGTGAAGAGAGAAGTGCACAACATAATGCTCAGGAAATGACAGTTGATTTTGAGTTTGGAGAATGCACTATAGTGCATTGTTGCAACAATGACATTTGACAGAGAAGGTATTACAGTGAATTAGAACATTGCTACTGCTAAAATTAATGATGGGTCCACATATTATTAATTTCCTTAACAATACTAGTGTTCAAACTGTTCAGAGAATAGTAAATATCTAGTCAAGAGTCCAAAAACTGGCCAATAATTGTAAAACCATAAGTGTCAAGGTAGAGTGCTACTGAAACATCTCTGCGTTGGGATGCTGATGTCTAAGATCTCCCCCTCCACCCTTACAGCACTCGGCTATTTCTTTTCAATGGGGGAGGAAGATTACTACTTCTGCCTCCACTGAAAAATGGCCAGCAGCTGTAGGGGGTAGAGGGAACATCTCAGACGCCAGACGTTTCAATGGTACCCTACCTTTATGTTACTCTCAGAAAGCTGTATAGTATTTTGAATTTTATCTAACAACCACAGACACTGTATATTGAATACCCTCCCTTTTCCTTTTTCATGAATTCAACACTTCTGACTTTACCAACTTAATAAGTAGGAGGACAATATTTATAATACTAAAACCTAATAATATTTCTAAACATATTTAATTTAGAAAGTAGTTTCACAAATCTACTCCTTTGGTCTTGGATGAAGGAGACATTATATGCAGACAGTAAAAATTAAATATAATCAAATGAATGTAACAATGAGTTTACAAATGAATCAAAATAAAAATAACTCACTAGCTTCTGCTTGCTTTAGCTTTTCTTGTTCTTGTTGTATGTGCAATAAATGGTGTACTTTTCTTTCCTGTTCTAGTCTTTCTTCATCTCTCTTTTGTAACTCTAGTTAAACGAATACAGATCAACTTCAGTATACATAAACAGGCATTTTAGGAATTTTGTATGATATTTCCAATTGAAAATGATAAAGTAAAGTGAAGGGAAATGAACTAATGAGGATTCGTTAGTCATCCAATTTCCTATGGAATCAGATCTTGGTATTACAGTAAAGCATTGATTATCCGATTATCAATCAACCAAAACATCGGTTAACCGAAGGCCTTTCTGTAGATCAAAAATTTAAAAAATTAATTTGCGAATTACTTAATTTCTTTCCGAGTGATAGGTCTGATGATGGGACATAGTTCCCGAAACGCATAACGACAAAAACAATGTAACGAAGTCACAGGACGGATTTAAAATAATGTAATTTATTATCTAAAATGTGACTTAGACCATAATTAGCAATGTTTAAAATACAATATAAGGTTTTGTGTTTAATATGTATCACTAAACATCTCACCAAATTTAAATGTAAAAAAACTACATTTAATACTAAAAGCAAATTTTCGAAAAGATTGCGTCTTTTCTTTCTCAAGCCTAAAATAACAATAATTTGAAGAACAATACTGTAAATTACATTAAATTCCTCGAGGAAATATAAATAATATCATTTAGTTTCAATCTTTGTTTCTTTAACAATAATATACGACATGGCTTAACAATTTTGTGCATATTTTATCTACAAAACTTTTAGCTAATCTTGTGAAAAATTTCTCTATTTCCATACCATCATTCCTATTCATGTTTTTTCTTTTTGTGTTCCGGATACACATGCTTTCGCTAAAAGTTTTGTAGATAAAATATGCACAAAATGTAATAATAAGGTTACAATCAAAGAACTAAATTGTTAAGCCATGTCGTATATTATTGTTAAAGAAACAAAGATTGAAACTAAATGATATTATTTATATTTCCTTGAGGAATTTAATGTAATTTACAGTATTGTTCTTCAAATTATTGTTATTTTAGGCTTGAGAAAGAAAAGACGCAATTTTTTCGAAAATTTGCTTTTAGTATTAAATGTAGTTTTTTTACATTTAAATTTGGTGAGATGTTTAGAATATTTAATAGTAGAGGCTTTAGAAGGAAAGATCCACTAAAAAAGTATGGAAACTTTACATATAAAATATGTATCACTGTTTCTGTGTTTCATATTGCTCCTATGACACTGGTACAATTTTTTCGTAAATGATCGGCTATCCGAATACTTCCCCGTGCAGCATTGCTTCGGATAATCGATGCTCTACTGTAATATGATCATATAGGCTTATTTTAGTCCTATATAAAATTTTTTACAAAGTACAATAAAAAAAAGTATGCTATCGTGTGAGATTCAATGAAATGACTTTTAGACTTTAAGTCAACTTCAACCTCAAGACTTTCAAGTTAACTAACTTTATTTAGCAACAGCTTATTATTGACCTCTAAAAATCTCACAATTAATATGCAATAGTAGGCAACAGAGGATCCAAGATTACTGCTAACAAGGAAACCTCTCGAACCTTACTATTTCAGATTTTAATGAAACTTTGTAGAATGAATCATTAGATTGTGTTTATAAAATGAAATAAATCTTAGATGCGGAATCGACCGGGAAGGACCAATTTTTGGGGGTCAAAAAGAATTGAATATCGGTTGTTTTACCCCTCAAACACTAGATGGCGCTAATGTTTTGTTGCTAACGTCTACACCTAGTAGTTTCCTATACATTTTAATAGCTAAGTTAAGTGGCGCCATCTGTTGACTTGTCATGTAAACTTATTCAAAGTCTTTATTTTGTTTTAAATTTAAAGTTTCCAAATTCGGAAAGATTCTTAAACGTAAATTAGAAAGAATCAGATGTAAGAGGAAACCTTCTACATTAGTTAGTTATGACGTATAATATATCATAAATCAATTTCATTTACGAAGCTGATCAAAATCATCAGCGTCAAAAACAGACAGCGTGCATTGAATCTAACGAATTTCAATGCATTTTTATGAATTAAAAGTACTGATGGTTTACTTCAATAAAATATTTTGTGCATTGGGTCCTTTATTAAACAGTCTCCTCTATACTTGATTTGGCATTAATTTTTTTTTAATAGCTTAAAAAATAGCTAGAGGTGTGTATAGAAGGTGTCGGAAGTACTTGAGTACATTGAGAGTTTATAATTTCAGGAGTCAAATCCGTGGAAATGATGTAATTTTTTTAATAAGTATTACAAAAATATGAATTTCTATATAGAATATAGAGGAGACTTTAATAAAGGACCCAATGCACAAAATATTTTATTGAAGTAAACCATCAGTACTTTTAATTCATAAAAATGCATTGAAATTCGTTAGATTCAATGCACGCTCATGAAATTGATCAGCTTCAAAAATGAAATTGATTTATCGATATATTATACATCATAACTAACTAATGTAGAAGGTTTCCTCTTATATCTGATTCTTTCTAATTTACGTTTAGGAATCTTTCCGAATTTGGAAACTTTAAATTTAAAACAAAATAAAGACTTTGAATAACTTTACATGACGAGTCAACAGATAGCGCCACATAACTTAGCTATTAAAATGTATAGGAAACTACTAGGTATAGATGTTAGCAACAAATCATTAGCGCCATCTGGTGTTAGAGAGGTAAAACGACCTAAATTCGATCCTTTTTTATCCCCAAAAATTGGTCCTTCCTGGTCGATTCCGCATCTAAGATTTATTTCATTTTATAAACACATTCATTCATTCTGCAAAGTTTCATTAAAAACTGAAATATTAAGGTTCGAGAGGTTTCCTTGTAAGATTTTCTTACTAACTTTGATCATTGCTTGTGATGTGAAAGAACTAAAGGACTATAGTCAGCAGTGGATGGTGGCTATAGATAGATGTTAAAATCCTACTATAATAAACATACAAAAACAGAAGGCCAGAATATGCTGGCAATATATTCTGATTTCATATCTTTTTTCTTACATATGCACAACTGCAACAAGGAACATCATAACCAAATGCAGCTAGTTGATTAGTAGAAATTATTTTTGTTGTGAAAACTTTCCATTTAAGACTATTTTTATTATTATCATTAATAATGATAAAAATAATGCTAACTCTTCTTTCTCGGCAAATTTTTAACTTTAATGCTCTATTAACCCCTTTTCTCAAGCTTACAAAGTTAATCGATTTCTTTCCTCTTTTTGTATTTCTGTAGAACATCATAAAATACAGTCGTGCTAGGGAAATCTTCCCTGTCATCCAAGTTCTGGGAAGTAGAATCTAATTTCTTTTTTATTATTATATACTATTACAAAGTAACAAATAAAATAAATTATTACAAAAGAGAAGATTTGATTGGTTGAATTTTTTTTTCTTTGATGATTAGATAGTTAAAAATATCATATTTAAAGAATGTTTTTGAAGTTGCACCATATATTGTTTATTATAGAATAAAAGGTCTATAATTAAAAAATAAAAAACAATAAGTAAATCCAAAGTAAAAAAAAAAAAAAAAGTGAAACTTATTAATGTAAGACAAATAAAATCTGTTTAGAAAAAATTTGAACATTTTTTTTTTTAATCTATGTCTTTCTACTAACTATTATTTAAACCATTTTTAATGCTACTTTAATTATATAATCAAAGATTTTACTTTTAAATCTTTAAATTTTATTTGAATTAATTACACTAAATTCAAATTAGTCTCCACTGTGAAGCACCTTAACTTCAATTACGTTTACCAATTGAATGTGGCATGTCTTTGAGGAAGGCACAAGAACAATTGACATCATTACAGTAAGAGGTATGCCAATATTTTTAAAGACAGTTGATAGAAGTTTATATAATTTACCTGCTAACGATCTTTGTTGCTCCATTGTTAAAACACTTTGCATACGCCGCATGTCCATGATCTGGAGACGCTGTACCTCAAGGAACTGGTCATTAGCCATCTGCCATGTCTGCTTTAGGTCATTATGTTCGCGCTTTTCGTTCTCCAGGAGTTGACACACTGAAAGTTAATAAAAATTAATAAAAAAACCTACATATGGATAAAAATTCTTTTTAATTTTAAAATCTAAATTTCTGATTTTAACTTGTTGTTATCTGAATACCTTCTTGTAGCTCCTTTCGAAGCTTTTCTGTGTCTTCCTGTAACACGGTTTTTTGCGTCTGCAGCACGGCTACATACATCTCTAGATCACTACGAGATGACTTTTCTGCTTTCAGATCTTCGTTTAATTCTTTCAACTTATTACAAAACAGAAATAAATAATTTAATTAGTGTCTCATTAATACATTTCTATTGAGTTAATCTGTATTAAAGCATAAAGTCTTAAAACATATTGAATTCATAACATGCAATTGATAATTTTTGTGCCCTATCTTAAATATCATCATTTAATGATTCATTTATGACTTGCATCTTATCAAAGGGCATTCATCACTTAAGTTTAAAACTTTCAACATTGCTGATGTGATGATAACAGTATGGTAGTTCAGAACAAAAATTGACATGGTAAGAGAAAGACCATGTAAAAAATTTCTCCAGTAGAAATATTGCAATTTTTAATGGTAAACTTGCAAAGTATTAAGTAGGTCTAAAAACAAAACAAACCAAACTAAAAGTCAATATTGAGAAGAAAGAAAAAAAAACAAAAAAAAAATATGGTTTTTTTTTTTTTGTTTTTTTTGTTTTTTAATATAAAATATGAGGCATATCTAGAAAGTAAGTTCTGTTTGCAAATATTGCCGCTGCAAATATTGCCGGTCACGATTTTGCACATACGTGCTTAGTTCCTTTATCCATTGTCAAGTCACAAAAGCCATTTGCAGACAAATAGATGGTCCTGACACATCATTTCTGTGTGTTTAACATTATTTCTAGACAGTTAAATGGCTTGTAGCTTGTGAAATGTGGTCTGTTAAACATTTCTTGAATGCAAGAAATGTGAAACCGGCAGACATTCACTGTCAACTTTGAGAGGAGTATGGAGAAAATACCATGAACGATTCAATGGTAAAGAGATGGGTTAAGAAGGTCGAGAAAATGTGCATGGCAATCAGCATAGAGGCCGACCATCTGTAGTCAATGATGATTTGATGCGCGAGGTCAAAGAGAAAGTTCGTGCCGATAGATGATTTACAATTTCGTCCCTATTCCTGCATTTCTCATAAATTTCATGGTCACTTCTCAACAAAATTGTGTCATATCGCCTGCATTTTCAAAAGTTGTGCTCATGCTGAATGCCAAAGATGACCACTGAGATACACAAACGCCAATGGCTAGAGCATTGACCTTCAAACATGATACAGTGAGGAAAGTGGTGAGTTCTTGAGCCACATCATTACAGGTGACCAGACATGGGTAATACACATGACTCCTGAATCAAAGCAGCAGTCCATGAGTTAAGGCACACATTATCGCCAACAAAGACTAAATTCAAGCACAGCATTTCAACTCAAGACCATGTGCAC
>JAFIDM010009631.1:62026613-62048145 GCA_023159025.1 Thereuonema tuberculata
TCAACAATCAACAGAGACATATACTGTGAGACATTAAAGAAACTGTGTCAGGTAATCCAGAACAAATGATGTGGCATATCTTTACTCATGGTGGTGTGTTGCTTCATGACATTACCTGGTCTCACTACTCAAGACTGCTGCCACTACTCAAGACCTCTCCCAGACATTTGGCTAGGAACAAATTGAGTCATGAACACATGGTTTTCGACACAGGCGACATAATTTTACGATGTGGGGATACAAAACTAATGCCCCTTTATGACAAATGCGTAATAATGAGGAGAAAAGTAATGCATAGAAAAGTATTTAAGGTGTGTAGGAATCCAATGGGAAAAAAATATTATGAAAATTAATTTTCATTTTTTTAAATACCCAATTGGAATTGCTTTCTGGATGTATCTCGTACTTTTCTGTTACTTAAGGGAAACCGAATTTAAATCATAATGACAATGAAATTTTAAAGTTCTGACAATGTAAGCAAAGGAGAATATAATCAAAAATTTTAAAAACAATTCGAAAATAAATTTGGCATTTTCTTTGTAACAATAAACTCAACAAAAAACAGCTCTCATTTGTATTTAGAACTGATCAAAGAGAAAATATCACAGAAAATGGCTCTATTGTTCACTTCAATTTTAAATTTGTTTGATTAAAAATTCTTGAGAGTTAATCCAACTTTATAGAGTAAACATTTATGACACTAAGCTCTTATGAAGGATGACATTAGACTGGTTTATAGGGACCTGCAGCACCATCTTGCTATTAGTAAAAATATTGTTATAGTTAGTACTGACCATTCTGCTATGGAGATTAAAACTACTTCCATTCATACTAAAAAGACTACATATCAGAAATGGATTCAACGCTAGAAATAGCACTATTTCTCAAAAAAGTGGGTCCTGACCCCAGGGGAGGGGAGGTGGGATTCTGCAGGCTCTGATAAAAAAATAATTTTAATTTTACAGGATGGCAAAATGCCTGACATAAAAAGCTCAATTTTTTTTTCTTTTCTAAACAGCACTGGAGGTATTATCAAATTGGAGAAATATGAAAAGGAGGTGGCTGGCTCAAAAAGATTAAAAAAAATTGTCTTGTACAGAAATCTTTGGCTTTTCTGTTTTCCTTATTTTTATTATGTCTTCCATTGCATCACAATTTATTATCAACATTTAATTCAATAGCTTATTCCCAAAAGATTATGTAGTTTTCTACGATCTACTAGAACCGATTACTTTATAAAAGTACGAAACTGCACTTGAATGCACCAAGATAATAGATGGAAATTAGTACTACATATTATACAACAAGCCTAAAAAAATATAATTTTGGCAGGTATGTCTTCAGAATGCAAACTGATAAATGTAGACAATAGATATGCAACAAGAATTTTATCATAAATTATTTTATAATGCAAATAAAAAATCTACAACAACAAATGGAAGAATAATAAATAAAACTACGTGCAATTTTAACAAATGGAAGCTAATATTAGAATGTCAAGAACTCTTTAATAAAAACCAAAAATCACTATTTGATTGTGGAAAAGATTGATTAAAATTAATTTAATTAATTAAAAGGCCATTAAATAAAAGGTTTATACAGGGTAATTCTAAAATCATAGGACAAACTTTAAGGGACAAACTAACTTTTAGTATACCATCACAAAAAGTTCATATCCTCTAAGTGAAAACAAAAGGTTGTAAAGCAAATTGTACAAAGAAGCATTGCTTATTTCTAACTATTTTGGGAGAAGTTAAAAAATTATTTGCCTTGCAATGGAATTCAGTTACAACAATAAAATTTTTATTGTAAATTTTACAGGTTCCCCAAAAGAATAACTATGAAAACCCTAATGCTTTTTTTAATGTTAATGTTTGTTTAAAAGTAATCTACAAATGTATTTTGGCAAGAATAGGAGTAATGTAGTTTGTTTAAAATAACAGAATCTGAATGAGGTAATTTAAAAGAGAAAAAGAATCATAAACTAGATGAATTAATGGGCACCTTATCATCTAATTCTGCTACTATTTCTGTTGGAGGTCTACCTTTTAACAGTTCAGCTACAGCATTTGAACCTTTGATAAGATTCGCCTAACAAAACAAAACAAAAAAGTTAAATAAACAAATATTATAAACGATTATTATTATTATTATTATAAGATAATTTGCCATTTCATTTAATATAATAAATGATTAGTTAATTTTTAATGACAATAAAACGTACCTGAGTAGCTTCATGCATTCGCAATTGGTCATCAGCTGCTCGAAGTTTATCTTTCAGCGCTTTGATTTCTTCTTCTAATGGTACAACTAAACTACGAAGCATTTCAGCATCCTCCTGTGCCTGAAGTGTATAAATAGTTATTTCTTTGTAAATCATTCAAGATTATACAATTTACTAAAGTAAGCATGCAATTAAAATTTAGCTTATGGCTAATGAAGTAAAGAATTTGAACTAAGATGTTTAAATTTAATTTATTAGATAATGGAGAATTCTAATTAATAAAATTAGTAAGGTAAAATAATGAAATTAAAATATATATCAAATGTTATAAATTAAAATGAAATTTGTTCATTGTTAACTGAAAAAAATAAAATAAAAACAAAAATAAAATGAAAAGGAAAATGTAGATATTTAAAAATAAAACAGCTAGAAATAAAATTTGGGAGCAGAAAAAAAAAATAGCATTTTCATAGTTAGGAATTACAAACATCTACAAGTACTACTTGAGCCAAGCAACATTAGAAATTAATGATAATCAAACAAAATAAAAAGGCAGGAAAATAAACAGCAAGCCAAAAAAAGCTAAATTAGTGCAGAAGAAGCTATGCAGACAAAAGAAACTGTCGAGCACAGTTCAGTTTTGGATTACGGACACACTGATTGCAACAAGGAGCACGCAGAGGATATAAAATGGAACTTACCCACCAGCCATTGCTTGCGGGCACGCTCTGTTGCTAGACAGTATGGCAGAAACAAAATTTTGTAGCCAAAGACGGCAACTGACACAAGACAAAAGGTGTAAAATTGCTGTACGTCAATACAGCATAGCTTCTACACACTACATTCTAACCTACCAAACTCTCAAATTTATTTACCTCATTTAAATTATACATTAACATTTTGGAATGGCTGAGGAAAATTATATAACAATACTACAATGAAACTGAATAAATGTTGTTGCTTTCATTAATTTCCAATTAAGTCCGTAATCCAAACCATTCTGACTATTTGTGACCCAAGTGCAATGTATAAATACAGACTAATTTTCACAAAACATGAATGCAGGTTATACTTTAAAACTAATAGACAGCAGCATATCAACATTTATTCCCAATGTTTATAACATTTATACCGAAAAATATTAATGCAATTTATAAGTGATGTAAATCACAATTTTAAAAATAGTCCTAAGACAATTTGAAATTTCATTCCCATATGGAAAAAAAAAAAGAAAAAGAAAAAAAAAAGATGTGCTTTTATTTAAAATATTCTTAAATTCAACCAACTTTTGGTTTCTTTTAAATTAAGCTAAATTTTTAATTAACTTAAACAAAAATAAATGCAACAAAGCAACAACATAAACAAACAAATACTAATGGAAGTTGTATGAAAACAATCAACATAACAGACAAGGAAAAATAAAAAGTAAAACATATCTGTAAATACTTTTACAAAAATGTTTTAGAAAATAACATTGATATCTGTAGTTTCAAATAAAAAAAAATTAAAACCACAAACAATTTTTTTATAGCTAATATTTTAGAAGGTACAATTACATAGCCTTGTTTATTCAGCCTTCTTGTTGGTTTTGCAACTGTACAACAATAAAGACGAGATCTCCCACTTTGCCTTTACTATCTGTCATTAACCAATCATGCTTCATTATCACTAATTATATATAGTTTTCCAATTCTGTATATCCCTTGTGTGTAAAGCAAGACAGCTGCTCAGCAAGTCTCACTGGTACGACAGCATAGATGTAGTAGTGTCGGATGATCCAAGTGATGAACGAAACTATCCTACAGAGTTTCTTCACACTCTCATATTTTCCGGCATGCCACCTCATCAGCAGAGACTCAAGAAAGGATCAATTGTATGCTCCTTCGCAATCTCAATCCAAAGAAAGGACTCTAATAACACACAATTGGTCCTTGGGGAGTGTCATCGCAATTTAATCACCAGTAATGCCCACATTTGCAATGACTGTTAATTAGTCACAAAGACAAACCTTCAAGCATGTGGGAGTTTTTTTGAGCGAGTTGATATTATCCCAAGGCCTTTATGTTGCATTGTCTCATTCACGAAACAAAGAGACAACAACAAAGTACTCATCAAAAAACCCAACAGCCAAGGTTATTTGCTAAATGATGCTCGAATTTTCACTCGCAATGTGACTTTTAATCAATGTGACTTCCAAACAAAAATTCACTTATGGATTCATTTTAATTTTCTATCCGTCATATATATGATGGGCAAATATTTACTCTATCTAAAATAAAAGCCGTCGCATCATTGTTGACGGGTGTATATGCTACTTAATTATATAAGTGACACAGTTAGAACATGAATTCTCAGGGAGGATGGATGCAGGGTTTGAAATGTTACTTTTCAAAATTAACTGATTTATAATCACTCTTATTTAAAAAGTAACATAGTTACTTTCAACAGTTACTTTTCGTAATAAGCAATTTAACAACATGTAACTGGTAAAGCAGATGATAAATAATGACTAAATATCATTATGATACATATCCTATCATTACTGATTGAATATTCACATGAGAACATTCATTTTAATAACAACAACACTAGAATACACAACTAATTCACTGAATTAATGAAATTTTTTTGTATTGCTAATTTATGTCTGGGTTCATTTTATGTCTTATGCTGACACATCTTATTTGTTTCATTCTCTAAAAACAAATTTATTATTTGTGACCTATATTTTCTGACCTGTAAATAATAAAATATATCATTAAAATAATGAAAGTAGGCATTTCAATCAATTTTTCAGCTATGTTTTGGACTCCACTTTTGACAATGCCCAGTGCTTTCCTTTCCTGCCAATAAGCAGGAATAGAATATGGCCTCAGAGGTGACCGGTGGCTGCTGCCACATTTATCCTATTTGGCGATTGCTGTGAGCTTTTATTATTATTATTTGGTTGACTGATTAATTTATTTATTAACACATTTATCAATAGGGTTTCCCCCCCCCCTTCTTTTTTTAATGTATCTATTTATTGTTCGTTTCACCAATGAAAGATCTTTGCTGACGTCATCAGCTTATAGATTGATGTTTCCAGAATGTAACAGCGACATCTATTGCTAAAAATTCTTAAACTAAATCTTATAAACCTAACTAAATCATTATGGCTTTCATATTTTGTATAGTTACGAATATATTTTTATATTATTGTTATTATTTAAATAATTTTATATTTTTTTAATAATAATAATAATAATAGCTTGGTTGTGTAATGGCTTCCCTAGTGTACTAACAGTAACTTGTTGTTACAAAGATGCCTTCTATGTTTGATGTCATAATTTCCAGGTGAACATCAGTAATCAGTTATTGCTTTTTAAGGTGGTCTTTCTCAATTGACAGAGAGTATAATTCAAATGAGGCCAGGCATAATCCGAAATATGAATTGTTTCACTTTTACAGCGAGTTTGTTAAGGTTTTTTTTTAAGTCTTGAGAGGTCCCACTTCATTTCCTATCATCCTTCCTATTCTACATTCCTTTGAAGTGATTTGATTTAATTCTCCACCAACTGACAAAAGTACTGTTATCGGATCAAATAAATGAAATTATCTCGCATGGTTTACTCTGCAAGTTTCTGTCGAAGTAATAAAAATAGCAAGCATTCATTACTCTGTTTCCTACAAATACGATTACAGTTCCCCTTTTTTTTCCTTAAGAAAAATAGTTGCTTGACAAAAGTAACTATTACAAGTAATGTTTTACTACTGGTCCCCTGGATGGATGAATTAGAAATTGACTAATCATAAAAGACAGGAATTTATTTTAGGTAAAAAAAAAAAAAAAAATAATCTGTTTTTAGGATTAAGTGTATTTTTTCCTTTTTCTAGAATTCATTAATTCAGAAATAGCCACATTTCACCTCTGTGGCTGAATAGTAGCTAAGTTGCTTGTGTGAAACACAAGAAGTATTGAACGCTGGACTTAAAATCAACTAAAAGAGGAAGTTAAAAAAAAACTGTTGGAAGTTGAGCAAACTGATTTTTAAAATACTCAAATGCCAACCTTGTAGAATTAGGTACAAGTGATAGCAAAGCTTGAGAGAATAAGGACATGCAGAGAGATGGTGTCGGAATCATTACACAGATGCATAAAGCTTATCACATATATTGGTCATCCCTGACAGATATGAACTGCGTAGCTTCAGATTATTTATTTATACAGAAGATATTATTTAATATTTATTTATCTCTTATCATAAGGAAGATGATGCTATTCAAGAACCTTAAAGGTGATTTAGAACTAAACACAACATTTCTGCATGCAGTCTGGTGACCGTTTAGGATGATCGACAGATCTTAAAATAAATGAAAAAAATTACTGCTGAAAAAGCTTGTGATGGGAAATTAATTGCTGAACATGGAGAAATAGTTAACACCCCCATCTCTCAAATTCTTGCAAAGGAGAAGCAAATGTGTAACAGAAAAACTCAAATAACAATTAAAAATAGAGACATATTGATACCAGAAGTAATGATGAATGGAAAGAAAATAGCATAAAACCCTCTGTAGAGTTCCACAGAATAACAAAATTATTCTAATAAGATCATTTCAGTTCAAACCATAAGACAATGTGTCCTCCGATTAGAAATGAGAAAAAGCCGAATCACATTTTTTCTCTCCTATGAATGCTAATTAACTTAATGGATATTCACACTGTTTACAAGAAGAAAAGTTTTAAATATCTACAGTGATGCTACCAGATCATAATAACTACATAAAGCTGCTGGTGGGAACTATGATATTAATCACTATATGGCATTAACACTTTGCTAATTTACTCAGCAATGTGAAAAGAAAAAAAATCTTAACCTTATCATTGCACAATGGATGAGAAGGCTTAACATGTGTTGACGAAATAAGGAAAGGAAAATAGAATAAAATGCACTTTGCAAAATTGAGAGCTACTCAACAGGTATGGAACACTTAGCGTGTTCCATCTTCAGGAACAGCACTGATGTATAGGACAATGCAAGACAAAAATTGGACCATTACCACATGTTTTTTGTCATGTATTGTTGTAGATGGAACAAGGAAAGTGATCTGAAACCATTGGGTAACTCTCCATTTACTCCATTCTGCCAAGTAAGTGCATTTTATTTTACTTTCTTTTCCTTGTCAAAGCACCTCTCAAAATAATTTAAATTAAAGAAAAATGTTTGCCAAATGCTAGAAAATATGTTTGAGCAGCATGGTCCCAATACAGGTTTCTGTATGAAAACGATTATCTCATTTCTTATTTCTTGTATGAATGTGACGTAATCTGAAATAGCTGTTTGTGTTGGGAGTATCCAGATGAAAGTAGGTCCAAAAAGAATGTAACTAGGGATTTTAAAATCACTTACAACTGATTTTTCTTTTCTTAATTTAAGTGTGAAGAACAATATTTGATGGATCGAGTTTATACTAACTACCACCATAATCAAAGTTCTCTTTCAATAAACTCAACAACCACTACATCTACATTAAAGAATTTCATCAGCGTATGAAGTGCATTTCACATGGATTCGAAAATCGGATGTCTGATCTAAAAATCGGACACATTCTATTTCACATGACCATGACATTCTCTCCAACGTAGTCTATATGAATGATTTGTATGTTAAAATATTGTCGCTGGCAGGTCCAAAGGAAATGTTCGCCTTTGAGACATAATATGAACAATGGTTTTCCAAACCAACAGCGATGAGATTCCTGTAGTCCCATGATCCTCTGTGAAAGAAACAGCAGGAATCATTCATTGAAAACATAGCGTCAAGCAAGAATTCCTCCATGCCGGTCGAGCCCATCAGCGGTAGCCCCAGCATGTTTTCAGGGAAGCGAGATCTTATATTGGGGCCTCTTAATTGAAGGCTATTTTGATAAGATGCCTTTTTTTTTTCATTGGTCATCATGAATTTTGGCACCCCCTCTGATCTGGTGCCTGGAGCAGCCACTCTTCTGGCCATATGGTAGGGCCGACATTAGGACCCACCATCCACTTTCCATCCTCGCTCGATCCCTTTCATTTTCAAGAAGTCAGTGCAGTACAACTCTCAGTATTTGTAAGTGTCATATACTTTTATTGAACATTTAGAAAACAAGAACGTGAAATTGGAGCTTCCATTTTCAGTTGTTTTCTTCACTTTTCACCATAGGAAGTAATCTCCACTTCCGCTTTAGACCGGATTTTAATATCATTTCCTGTGAAAAATTATCTACGATTTTGGATCCATGAGAAATGGTCTCTGAAAATCACTGGGAAGACAATCCGTAAGAAGAATTTATAGTCCGAATTTCTGCCATACAAAATGCCATGTGAAATGCCCTTAACTTGCTTTTCCTTTCAATAGGCTTTATTTTTGGTTGAAACAGGAAATGCTAAATCGGCTTTATTTTTTATCTATTATAAAATAAATTAACTATATAGAGCAGATAAAAAAGCAACATTATCAGTGTTATGTTGTATTGCTGACAGAAAATAAATCCAAGGCAAAAAAGAACATCTGGCATTTTTAGGAACATTAAAGAAAATAAGGACTCAATAACTTGTATCATAACTGGAGTAATGTACTGTAATTCTTGGTGCAGATAAACAGAAAGAATATAAATATTCTTTATGATTTGCGTATCAAGGTTATTCACAGACTAATATTTACATAATGATTAACCAGTCAACTCTTAGCAGGCAAAGTGAGTGCAATGTGGGGTTTTCATCATTATTGTAGTATGGTATGAAGGCAACAAGAAAACGAACCAAACAACGTCCCTATGAGTGAATTAGTAGATAATAATATAAACACAATAGACACACACATATGACTACAAATTATTATTATTTTTTTTGTTGGTAGTAAAATATCTAGATGGATGAGACTGCAGTATGCTTTATGATTACCAGAAAATGGAAGCTACTGATTAGAAGAAAGCCAAATAATGATAAATAGTAAATATTGATACTATTCAATATTTTGCTAATGTAAAGGCAAATGTGAAATAAAAATATACGCAGCATTTTTTTTAATGCAGTTTATTAACAAAAGATAAAAAAGCATTTTAGGAAACTTATAGACAAAAAAACTGGTCTGTTGATATGCCTACTTCCAATTTTCATTTATTTACTGAGACCAACAATATTAAACACAACTCAACTAGTTCAAGGAAGCAACAAATACAAATCACCTCAAGATTTGCTTATATAACTGCTTTCTGTTATATCTTTCATAACTTTATTTCTGAACTTTTCTACAGCTTCAAACTGAATAGCTGTACAAAGAACCAGAGATCCAGGCTTCAAGATTATACACTTAATAATTTTGCAGTCATTTTCAATTTGTCATTTCAGAATATTGTTGATAAAAATGTCAACAGCTTACTCATTCTATTATCAAAAACTACCGTCTGAAATTGTATTTTAATACCAACCCTTTCCACAGAATTATAATTGTTGCTTCAATGCACTGTGCATTCCGTTTTAAAATTAATCAAAGAATCTGAGAAAATGAAATATCAGATACATCAGCTTTAAACTGAAGGTTTTAAAAAATACAATCGGCAGCTGAAATTAACATTTCAGAGTTATATTGTGCATATACAGGACATCACAGTGTAGAAATCTTCATGCTGCCAATGATCATTTTTAATTGAGTCAATGAAAATTGGAGTTCATTAACAAAACTATGAATACTTCATCAAAAGTACATTTTCAGGTTTATGCACAAAATCAATCAACATTCAAGATTTGCATTACATTGTTCTGCAGCAATAAAAAAAAAGCTTTAGAAACAAAAAAAAAAAACAAAAAAAAGTATTTGTGAGAATAAAATAAATATTATTTCTGAGCATTTCTATTATTGTCTATGACTCACTTAAAAAAACTATGCTTATTTGAATTCCTTTTGTCTTTTCACTGTAAAACAATATGATAGCAATTTTTTTTAAACCCTGAAATGACTTGTTTGATCACTTACCTGAAAAGGATAGGATATTCTGTTCAACAAGTTGTACCAATTAATAGAAATAGCAATTATCATAAATTCAATTAATAATGTTGCTATGGGCATGTGCTCATATATTTACCAATTAAGTAAAAAATAGCTAACAATTCTGAAGGACCAATATCCATTCTGAAGTTAAGTCCAACAGTTGAAAAATCACTGCAAATAGAAGATAAACCTCCCTTTATTAACAATTGGATTAGAAAGATTTAAAAGAAGATTTATGCAAAATCTATTAGATTCCAATTTTCTTTTATTTACAAGAAATCAACAATATTAAACAATTCAATTAGTTCAAAACAGCAGAAAATGTAAATAATCTCAAGGTTTCCTTATAATTGATTTCTGCTTTATCTTTCGTAAGTTTTTCAGAACTTTCTACAGCTTTAAACTGAATAGCTGTACAGTTAATAAACCAACAGTACATCTGAAATTTACAAAATCCCTAACTGAACTTTGTACTCCATTTTGCTTCATAACCCTCTGAGAGAATCATTAGATGAAGTTTTGAAAGTGTCTCCTGCAGTAATCTTCCTTAAAAATGTTGGCTGTACCTTGCAAGAAGATTACAATTTGTTTGAGTTTGTTAAGTACTGCAAAAGACAGAGAAAATTTTAGAACCATGGTCGCCGACCTCCTGGATGGAGATGGCACGTGAAGAAGAAGTACTGCATCAGAAGGTGTTGTATGAAAGTATTAGTAATGAGATGTAATAGTGCAAGGTAGCAGGAGTCATCTTGCTAAATTAAGAAAATCTGATATTTCACCAATATTTTTTGTTTTTCTTTCGGTAAATCTGGCAGTGGTGGGTTAATTAAAAAAATAATAATAAAAAAAAGAATATTCTCTGTTTTTCCTAAACCTAAAAAGAGTGATCTTACTGATAACTTTAGGACAAACTGAAAACAAAAACAGGATAAACTAAATCAGGGCTTTTTCAGAAAAGTTGTTTGCTGAAGAATATTAATCTCTAGATATTGTAGGATAAACAATAATTGTTATGTTGCTGACAGAATAGAAAGCACAAAAAGCTATATTGCTTGCATCAGCAGAATGCAAAAAGAATGTTGATTGCCTGAACAATGGAAATTCATGCTCAGCAAAACTTTTTTTCAATCAAGTGCACTCCCTTTCCTAAAAATTATCAGTGCTTCTTGGTATTTAGAATTTACCTTGATGTTTCAGAAGGTTATCACTGAGCAAACATTACAAGAACAAACCCTAACTTTGTAAATAAGCCTAACTAAGACAAAAAGGCTTTTATAAACATAGCTAACAAGAATACAAAGAGTGGTCAAACCAAGTCACATTTAAGACAACCACAAACAATGTAGAATATGATCTTATTATTGCATGTTGCATAAACAGAAGGAATTCAAATAAAAGTAGCTGCTGTTAACTAAGTCTGCAGTAGTAATAGAAATATACAGAAAGTTAGAGAAAAAAGATGCAATGAGACTTACCTTTTTCATGCTATCTTCTAAGTTTTCATGAATATTTTCATTGCTCTGGGAATGAGCATTAAGACTAACAACCCGTTTCGCAAGTGTTTTTGTCATAACTGACAGAACGCCTTCCCTGAAATGTCATGAAATAGGTATAGTTTTCCATTAAAAAAAAAAAAAAACTATATAAAACAATAAGTGGCTTAATTATGACCACTAATTGTCACCAATTAAAATATTACTATCTTTAATGACAATAGAAAGTTCATTATATTACTATGATCATATAAAATTCCAAAGACATTTACTTTTAACTAAGCATAAAGTTTTACTAGACAAAATAAATATTGATTTTCTTCAGTATATAACTTTTAAATTTTTATTTGGTGGGACTGGGAGGCGAAAATTTCTATACGCACATTCCAATATTCTGTTTCATTCCTATGCACAATGATCACACAGAAAACAGTGAAAAATATAAACACCTCTGCTGGCAAATGCTACATTTAGTTTTTTTAGCATTTAAACAACTAACATGAGCATGAGCTGTGAAAACAACATTCTAAGCTTACACAGTCAGACCTCGTTATATGGTAACTTTTGAAAAGTCCTGGCTGACTTAATAGGAATTCTGTATATTTTGTTACCGTCTATATAGTCAGGCATTAAATATATACTCGTTTATATGGTCATATTTGAGTTCATAGCAAAAGAATTTCAACAGCCATTTATTATAAAATTTATAAAAATAGACACTACTGCTTTGTCTTTTTGTTTTGTCCGTATATATGGACACCCCGCTTATAAAGTCAGTTTTCTCAAGTCCATGACCTTATAACGAGGTCTTACTGTAAAAGCATGGTCCAAGACAAAAGTATCAAAAATTGTCTGCACAATTGCAATAAAACATTAAAAAAAAAACAAACAAAAAAACAATCATTTTGTAGGCAAAATACCAGATATATTGTTATAAGGCTGCATAACTAAAAAAAAAAAAAAGCTTTAACACTTTAAATATATTTGTGTAAGCTCACTCTCATACCATTATAGCCTAACTAACTTCAAAATACCATTATCATTTCCTTGGATTACTGAATAAATTCCCTGGACTAAGATAACTGTTGTAAATTAACTTTATTATATGTGAGATGCTTGGATGTACATCATGGTAACCATTTTTTTTATCTTCAAAAATGTCATAGTTTGTTATAACAAAGTATAATACCAACTTTGTGTGTGCATGTATTCCTAATAAATGGAGTGCTATAAGAAAAGCTAAATTATACCGAGTAACTATAGATAAAGATAAGTTCCACATTAGGCCATTTTTAATCTTAAAAATGAAAGGTAGTCAATCAAAAGCACAAAACTTAAATATCTAATAAAGTACACTGAACACATAATGTCATAAATAGTACATAGAACACATAATGTCAATAATAATATGCCATAATGTCATAATTATGGTGTTAACTACCTGGCTGAAGATGATGGATATAACATACAATGGTCCAAAGAGAGACAATGACCAGCAGACAACATTGCTCATTTAGTGAAAATCAGCCTAAAAAATGTTGGCTTCAAAAAACATATTAAGATAATGTTAGGTGGGGGTACCTACACATAAGTTTCCCCAACAAATAAATACAGAGATTTATGAACTGATACACAAGTTTTTTGTAAACAGTCAATATGAATTAACCTAAAGTATTTAATTCATGATAGCAACTAATGGCAAGAATTCATCACATTCTGATCGAGCCTCTTATTTATGACTTCTGGAATGATTTAAATATTGATTTGCAGCAATACATGAATTACACAAACAGCTCATGTTCTCTCAAATAAAATAAATGGAAAAGACAACTGAAATATTATAGAAATCTAATTATAGAAATTATAATTTTTATGTATGATCTAAATTAGAAGAGCACAGAAGACAGGCTCTTGGGCACTATCTTGCACTGTATAATCCACAAATCTTCATTTGAAGAGATATCACAAAATTATGGGGCCAAATATCCTAAGCACAGCCCTGCACCAAGAGTATGTGATATTAATAAATGCAAAGGATTCAGTGTGAGCAATAAAAAGTCAATTCAGCAAGAAGAAATACATTATTTCAGGGTTTTTTATCATAAATACAACAATTTTATTTAAATTATTCAGATATGGAATATGTAATAAATGCAGTTTTTAATTATTCTAAACTATACTGTACTTTCAAAGATTATATTAAGCTATTATGACTAATAGGCTGGTAATACATAGTTTTTCCAATATATAAAATGTTAAGCTTTTAATCTGAAAATATTTAAAAATTCTCTCACTTAAAATATGGCAGAAGAGCTGGGAATATCTATTTTAAGTATCTCTATCATTTCATATACCTATATATTCAGCAAATTCAAAAATTCAATAACACATCATCTTTATCCAACACTTCACCAAAGATAATCATTACTGATTAGGAAATTATAATTATTTCATAAAAATAATAACAATAACAAAAGTGTAATGTAATGTGAAATAAGCATTTACCTATCTGAAGATAGCTGATTACGTAAATCTTGATTTTCAGATTCTAATCTTTCATTCATTTTTCTCAATCTGGCCATCTCTTTTTCATACTGCGCTGAAGTGTTATGAATAGCATCTTCAACAGCATCTTCAAAAAATGGAAAGAAAGAAAAGACATTTAGAGTTAAAAAGAAAACTATATTTAAGGGACTTCTCAATTATCTTAATAAAAATGGAATCACAAGTTTGCATTTTCAGCAAATTTATTGTCATTTTTAGTGGGCTTTTAGAAAATCTGAAAATGACATGACATCGAATAACTCCTATTACATTGTCACTATATTAAACAGGATTTTCTTAAACACGAATCATTATGAATACAAGTTAACAATTTATTATGTAAACCCTGTCATTAGCTCGTTGGGTCTCTTCTGATCTCCACAACAGCCAGAATTCATCTGGACATGGATTCTACAAAATACTAGATGCTTTGTGGGAGGAATGTTGTGCCACATAGAAACAGCTGTGGCTACACCACACATCATGTCTAGAACTGCTTATCATGCAATATTCTAAGTTGTCATCCTGACTGATTTATCCAAGACAATGTTGTGACCTATAATACTGCATCCTAGGATGAAACATTTACATAAAGGGTGGTGGTATACCCTAATAAACTGACAATTAAGTGTGTGAGTGGATATATGTTCATGTACAAACTATCAAATGTTTTATAACACTAACTGCCCTATCAATCAACATCATATCCTAGCGCACTTCTGGACCAAAATTACTGCAGTAACTTATCTAAACTTACTTTCCACAAAATTTCATTATGGGATCTGCTGGTAGCGTAAGTAAATCCTCCCATAAAGTTATTGACTACACCTTTGTCAAATAGAAGTAGGTTGGCTTTCACACACCTTGTATTCCAGATTATTTCAATAATCAGATTTATAATGGAACAGTTAATTCAAAAAATGTTCTTCTTCTTTAGATGCCAAACTTTAAAGCAGGATGCATTCTAATACTGTAATAGAGGCCACTAAAAACTGTTCATTACATCAACTGTAAGAATGAAAAAATAGACAAAAAAGTTCAGAAACAATTAACAAATGGGTACATTCTGAAATGCAGCCATAGTATATAAACATCTTTAACAAGTTTACCTAAACAATGAGAACACAATCCTACACAGATAGGGATATGTTTGTGCAGGAACAGTAATTTGCACTCAATGTACTTACCATGTACAGTGTATATGGTAATTTGTAACTTCCAGGCAGTAATTTCCAACTGCCCTGCCAGCAAATTCAAGGAATACAACCATTTACCGATTGTCAATGCACTTATAGTCATATCAATGAATCCACGGAATTCTTGACTGAATGGTTTAAAGGCCAAACAAACTTATTGCTCCCTTCAGAAACTGCAGCTTTTATCAGTTTCTTTTTTTGATTTCCACTGATTTCAATATTAAACCACACAAAATTCAATTGGTACTTTGCTCATTCGCTGTTGGTAATATTCACAACACTGGAGCTTACTTAATACTTGCCGTAATGCATTTTTCAATCTATATCCATTTTGGAAATAGTAGTTATTTATTTTTGGCACCATTATATGTAAAATAAAATAATTTAAATGTATATTTAACTGATTTAAATAAATAATAATAAAAATATATCTTATGTTCTGGATTACACTTGATTAAGTTTATTATCCCAAATAGCTGTATCATACCAACCTTTCATAATCTGCTGAACAGATGCTAATTCTTCTTCACATTTACGCTTCTCTTGTTCTAAGTTATCTTTAGTAACCCATGCAACAGTAACCTGAGATTTGCACTCGTCCAATTCCAGCCGCAAATGCTGCAATTCATCTTCAAGATCCTCTTTATGATTCCGAAAGGATGAGTTTGTAGCTCGCTCCTTCTCGAGCTCATCTATTTACAAATTTTTCAAGACTTATTATAAAATTTACATCATTTTTTATCTAGTCATAAAAAAACGGTTGTGCAGAACTTAAAAACTAATTAATTTGTTAACATTTAACAAATCAACACCAAGAATTACTGTATGTGTGTGTGAGTGTGTGTGTAAAGTTATACAAAGTTACAAATATCTATCTATCTACCTATTGATATGTTCATTCTAGATGTACATTTAGCAAATTAAACATTCAAATTAATGACTTTTTGTTTCAAAAAAAAGAAAACCTGTAAAAAAAAATTATATTCTAATTATTTTTATTTAAGGCAATTTTTACAAATGAAGATTGCCCCATACTTTAAAGGAGAATATATATCTAACTGGTATATGCACAGTTTCAATGGAATGAACTCAAGCAACCCCAACTTCATATTCAAAGATGCTGGTCTTCCCTTCCCTAAAATTTTATATAA
Organism: Thereuonema tuberculata; assembly: GCA_023159025.1. Taxonomy (NCBI): domain Eukaryota; kingdom Metazoa; phylum Arthropoda; class Chilopoda; order Scutigeromorpha; family Scutigeridae; genus Thereuonema; species Thereuonema tuberculata. The sequence continues at coordinate 62,043,231 of JAFIDM010009631.1, forward strand.
AACACAGTGGGATAGAAGTTAAGAAATTATTGATGATTGATTTACATATACCAGATTGTGTTATGACTGTTGTGCTGTTTGAGATCTTTGCATCTACAATGAAAGTTTTATTTATAAGATATAAACAAGATAATACAAGTCTTACTTATTATCATATACCGTATATGCTCCAAAAGAGGCCCCCAGCGTTTATTTGCAAAACTAGCCTCGGCTCCCGGTAATAGAGACCGGCTGCTATTAGAGGCCGGCCATTATTAACAAAAACCATCAGAAAGCAATATTTTTACACATAAGTACTGGGTTAATATTACAAACAGCTACTTTATTTGAATTTCACATGCTACATAAGACAGTTAAAGATAAATGGCAATGTCTTTCTGTACCTTTCGCTGCTATTTGTCGTCCGAATCTGCAATGACGGGAGGCCGGCTCACCGGAAGTTTCTTTCGCATATTCCACCGCGCGATTTTTAAAGGCAATGTCATAAGACCGTTTTGTCAGCATTTTGTAAGGCAATGTACTGTAAGGTATTACGCATGACTATAAAGATAAGGATGCTTACACTAGTACCGGTAGGCAAATATCAAAGACCCGGATACTAGTTAGAGACCGGCTAGTATTTGGCCGTGTCCCCTCTGCAGCCCGGTGCTTATTAGAGACCGGCGACAATAAGAGCCTCGGCGTTTATTGGAGCATATACGGTATATGTGAAAATAAGAGAGAAAAAACAAAAAAAACAACAACGATAAACTGCAAACTGAGACATCAAATCATAAAACACAATAAGAATGATAGTCAAAGAATAATAACATAAACCAACTGAATTAAATCATAAAACAGAGAAAATACAGGGCGTTTCAAAAAAATGGACCCAATTTCAAGCCCCTATATTTCACTATGGCAACATGGTACAATCACAGAAAACAGTACAAACTGTGTAGTGAGGAATCCAATTTTACAAAACAGTTTATAAATGCTTGATGTGACCATCGCCTGCTGCACGAACAACATCTAGACGATAGTTGAATCCCACACATCTTTAGAGTATCTTTTTTTCACTGCATTCACTGCCGCCACGATTCTTCTTTTGAGGTCATCCAGAGTAGGTGGTAATGGTGGCCCATAAACACAGTCGTTGAAATATCCCCACAAGTTATAAGGTGTAATGTCTGGGGATCTTGGGGGCCAAGAGTGTAGTGCCAAGTCATCGGGTCCTGTGCAACCTATCCAATGACAAGGCACTGTGGCATTTAGAACTTCCCGATGCCAATGTGGTGGTGCACCATCCTGCTGGAAAATGAAACTATCTGAGATCTTCATTAATTTGTGGGAACAGCCAGTTCTGCAGCATGTCCAGATAGGATGGCCCAGTAACTGTATTTCCGTGTAAAAAGAAAGGGCCGTAAACCTTTCTATGAGAAACGACACAAAAGACACTTTAGGGGAATCTCGCCCATACTCTACAGTTTTGTGTGGTGGCTTTAGTCCCATACTCTCACTTTAAGACAGTTAATCTTTCCGCCGAGATGAATGTAGCTTCATCACTAAAAATCAAACGCTATAAGAATCTGTCATCTTCCATGTCCTGCAAAATCGCAAGACAAAATTATACATGTCTTCTTTTGTCACCTACACTAGTGCCTGTACTATTTGCAACTGGTATGGCTTTGTGTATAAACGTCGCCTTAACAAATGCCACACAGTCGTATGGTGGATCATAAGTTATTGATTGGCACGACGAGTAAACTTGCGTGAAATGTGCAGAAAACTCTCTTGAATTCGTTTCACGTTTTCCTCTTGAGATGCATGGTTGGCCTGGGCTCTTCCCCTTACATAAACAGCCTGTGTCTTGAAAATGTCGATACCAATGACAAATGCTCTTTGCCATTGAAGGATTTATGCCAAAACACTGTCTGAATGCATGCTACACCACAATTACAGATTCAGTCTTGCTAAACTCAAGAATGATAAAGGCCTTTTGTTGCTGCATCACCATCTTGCACACAGCTGTGGCTGTTGTTGCGGTGCCTCAGCAGCAGTCATTTGAAACTTCATGCCCAACTCTTTCACATGGTCAGAGTTCATCCAAGGATGGTTTGTGGTTGTAGAGATATAACAACTTCAAATTGGGTCCATGTTTTTGAAACACCCTGTATACGTAAAGACAATCTGACAATAAAACAAAAAATAACTTACAAATATATATGGATGCAAATTAATAGGAAGACAAATCCTTTAATAGCATCAAAGAGAAAAATAAGAAGTAATAATAATAATAATAATATCTTTTAAAGGGAAATAGGCAACTAGAAAATGCCACAAAAGAATGTATTACTGCTACATCATACAACTGTACTAAATAGATTATGCCAAATGATTTTACCAAAAACAGAAAATAAAAATAGATCATACCAAAAACAACAACCTTTTATGCTTTACTTTATTTTTATTATCTTGTATAATTGCATAATCCAATATTCTCTTAAATATTGAAGTTTACTTACATTACCATTTAGCTTCTTTCCACCATGTTATTCAATTAAAAAAAAAATCAACCAGATAATAATTTTGGGCAATTCAGCATAAGAAGAAGACTGAAAAAATAACTTTTTCATAATACTGACCAAACAATTTATTTATTTATATTAATGATAATAAATTAATTGAATACAGACTGAGCTGTTGTTGATAACAATGTTTGTGCACAGATCATACATACAGTGAAAACTCGATTAACCGACACTCTCTGTTATCCGTCATCGTTCGCAAAACCTACTTCTCTGTAAAATATGGGACATTGCCATGAAAAAAGCTCAAGCCTTGAAGAAACAGAAGGAAATGACTGATTTCAGCTTTAACATATAATCCTTATTATCTAGTACTGTTATATGTTTCTATTATCATTATTTGTTTGGTGTTTGACGATCTATTTGTTACTGATAGATTTTCCTTTGTATTAATTTATTGTTTGCCTTTCGTCCCAAACCTAACTCTTTGTGGGGAAATTATCAAGGCCTACTTGTCTGAACGTTGTTATGCTACAAATAAAGAATTGTGCAATACAGTTGAGGACGCATTTCGAACCATCACACCGGACATGCTCCAAAAAATTTCAAGTAGGACGTGACAGCGTATAAACTTGTGTGTACAGCATGATGGTGAACATACAGATGCACTTGACACTTAATGTGTAAATATTTTCTTGAAATATGACCACCAATTAAGGGGTATGGGAACTTCCCAGCCACACTGTATAATGATTACCAAACACTATAACATAATTACAACATGCAGTATACATTTGATAACTTTTTGATGTATTTTTCTCTCTTTTCATAGAGAGAAAGCATTTTTTTTATACTTCAATCTCCAATCCTAACCTACAGTCACACACAGTTTTTGTTTGTATTTGTTTATTTTCTAACTTTACTAAAACAATCAGCATTTTATGTTTTTGTTCCTCCACCTATCTACTTAAAAACTCTTAATAATTTTTAAAATAGAAAGCTTAATATGGATAGGAATCATTTTTTTTTTTTTAGGGGAAATTTAATTTTGAGAACAACATTCTTAAAAAAAAAAATATTAAAATTGTACTGAAAAGGAGAGGTCACAGTCTGTACATTGCGAAAATCAATGTCCTTTTGGGAGATGAAAGTACATATGAAGTATTTGAAAAATACAGGGTGTTCCTGAACTTAAGTTGCAGAAGAATATGGTAGATAGAGGGTAAGGAAACAAACAGTTTTCATTAATTAATGTGTGTTCGGTCTTGCACCAATACGGCATTACAGTTGTTTTAGTGTTGTGGCTGTTAGACAATCATTCATGGAAGGGGCGCTATCATCTGCCTATTTGGAGTGTTTTGTATTAGAGATGTTCATAGCAATGCCCCTCTTGTTCTACAAAATAGTGGCATCACCAGAGCATTGACCGCCACACTAGTTTAAAAATGCCAGGTGAGTATGAATGGCATTGTAGGCTTTGAAAATTCGTTGACTAAGTTCATCACCTGTATCAACAGGCATCGAATACACGAGGCTCTTTACATGGCCCCAACAGAAGAAGTCCATCAGATTAAGATCTGGCAATCGTGGAGGCAATGGGACTCTTGCTCATAGCCAACAGCCACAACACTGAAACGACTGTAGAACTGTATCAGTGCAAGACCGGACACATATTACTTAATGAAAACTGTTTGTTTTCGTACCCTCTATCTACCATATTCTTCTGCAACTTAAGTTTGGAAACACCTTGTATATAGATCGAGGAGCCAACTCTCAAGCATTTTCGAGATATCTGACATTGTTATCATTGATTTTCAAGTATTAGCTTATTAACTTCTTGTTTATTTCAAAGCAAGTGTTGTTGTGAAGCAATGGGTTAAGGTGGTTGGAGATCTAAGGATTCAGAGTTCAATTCTGCAGGGAGATAAGCTTTTTCTTTTTTTCTTTATTAATATTTACTTAATTTCTTTTTTTGTTTCATCCCCCCCCCCCATTTGCTATCTTTTCTTCTTTCTCCAATATAGGTTGGTTTTTTTTTCCCTGGTTATGTTATGAATATTAAATGAAAATAACTAACTAAATAAATAATATACCAGTTAACTTATTTTTTATTAGAAATATTTTAATTTATTAAATATAAATAATATTATTAACACTTGATAAAACATTTAGAGAAAAGTGTATTAGTTTAGGAAAGAAAAAAGATAAAAAAAAAAAAAAATTGTCAAGTTGCATATTTATATATGTGTTATTTTAAATTTAATAAATTAAAATACTTGTAATAAGAAAAATAAGAATGTTATTTATTTATTTCTAATCGTATATTACTGTTTCATCTAATATCCATAATATAATTAGGAAAAAAAAAAAGTAAAAACCTATATTACATTAAAGAAAGAGGAAAAAAA
>JAFIDM010009631.1:62048545-62088825 GCA_023159025.1 Thereuonema tuberculata
GAACCCAGAGATGATTGCTTATTTAAACCTTTGTAATAATACTTTAAGCGTAAAATACATAAAAAATATGAAAACAATAAATATATAGGCCTCTCTTATTATGTCTTTCTTTTTCAGTATAGACGATATGGTTGATTTCACCATGCCATACTGAGTTGCCAGGTCAGAGACACGAGTTCCACGTTCAAACTTCGCAACGATTTCTTTTTTTCAATTCAATTGTCGTTCTCACTGCTTTCCTTTTAGGCTTAGTTGAATCAGTAATCTTTTTTAGACCCATGGCTGCTCTATTTTCAATAAAAATAACAAAAAACAACAATAAAATATCACAAAGTTTCATGAAGCTTGCGTGGATGATGCGTAGCGTACGGAAGCTAGCACGAGACTGAACTGAAACGACCGAGTGGGGCGGCCAGCAACAAGGTCACGCTGTCCGAATCGCGAGCAAGCGTACGAATGGCGAGTTCAATTTTACTTGAAAAAGTTGTACGAATAGCGAGGCGGACGAATGGCGGGGTTCCACTGTATATATATACATATATACATACATATTTTGAAGTACTCCATGTCTACTTTCATCTCACAAAAAGGCATTGATTTTGTCAATGTACAGGCCATGATCTGTCCTTGTGAGTGCTTCATATTTTAGAAAATTGATTTTTTTTTGAGATGATGTTGTTACAGGATTTGAATCTGTAACACATCCCATTACATTATGTAACAAGAACAATTTCTGGACATTTCCCATGTTTTAAACTTTTGCATTTTTAAGAGAGAATGGTTATTAGTAGATCTTACAAAGTTCCACTTAATTCATTTTGTTATGTTTAAGGGTAAGATTATAATGTTGTATCCAAGATAAAATTCTACAATGCATACAAAGAATACTTTGTAGTAACAGTCAGAGATGAAGAAAAGTCTTTGGCTTCTGCAAGTATTAGTCTACATTTAAAAGGTGGCTACATGTGACCAGGGAATTTTAACACATTCAGGTCACTGCCCGTAGATTCTACGGGCGGCCATATTTTCCCTAAATTTACGTTGCTCGGCAATTCTCCGAGCGCGAATTTCCTATTGTTTTGCTTCACTTTGGCCGGCGTTTTTTCAAGAGGCGACCACTCGGGATTGTTTGTATTTTATTTTAGTTCAAAAATACACCAATAGGTGGAATTAACTGTCGATAATTTCTCGCGGGAAGTCACAGAAGTGTAACGATGTTGTTTTGGAAGTCTGTGTATAGTGTTTTCAAAGCATTTTCAAATGACTATGTTTTTATATTGTTTATAACATAATTATAACAATATAAAATATAATTTTATATTGTTTAATGTTATTTTCCTCTGATTTGTCATATTTTGGAATTTTTATGTATTAGACATATCGTGTAAAACTTTTTTTTTTGTCTCAATTTTTATCCTTTTTTGTATCCAAATATCTTTTTTACCATAATAGTTACAATAAAATGTAACTATTTTGAAGACAAACATTTGTTCTTTATCACTGATCCCAAGTACATTTCCAATTATACATGCATTGATAATACACACACTTTGAAAACATGCGAAAATAGCGCGACCTGTGGGGAAGACAGAGGGATGAAGGGCACGACCTGAAAGTTAAGTTGTTTGCAGAGAATCTATACACCACTAAGACAACTGTGGCAAAAGTATACCACATTACAAAAGTATCAAGAGCAGAAGAAATATGGAATTTTCCTGCTTACCCACATCAATTACTCAATTTCATATAATGAGTTACTTATTTCTGTGTGTAGTTCATCCAAAAAAGAAACAAACGAAGCAACTGACAGTGAAAATACTGTAGCTATTCTACCAAACATATAACTATGGAAACACTTTTTCTTAATCAACAAGAACTCATTGATTTTATCAGGGACTTAAAACTTCCCAAATAAAAGGCTGAACTTCTTGCACCTCGACTTAAAGAATGGAACTTATCCCTCCTTCTTGTAAAAAATATTAAAATACAGAAGCAGATATAAGGATTTTGTATGGCTCTACCAAATGAACAAGAACTTATGCTACCAATATCATATTTATAGGTTATTTTGAAGCTATAGACTTTCCTCATAACTCAGAAGAATGGTAGCTTTCTTTAGCCAGCACCATTAAGTCAACTCCACTTTTGCCTTAAGACTGTCCTGATGTACAATGGGACTCAACATCTTTCCATTAATTTATTGGTTCATATATACTGATTTATTTAAGAAAAATTTGGGTAATGAGTTAAGAACATGCTGAAAAGCAAAAAGAGAAAAGATTACAAGGACATTGGGATATTGTTTTGATGAGCAATTATGTGTGAGCCTTAGTTCATGGAGACAAATCACTCGCACGTTTATCTCATGGTCACTTATAAATCTTGGCTTATTTTCAATATAATTTTAAATTCTTCTTCTTCTTTTTTTTTTTTTTGGAGATAAAATTCTCTGGGTGTTTCTTCTCCAGACAAGTCCTAGGTTCATCTACACCTCCGTAAAATAGGGATGGAGTTTCTTTCCTGTTGTTAAAAGTGAAAGGGCATTGGACTGACCACCTGACTCAATTTCATCCTTTTCATCGACAATCATTGAGGCCTATACCTTCAATGCCCTGAAGGACCCGCATGGCTGTAAAGTGGGACCCTTTAACTTATTTTTTTAATTAGCATATATATATATATATATATCAGTAATGTTCATGTTATCTTATGAATATCAAAATCAAGGTATTTCATGTAAAGCGTTGACATTACATGACAAATTGAAATAGTATATTCATGTTCAGCATCACAAAATTAGGTAATAAACATTGAAAAAAACAAGATAAACCAGAAATTGATCAAATTTTGTGATACAGTGTTACTTATCACTGGTGATTTAAAAGACTGTTCATCCTTTGTTAAACTAATAAACTATGTTTAGTACTAAATAAACCTTTTAATTCAACAAATGACAGAATGAATATTAAAATCTGAAAAATATCTTTAACCTTATTTTAAGAAAATATATGTTTAGTGTTGAATTATCAGCCAAATGGTTGGTAAATATGGGATCTGTAAAGGTAACTTTTACATTTATCTGAACAATGACTGTTAAAATATATCAAAGTCAGAAACAAAATCCAGTCGAATTAGATGTTGTAATGCTGAATAATATCTTACATTATATAAATTTATCATGTTCAAAATATTCGTTATTAGTCAGAAATTGTTTGTTCCAAAGTAATTCTTCTTATTTTGAATATTAAGCCTTGAAAATGAATGTAATATCATACGAAACATGTTGGCGAATTTCAGAACAAAATATTGCAATTTCTATTTCAACTGGATTTTTGTTTCCGATTTTGATAAACTATTATATTATTGCACTTCCATTTCCTCACATATTATAAGCTGTACTCTAACTTTGATAGACAATACATCCCTATACAAAATCAAAGGGACAAATAAATTGAATTTTTTTGTATAGAAAACAAACTGGAATATTAGCTAAAATTTAGTAAATTGCAGTTGGGATTGATGTATCACAGAAATTTGCTTTTTGCTTCATTGGGACACATCAAGATAATCATAATATACTGAATAATATATTAATTTAAGGGATAACATAACTGCATAAATCACTATTTTCTTTACTTGTTAATTTGGATTTCCAAATTCTTTTGAAAATGTATATCTCCCTTTAAGCAATCAAAAATGTTAATTTGTCTTTTCTTTCTTTCTTTCTTCTTTTTTTTTTTTTTATTACTATTTTTTCAATACGAATTGGCCTCAATATTTACAAAGTTGTTATTAAACTTTTTAGAAAATATTTATGCATTAAAATACACGAAATTCTAGAAAATGTTTGTACAGCAAATTTCAAAATGCAAACTGCAAATTTTACATGGCTAGAAAAACATTATTGCAAAAAACAAAAACATGAGGGGCAAAATATATAACTAATCCTTAGTATCCTGAAATTATTAAAAAAACATACAACAACAACTGAATTTAACTTCTAAATGTCCATTAACTCATGAAAATGTCAAATTTCAATTTGGGAAACCAAAGCAGCTTTCAAAATACCAAGCTGCTTTTAGTTATCTCTAATTTGATGTACTGATGGATATGAATTATTTTAGATAGGTATGGAAGGAATTAATAACAACATATCTATCAGTCTGATGATGATAAGCAAGAAATACAGGAATAGAATTTTATATAATTTTTTTAATAGAATTTTATATAATTTATAAAAAATTCTATTAAAAAAAGATTTTTTTTTTTTAACTTGACTATTTATCAATAATGTAGATACCTCCCCCCCCCTTTATTTATTACTCTGCTAGATTTCATGATCTCTTTTATTATGATTATACATATATACATCGATTTTTTTTTTTCAATTTGTTAATTGTTTTCATAGGCAATAATAACAATTTTTTCTTCTCTCCCTCTTTTCTGGTTAACAATTAAAAACTACAATCTTATTTTTAAGTATAAATAAATAAATAAATAAATAAATAAATAAATAAATAAATAAATAAATAAATAAATAAATAAATAAATATTGATTAATGGATTGAATAAATATGCAAACTCTTCCCATTTTGAATTAGCAGGAAGATTCAAGTATGATAATACAATTCCAGCATAACTTTCAACACCCACTAAATATTATTCATGGTAAATTTTAAATAACATCTGCACTTCATTGACATCATTTATGATAATTATTTTTTATCCTCACTCTACTGTCTTCGATATTCTCATCCTGCATTCTTATTTTCCATATTATTAATAAATAGGACATCCATTATTTTTCTGAAACATTATCACACCGATTCATAAATTTAAAGGAAGTCAATACAGCAATAATATTAAAAAAAATTTCAAAATCCCTAAATCATGTTTTCAGAAATAAAGCAAATGATAGCATGTGTAATCAATTTTAGGATTACAGCCATATAATCCGACAAAACAGCTTGTGGCAATTTGCATAACTATAGATGCTCAGTAGAGAGCAGGTCCACATGCAAATTTCTGAATCGTGCACATAGGGGTTACATAGTAGCTTGAAAGCAGATAATAAGGAAATTGGCACAGCTGAGGAATTGTCTTTGTCTGCAATTCTGAACATGAAGGACTAATTTTACAAATGTGAACTTTTTGTCATGATCTTGATGATTTCACCCAGGGAATGATAATCAGAAAGTTGGAAGAAGGCCGCACAATCACTGATGTTGCAGGAAGTTTGGAATCGTGCATAGTGTTGTCTTCAGGCTCTGGGTAGCATTTCAAATGACTGGAATGTGTTCCAGACGCACTGGAGGAGGCAACCCTTGCTCTAAGACTGCACATGAAGACCGATATTTAGTGGTAACAGTTAAACGCAGTTGACGTCAGACGACCAGTCAGCTTGTAAGTCGCCTCCATTCCAGCACTGGAAGAAGGATATCCCACCAAACTGTGGCTCGACGGCTGCGACATGTAGGGCTATATGCTTGGTCATCTTTGTGCCACTATTCAGAGAGCACCATAGAAGGCATTTCCAGTGGTGTCAGATCCACTGAAACTGGACTATGGATCAATGGGCCAATGTATTTTTCTCTGATGAGAGTCGATTCAGTCTGCAATCGGATTCCAAGCATCACTTTATCTGCATGAAAATGGTTTGGCGTACCAGCAGTAAAATATGTAGGAACAACATACTGGCCCATTGATCCATAGTCCAATTTCGGATCTGATAACATTGCAAACGCTTTCTATGGTGCTCTCTGGATAGCAGCTCAAAGATGACCGGTCTTCGAGCATATAGCCCTACATGTTGCAGCCGTCGAGCCACAGTGTGGTGGGATATCCTTGTTCTACTGCTGGAAAGGAGGCGACTTGCAAGCTGACTGGCCATCTAATGTTGACTGCATTTAGCTGTTACCGCTAAATATTGGTCTTCATGTGCAGTTGTAAAACGAGGGTGACCTCCTCCAGTATGTCTGGCCAATCCTTTGAAATGCTGCTCAGAGCCTGGAGACAACACCATGCGCAATTGCGAACTACCTGGCAACATCGGTGGATTGTGTGGCTTTCTTCCAACTTTCTAATAATCCTTCCCTGGCTGAAATCATTGACATGATGTCTTGAAGACATGACAAAAAAGTTCATATTTGTAGAGTTAGTCCTTCACGACCCAAATTGCAGACAAAGACAATTAATTCCCCAGCCCTGCCAATTTCCTTTTTATCTGCTTTCGAGCTACCATGTGACCTCTTTGCGCACAATTTGTAAATTTGCACGCAGACACCTGCTTTCTACTGAGCATTTATAGTTATGCAAATTGCCACAAGCTATTTTGTTGGATTTTGTGGCTGTAACTCTTAAGAATGTCCCCCGTCCTTAGGTTTTATACGTGTGTGTGTATATGTGTATATATATGTATATCAGACAACCAGAATCCCATCTCCAAGGGGCAGTAATGGGAGCTGGGTAGCTTTGCAAAATGACGATTTTGGAAACTTCCAACATGATCTATAAAGCTCAAATTTTGGGATGTTACACAGAGACCAATGAAGTAGTACACAAAAAAATCAGACATTATAAATTCCCCTCTAACAGGGAAGAATGGAGGAGAACTGAGAAAAATTCTAAATGGTGATCCCAAATTTGATAAATTTTTGATTTCTGATGACAATCTTTTTTTGTTAGCAGTAATTTCTGAAATTATTCCTTCCTTGGATAGGTTCTTAATCTAGTTATTAATATAAAATTGGTTATAAAAATCCAAGTTTATATAAAATTATAATAACTGAAGTATCAACAATTAAAAAACATAATTTTAAACTGGATTTATTTATCAAAGGTTCTAGACAAGACACAATTGGAGCATATTGAAAAATTAGAAGAGTAACTGCTTAACAATACTAGATAACTAAAATAAAAAATAAAAAACAAAAAACAAAACAAAACTTTCTTTAATCAGAAATGCTTGATAATCACAGTAAAGAAAAGCAAATTTCTAATAAGCTTTTTTTCCCCTCGTTTATTTATTTTAACAAATAACTTATAACAGTTTTTTGAATTCCATATTTCAAAAATTCTTTAAGCACCAAAAGCAGTTTGGAACTCTTGCCCAATGCCTTTAAATTCAAGTGTTTAAATCTTTATATTGCACAACCACCTTATCAAGATAGTATTTAAAAATGATGACAAACTAAAAACAATTAAAAAAAAAACCCCTATTACAATGAACAGAAGGTATGAATATTATGACAAAAGTTGATATTTTTAACAAATCAAAATCATATCAATTTAAGAACAGCCGAAATAAAATTTTCTCAAATTTCTTGCTTTCTAAGAACTAAATTGCCCAGATGTTTATTTATAAGAATAACTCTCAAGATGAAAATTTGATTCTGATTTTCTTCATAATTTGTTTTGGTATTTTTTTTTTTTTTTTTTTTTATCACAACTACAATTAATGAAAAAAAAAAAGAAAAGTAAATTCCATTGTAATGTAAATGTTACAACATATAATAACATGTTTATAATTATATATAAATAAAATGTATACTGGAATGATTTAAATTATTAAATTTAGTAATAAATATTCAATTTCAAAGAATGAAAAGTTCAAGAAATTGGTAATATACTAGTATGCCCTGCATCATATAATATCTAATTTGCTCAATCTTAAAGAGCAACTTTTAAAAATAGCTTGTAAACTGCAGTACGAAGACTCACAAAAATTCACTGTGGAATCTCTGTAGCAAAAAGTTTGTTAACAAGGTTTGGTTATGGTTTAGTTTCTGTATTTTAAAACCTCCGCATTGTTAGTAATATTTACATGATTATTTAAATTTATTATACTTTTTTTTTTTTTTTTTTTTGTATTTTGCCCTGAAAACAGTTACTCTTACAAAAGTCAATATATATGTTTTTAATAAACTAGCATGCAAATTCTGGCAGATATGACTTCTAAAGTTCAATTTAAAAATGAAATGAAAATTCTTAAATACATAATAAACATATTTTAACTTCTTACAACTGTCCTAGTTGCATTAAAATCTAAATTTTGCCTATATACAACAATGTGCTCTATTTAAATCTTTGATTTGAAGAATGCTTCTTAAAAATAAGGAGTTAATTTTAAATTCAATTATTTAGTGAATTGATCAAGTCTGTCAATGTCGATATGTTTACTGTTCTTTATATCCACTCCCTCCATCAGTGTCAGTATCTTAATTCTCTCTCGACAGCATACAATAAAAATGAATTTTACCAAAATTACCATTATTACATTTTGAGAATATCTGCACAGGATAACAAAGTTTCATCTATTCATAGTTATCATCCACTTTCCCCATATTCAACTTTTGACTACTGGACAAGGTACTTCAAAATATAGCTGACAAGTTGAACATCTGCTTTTTAAAATCTTCAGAATTAAAGCAATAAAGTATACCTATTTCAATACCAAGAGAAAATCTTGTATACTCTACAATTCCTCAGTGCAGATATAGTGAACTGAAATCCAGAAACAACAACTAACTTTTTAAAAATGTCTTCAGCAGGAAGAATCATTTTGATTTTGCTAGACCTCAAGTCCTCAAAATTCCGGACAAAGGCCTGACCATCCTTAACTTTCAATATCTGCTTCGCCATTAATGCTGTCAATTGCATCTTTACATTTAAGGAAATAAACTTCATGTAAGATTGTAGACTGGAGAAGACAACTTGTTAATGTGTACTTTTATTAAAAATGGCTTCCACACCATCAGAAAATTGCTTTGCATTACATTACTTATTATAAGATCTAACTGAATGAAGGGATATATCTACCATGTTTTAAGTAATGGGAAGCAATTACAAGATGTTTGTCATTCTGGACATGTCGTAGAACACAGCTGTTTATTCATATACTAATTCACTGTAAAATTTGCATTTAGTTGCCTATTTCAACTAAAATCCACTTTGATAACTACCTTCTTTGGATCACTGGCAACTCTTTTCGTTTTTTTTGTTGCAAAAATGCTTCAGTTTGAATTAATTTTGTTACTTATGGTACAAATAGAAAGGATTCTTGATTTTTCAAAATGTTTAAAAAAGAAGTAAAAGAACTTGGTAGCTTATTTTTACTATGTGTGATTCAAAGCTATCCACTCAAACTAACAAACATGTCCTTCCGCTAACTCCAAACCCTTAAAGCATAGAAAAACACCGAACTTCTTTTTCATGCAAACTTTGCCTTTTCTGATGGCAAACTGCTATTTCAAATAACTGTTGAAATTGTTTTATGGTAACCGACAGTGACTGCAATAATACTTACGAAAGTATTCTAACATTTTTATGATACTTACACAGATATCTGTTTCTTGGAATTGATCCAGATTCACAGATATAGCTGCAACAAAATTCTGCAGACTCGGAGAAGGATATTCTTCCTCTAGATATTTGTCAGTAAACATACAATGATATTCTATATGCATATACTACATCAGAACCTCAACATTCACATGTTTCCTGTAGTAATCCTTACCACATCCACAAACATTCGTTGTAATACCAAAGATTCTACTATACTTGGTTTAAGATGGTTAAATGCAAAATTTAAAAAAAAATGGCACTTCAATGATAATCAGAAGTGAATTTTTAAAAGCAAAATTTAACTATTTTTAATTTTAGACTCTTAAAATTTTAAAGTTAGCAGTAATTGAATTGCATTAAGCAGACTATGTAATTTGGATGAATTTTGAAAGATTGTATTTATTAATTATGATCAAAATTATTAACAGTAACAAGTTTCAATTGTGTTCTCTTTAGACATGTAATGGGATTTTTTTTTCAAAATATATTTTGTTAAATATTTAATTTTTAATATACTCTTTTATTATTTGTGACACTCAAACAAATAAAATATTATGTTTCGTAATTAACACCTCATCACACTTAAAAGCACATATAAAGCATATTTTAAATAATGATATTTTTTTATGTTTTAAGTGTGATGAGGTCTTACTTATGAATTAATATGACTATTAACAGAGAAGAGATTAGGAGGAAACATGGATTAGACGTTTACACAAAATATTATGTTAGTACTAATTCCTATAAATAAAAACAAAATTACTTTTGAACACTTAATTATGAAGTGGACATTTTACAATGCAAAAAAACTCATGTTTTTAAACTTAGGTCCAGAAATCCACTACTTTATGGAACTGCCCAAAATTATTCTTTTTCATTAAACAATCTGGATAATTCAGTAACATTCAAATGCTGAAAAAGTTTTATCAATTTTGTTTATCATTGTCATGTGAAAAACTGAAAAGCTTTCCGATTAACCTAATAGAAAGCATGAAATTTGAAGCTCAAACCCATTTTATTGCAATTACTGTTAAATGTAATATGATTTTGAATATTCAGTATAAAAAGTCAACACAATATTCGTTGTATTGCATTTAACATAAGTACTGATAATGATAAATTTTTGAAATATATCATCATAATCAATAATATCAAAGCAACAAAGATTGGATTGTAAACATTGTAATCACAACTGTCATGCACACAAAATTATTGAACAAAATTATTGTTCAGCTTTTCTTCTCTCTCAAAGTTTTTCATAATGATTTCAATCAACATTACATTTTTTTTAAGCCTGCTGAAAATGGGGATTATTGATTACTAATTCAGAATTAAATATGAAACAACAGTATTTTGGAAGCAACTTATACATTTAAGGGGTAACACAATGATACAATTAAAATCTGTCTTAAAGGTTTAAGACATTTAATAATGATTCCTTTTCAGTCATATACCAATGTCTGACATTTTACCCTTTTAGGAAACTCACAAAACTACTAAGACAAGTGATTGATCCATTGCACATACTACTTTTACCATTGATAAAAATGGGTAGCTCTCTAGGATTATGATAAAGCCACTCAAAAAAGACATTAAGAATTCATATATTCTTTAAAAATATATATATAAATTCGAGCCGCCGCTTTGAGTTTCGCGTTTTCAATATATATAAAATTGAAAGATAGTGTTGAGTTGGAACAGCTCAAAATGTTTTATTGTGAACACTTTTGTTTTCTTTATCTTATTTAGAAAAAAAAATTAATAAATAAATCTATGTCTGATACTTTTTAGTCATTTTTTTTTTTTCCACTTAAAATAAATTCTAATATAAATTAATTTCTTAACATGTTTGAAAAAGATAGAAAGGCTTAACTACTACAAAACTGAATATTTTAAATGTTATCAATTATAGATTTTTTAAGTCTATTTAGCACCATACCATTTCTTTATCACATTTTTGGTCATTTTTCTTTTAATTTAAAAACTGTACGTAGACTTATTTACTGGAAAAATTTAAACTACTTCATCGATACAAGAACAATTTAAGTTATATTCAGTCTTTTATAAATAAAAGCATTATAACATGGCATGCAATCAAAAAAAAAGTAGACTATTTCTAACTATCATGTGACATTTCTTTTTAATCATTGTCATGTACATATAAAGCTTTTTATTAGTACCATATGTATTACCTAAGAAACATTAAACAAAATTACCATTATGAAAACAGAAAAAAAAACCCCAAAGGAATGCACAAATTTGTAACTTTGTTTGCTTTCACGCATTGAGCCATCATCGACAGCAATCTGGGACAGCTGAGAAGGAACCATAGGTATTCACGCGTTCTGAGCTTGATCATCAAAGCTAAATCTGGCTGATGAGTCCTAATAAGGACGAAACAGCTGCCCAGATTGCTGTAGATGATGGTTCAATGCGTGAAAGCAAACAAATTGTACAAATTTACGAATTTGTGCATTCCGTTGTTTATTCCGTTTTCGTATTACATTTAATGCACGTTAAACCTTCTTACTTATCAAAATTACCATTAGGGTAGTGAGAATTTGCTTCAATTATTTCTTATTTTAAGAATAAATAGTCAAATAATTTTGAGTAGTCTTTTTCATTCCCTTGATAAATAAAGCCCTAGAAAACATTTAATACTAATCCCTAAGTTTTCATGAACCAACATTAATTTTAAAAAATTGCATTTATGCCGTTACTTTCTATTTGAATTTAGTGTCATTAAATAAAGACATCCAAATTTCTGAGTCAAATTTAATAAAAACAACAAATTACAGCAACCTGCCAGGCCATTTTTTTTTCTTTCTCTGAATGATCAAAGCAGTTATATCCATCACATTTTAACTCTGATAGAAGATAAAACTTACAAGAATTTACACCAATTAAAATGCTAGCATCAATTTATTAACCAATCAATGCAACCAATTTGAAAAATAAATAATCTTGGATTTGATACCTTATTCATTTTGGTATTAGTTGTTTAATAACTGCAATGGTTAGATTAGCATAAACTCAGATTAAAGGAGGCACTTAATAAACTGTTCTTAAAAACCTAACAAATTGGCAAAACCATATTTACGTACAATATGAAATTTTGAAGTTAATTTCTAAGTATTAACTAAAATCAGAGTGAAGTAAGTAATAATGCTATTATTAAGGAATATGTGAAAGAAAAAGTAATTTAGAAATTACAATGACATAATTTCCAATACATTTTGGTTGATAACAGCATAAGATTTGGAAATAAACTTGTTGGGAAAATGCTGATGATTAAAAGTCATATTTAAAAAAATCATTGAACTGAATAATTACAATTCAAAGAATCGCCTACAAAACTATTCTAAATATCTTCAGAAGAAAACAATGTCCTGCAATACTAGGTAATGAGGACAATTATTGTTCAATGGTAATAAAATATTATATAACAAAACAATGAAATCTAAGAAAATATTAATATAAAGCAATAATAACACTATCTTGTTCACCTAAAAGAACTGATGCTTTAATAAAGCATACCAGGTGAGGCTGAAAGAGAAAAGCAAAAACTGGAATTGAGATAAAATATTAATGTTTCTACAAACAAGAAGCTTTCAAATAAAGTTTATATAAGCACATTATATATCTATCTACATATATATAAAAGCAGTTTTGACCTGGTATGAAGTATCAATCAGTATTTTTATAACAAACTTAGCTTGAATTATGCAAATGATACATGAATGTTTTATGTTTATGTTTTTAGTAAAGTGTATTGCAAAATGCAATAGATAGAATGCTAAATATACATATATATCTTAAAGTTGCGGTGGGCCCGGTGGCCGAGTGGGTAAGGACACTTGGCTGCGGGTTCGATTCCGGGCCTCGGTGGAGGACGGGAATTTTTCCACGCTCTTTCTCCTCCAAACGAGTCTTAGGGCCTACCCAGTCCTCTGTAGAATGGGTACCGGGTTTCTTTCCCGGGAGTTAAAGACAGGCAGGCAGGCGTCGGGCTCATCCCCCTCCCCCCTAGCCCCAACTTTGTCCCGTTGGTTCGCTGTGCTGGGAGCCTTACCTCTAGCAACCCCAAAGACCGGTCACGGCCTAAAGTGGGTATCTTTAACTTAACTATCTTAAATTTGCTATTGTCTATTTTTACAAAATTAAAACTCCTTTTAATAATCTTTTATGTTAGCAACAGACTCGGTCCTTCTGTCAATATATCGTTTTACAATTCCACCTACTGTAAAGCTAAACATTCCAGAAATGTGCAAAATTGGCAAAAATGAGTTGTTTTTTTTTTTTAACAGATAAAGCATGTTCTACAAAGCAGAACTTAATATTTATCTTTTTTTTTAATAATATTTATGTTCATTAAATGACAGATTAGGATTAGTTCTTTTGCATTGTGATGAGCACATCAATATTCATTTAAAAAAAAGGACTGGCAGGGGAGACACTAGAATTAGAACTAGACACTGACAATTAGAAGACAATTGGTTCATGGAGATTAGCAAAAACACTAAGACCAGTTTTGCTTCATATAATAGCAGTGACAAATCAAAAGTAATTCAATTATGTTTGTGATAAGATTTGTGCTTCTTCCTTTCCCTAAATAATATTATAGTTTATGCAAATAATAATAATAATACATGAAGTATATTATCATGATAATAAAACAAAAGTTTCTAGGGTGCAACAATGTTATTTAAATTACTACTAAAATGTGTTAATTAATAAGCATTTTAATCTTATGAATGAGTAAATTTATGTGATACTATAGTTAATAGCAGTTATCTTGCTATAGCAATTCTAAATTTAAAAAAAAATAACATTAGAATCGTGAATTAATACATGTAACCTGAAAAATAGATAATTATTGAAACAATATCACAAAATTTTCAATTCATGCTGAAATAATGCTTGCATTATAATCTGCTAAAAAAGACTATTATTGTCAATATTTTATAGTGTTCAACTTGTAAATTCATGATAGTCTAACTCTACAAATTAAATTTTATTATACTAAAATTCCTTCAACAATAATACATTTATAACAGGATTTTTACTTAATTTAATTTTTTTAACTTATAAAAAGGTAAAAATGAAGTAAATTTTAATCTTTTAAAAATAAAGAAATTGAATATATATATAATATACAGGTGGTCCCTGGGTTATAAACAAGACACTTTCCTGAGAACATCTTTACGTTGGATTTGTATGTAACTTGGATCCCTGATGAACAGTGCATATACTGTAATAATAATAATAATCGAATAAAAAAAGTTAAAACGAATGTGATGCGCTGCATAAGTGACTATATAAAGAATGAGACTAGCACTAGCGTGAAGATGTTGCACCAACGAATCACTTACGCCATGCGGGTGTGTTTATATGTGCAGAAGATAGTAGTTCCTGAATTATTAATTTAATTATAAATTATCCTTATGAGAGCCCGTTCGTAAGTATAGAACTCCGTAACTTGGGGACCAACTATATATATATATATATATACACACACACAAAATCCCGATAAATAATCTTGACAATTCTAGTAAAGATTAGAAGTGAATTTCCTTTTAAAGGACAATAATGATTTTTTTTTTCAATGATGTCTCTGAAAAAGACAACTTAATACCATGCAAATTTTAAAAATTAATTTAAATTAACATAATTGCGTCTTGTTCATTTTACAAATTCTGTTATATTTGAGAAAAGAACATTTTTAATACTATTTATCAATGCTTCCTTCTAAATTTCAAATGTCTTTTTTAAATTGGTCTAATTTAACAAATTAAGTTGTTTACACACACATACACAATTAATTAAATGGATTTCAGTGATGCAACCTTACAAGGTTGTAAACAAATATAATACAGCAAAAACAGAAAAATAAACAGCTAATAATAGCAAGAAATGACAAGGTACAAAACAACAAGTGATTCACTGGGAACATAGACAATGCTAAGGCCTAGGATGCAACTGACAAGATACAAAAATGTTTACTTTTTCAAAAATATTCTTCAAAATGTAAGTGTTGAGGGTTCTAACAGAAAGCAATTTTGATTACTGGCACTATGTTAGGGAAAAAGAGAAACAGAGTCAGTATTTCAGAGTTTACCTAGTCATCCAAAACAAAATTAGAATTATTCAAAACTGCACACGAACAACTCAAAACAAATACATGCATGTTTAATTTTATACCCACCCGTTTATAAAGTTGCTGCTGTTGTAAAGAAATCCATCAATCCACTGTACATAATTCATGTTAAGTTATCAATGATAAGAACTTAATAAAATATCTGTACTTCGTAAAAATTTTAAATGTATCTCCTGATAACCATACAATTATTAAAACTTTACTAATCATAATCAATGAATGTGTTTGTGCTGAGAAAATATGCATATATTAACAACATGCTATTGTAGATGGTATCTATTCATTTCCTAAGTTTTATTTAATGTTGTAATAATTTCAAAACTGTAATAAGAATTGCAATTTTTTTGTATAACAACTTTAAAACTGACATTAAATTTTGAAGAAATAAATAAAAAAAATCATCTGCAACTTCTTTTACATATTCTATAATGGAAAAAAAATGAGATTTAAAAAATATATTAACTAATCTTGAATTCCTGTCTTTCAGAATTAAATAAGTAGACTAATTCCAATTAAAACATTAATTTTTGATATTGTGAATATATCAAACTTGCTGTAAAATACTGAATGTCTGTCAATTTAGATAAAATTTATTTTCCTTGTTATTCTTAAATTCTTAATGTCACAACATCCTCTCATTTGTGTGTGTGTGTGTGTGTGTGAGGGGGAATGGCTAAACAACATTATTTTTTTTTTCATTTTTAATAAAATTTAGAAGTACATAAATTCTTGACTATTTGTTTTGAAGAAACCTGATTTTTAATGACTGAAAGTTGGTAATTTCAAAAGTAGAAAAAAAGTTTTCCTAGTGTTTCTGTGCTCTTCACATTAGCAATAAAACAATTTATACTAAGCACTTTGCTGATAAATAACAGGAAAAGTAAATGTATGGTGTACCTTGTGAACAGATGTAATATGAAAAGAACGGCTTTGGAATGAGAATGGAAAATCAAAAACATCGAAACTACAAAGGGTACATTTTATTTTGAAGGGTGGTGCTATGTTTCTAACTTAACAGTTCGTAACAAAGAGAACAATACAAAAAAATTCACTATTAGACTACTGTATATGTAAAAGCTACCAATCAAAATTCTGAGCACACTAAAAAGTTAGTATCATTAACAGTTCAAGAAAATCAAAAGCAAACATAAACCACAAACAAAAACTTCGGTACTGTTATCCTTAACAATGAAAAATATATGGTTTCAATTAATTGCTATTTTTTTTTTCTTCTCTCTTTAACAATTTTATCTTTAAGAAGCCAATACATGAAAAGATTAAAAAAATGTGTAGGGTTTCAGAGCCTTCTCAGATTTTACTCATGCTAATCTTAAAAATCCTAACTGCAATGGAAAGCAAAGGTTTAGTTTGCGAATGTTGACTCACGTAGCATTCCACATTTGAACACTACAGTTTACAAATTACGACTATAGGTACACAAACACGAAACTAAACAGATCAACAAAGCAATTATTATGTTACTTTTTTGTTAAAATTAAAAGGATAAGTTAATAGACATAAAGCATTTAAGATTCATAATTAGGAAGCAATGGAAATTTTTGTGGAAAGCAATCTTTTCTACAAAATTAAATAATTTTGTTTTTAAATTTTTATAAATTTACCTAAAAAACAAAAGTAAATAAATAAAAAAGGAATTGATAACGGATTAGAGAAAGGGCCTCGGATAATACCAATCCATAATATAATCCATGTTTGCTTTGGCATAAACCTTTATATTCAACACATGCTGGGATATACTTTAAATACCTTGCTTAAAATTAACAGTAATTGTGGATATGGGAAATGGAATGGAATCAAATTCAATCATTCAATTCATTGCATTAATTTAGCTCATAATCATGTAAATTAAATAGCATTAACATGATTTAAATTCTTTTACTAATTGAATATTTCATTTAAGAAAAGTCTCAAAATTACAAGACTAATCATAATATCTGTATTTATTTGGTACCTTCTTTTTGTAAGTAGAGATCCTTTAATTTGGCACGTTTTCTTCCAAATTCCATTTCCATTTCTTCTTTCTCTTTCATCAACTCTTTCTCCCTCTTCTCCAACTGATCCAACCTGGATTTGAGGACACTAACTCCTAAAGCATCCAAAGAGTTCCAATGTAGTTCATTTTAAAGAAGGAAATGATGTTCATATATAGATATATATTTTTCAAACATTTAGTAAACAAGCACTATCCCAGTTACAAAACAAACAAATAACAAGGTGAAATTTGCACACGGATGAAGGAGTTTTTATAATATATTTCTGTTCAATATGTTACTGGACCACTGCCAATTATTAAACAAAGAATATATGGATTAGCAGTTCAATTCCTTGTAAATAGATATCAGAGATTCTGAAGTATTTACTTTGACAGGTTAATAACACTTCATATGTAAGGCTTTGCATTTGTATGAAAATGTCTTGCAAAACCAATCTGCTTTAACCAAAGGATTACAACAGAATTTGAAAATCTGAAAATTCATGGTCATATGAAAAAATGCAATATTGCACTCAAGAGCTTGGGATTGGATGATTTTTAAATTATAGACTGCTCAATTCAATTAGAAATTATAATTTCACTTATTATGAAGTACAACAAAAATATGTATTTAAACCAAACAAAGCTGCCCTTTTATTGATCACAATCCACTCATGAAACAACAGCAAAAAAGAAATGGAAATCTAAATTTGAATAATACTAATCAGATCAGAACATTCAATAGAAAGTGAGATATCGACTAAACAATAAATAATGTAGTTATTTGATAACTAATATTTATATTTCAAACAAAAACCAGGAAACTGAATATTTGAGATCTAATATGTTCTGGGCCAGTTGCCAGCTACAAGGAAAATAAAAAATCCTAATTTGCAGTTGAAATCATTGAAACAGATATCAAAAATGCCTGAAAGCTTAGTTTTGCAGATTACTAGCTTTTCAAATAAGGGAATGTCTAGCAATTTCTTTAACGACAATATTTTATAATTGTTATGATTTTTCAGAACTTTAAAATCTCAAAATTTACTCCTATTAAAAAAAAAAAAAAAAATCTCATTTCAAGCAGTATTGTTTGATTTTAAAGCTACAAGTTGCTGGTCTTCAATTATTTAGAGATTCAGAATTCACTGTAATTTGGAAGCTAAAAGAAATTTCTACTTTTAAACAAATAATAGTTGTGTTATTAATCAACTGAAATTAAGGAGAAGAAAAAAAAATAAAAATCGAAATAATGAAATAAAAACTTTAATCTCATTTCCTGCTTTGTGAAGGAGTAGCCAGACTAAAGTATTCGATATAAAATAAGGTATAACGATAATCGAACTTTCAATGTTATTTCAATCATTAAAATTTACTACGTTTACAATAAATTTAAAACATAATACAAAATGCAAATGTTTGTGAATGAGATAGCGGCTAGGATTTGACTAACTTCATTTTCAACATCAAAACACGATCAATAAAAGCTTATGGAAAGATCTAATAAGCATAAATCTTAGAATTGAAATACTCAGTTAATCAACGGCAAATGCATTGAAGAAGAAAAAAAATTATATTATATTATAAAGGGAAAGGAGTATTTTAGCAGCCCATCTATGGTTAGATCCAAATCTTTTAAAACCTTTCCGATCCAAGTTTTTAATGTGTAGGATAATTATGTAAGAATAAGTTAATATTCCCTGATCTACTACATTGGATAAAATATATAGAAAGATACCGAAAATGTCTAAATATGTTCAGAAACTTAGGAGTTGACAATTACAACCAGCTGCAAGACTAGGCCTACGCAATGTCTAGACCGGTAAGATATCTATTAAATGCCTTAACTGGGCGATTAGGCTATTAAATAAGCTTCAATCAAATAAGGATACCTTCTTGATCATTTCCGTTTGTTGAATTATCATTGACTGCATTTTCCATGCTGAGGAATTGCGCATAAATGGTAAGGTTTGCCGCTACTAATTTACCATCTCGACTTCGTGTTCAGCCATTTTTTTTTTTTTATTTTTCCTTTTTACACAGAGCGATTGCGCATGCGTTGAAGTTAGTACCTTTCAAAATCGATAGATGTCGCGGTCTAGTTCTTTCCATTACTAATTTGACGAACATCACATTTGATACTTTTTTATCTTGAATTTAAAAATAAATATAAGCTTTTTAAAGTCTGCTTCCTCGTTTTCAGTCGCTTATTACACTAAAAAAAAAAAACCCAGCTTCGTTTACAGAGCTTCGTTTTCTATTCTTTTGGATGAAGATATTTTGCATTAGATATTTTGTAAATATACTGTTTTGCAGTTATCCTCTTTATTATCCTTTAAATAAAAATTTTCTTCTTTAAGTATTAATTATCCTAAATTTTTAAGTATTTATAACATTTATTAAAAACCTTACTTAACTTTTACTTTTTTTTTAAAAAAAAAAGCCTACATTTGTTAACAAATATTGATTTTTTTTTTCTTATTCTGTTAAATCTAAACTTTTTTTTAAAAATTTAGGGTTTACTTTTAGCTTCTGATACCGTGAAGCCTTATATCCCCGGTTTGTCTGTCTGTCTGTCTGTAGACAAGTATCAACTCAGCAACCACGAGGGCTAGAGACTTGATTAGAGTGCGTTGAAAAGGTCTTGCCAAGAGTAGTTCAGAGCCGTAGAGTTTGTGTGTGTAGCTGGTCGGAAAATTATTCAAAAGTTATTGAATTCAGTCTATTAACAAGGTTTGCATTTCTCAAAGAAAAACCAAGACAAACACCTGCTTGGTCGTAACTAATTTCAATGCTGAAACCCTAGCAGCAGCTTCTTTGAACTGTGACGTAAGTTAAGCCACTCTCCAGTAGCAAGTATTGAACTAACTTACTGAAACTCATTTCTGAAGTAGGTTTGTAGAAGAATAAATAATTTTATATTCGCCAACAATAACTTAATAAAATTAAGAGTTATTGTTTTGTAAATTACTGCTTTTGAAATTAAGACAAATTTTTACTTTTTGCAACTAATTTTACTAAGTGTCGGCAGTGACTAACTGTGATGATGAATGATTTCAATAGAATTTTCACAAAATGGGTAACAAAATCTCTTCAAAATCTCCACAGAAATTAATAATCTGAAATTTCGCCTTTTACTTTTTTTCCCCAGCTGCCTGAAGAGATCTATATTTTAAAAATATGAAATAGAAATTTGAGGTATTAGTCGTTATTAAGTATTGCGAACATAAAAATAAAAAATACTCTTAGTGTTCTTAAATGTATTTTTATCATGCAATAGAAAACGCCTGTCCATTTCTTTTAATAAATGAATTAAATTTCTATTTCGAAATTACATTTTTCACTTACAATATTTTTATTAGTGTTTAATAACCAAAATATGATTACTACGATTCGTAATCTTTACATGCATCGGCTGACACAGAATTGTAAATTTACAGTAGCAATTGATTGACGTATATGTTACACACACAAATTTTGTATATAGGATCATTGCATGTTAATTCAACAAATTTCATATGTTGTCGTCCGCTTCACCAATTTTGATTTTGATAAATTTAACATGAGATAAATATCAACCTTTGAGAGTTTTGTTTACAAATTTTTTTTTACTTAGTTCCGTAAGTCAAGAAATGCCAGGAACCTTATCTCCCGCGATCTCACAGACATATAGTGGGAAACTTTAACTTAATATATACTGTTGGTGTATATGTGTATATGCATTGCATGAAAAAAAGAGGGATTTACAAATTAAAGTATAGGCACTGAAAAAAAACAAACAAACAAATAGCGCGCCAGAATGATCAGGGAACATTGAAACTCGGTATACGGTACCGTCACAGGTAGTTGTGCCACTGATTGCAGTTGAGCTGCAATTGCCCGCTAAGAACTGCCACCAGGGGCGTTAATATCGTTACGACTGTGGGAATGTGAACGGCCGTTATATGACTGCTGTGTGCTTTGTAGTCAGTGTGGTTGTGGAGTGGAGTCCTCAGCATGCCTCGACGACGCAGTTTTGAGCAACTGACAGTTTGAGAGAGGTCGTATTGTTGGACTGCGGGAGACAGGCTGGTCGTACTTACAATTAGTCGCCTCCTGGACCGTGCTACATTGTGCTGCGGTGTTGGGAACAGTGGACGGAAAACAAGAGCAGCGAAGGCAATGGAAGACCTACAGTCCGGGCAAATCTTACCTGATAATACAGGAACAATTACGGGACCAAATTACACCAACGGCGTCTCACCTAGCATCTGAAAGTATCTCTCCTCGCTCACATGATTCTTTTTCCGATGTAAACAAGACTCTTTACCGCTATCGCGATATATTTCTATTGTATATTTAGTATTTCAATAAAAAAAAAAAAAAAAAAAGAACAGATAGAAATTAAAATTATTAAAGAAGCAATCTATTTGTAATTTTAAAAGAAATCGTCAGTTACAATATTTTAAAACGAAAATAAAAAAAAAATTGAAAACTTCTTTTTTAAAATTGAATTTCAACAGACTCAGAATGAAATTTCAAAATAAATTGTTATAAATAAAATTTATTAAAAATATTTAAAAAAATTATTAAAATTGTTGTTATTATATATCAATGAATCATCACAATCAAAGTACGAACTTAATAAGATGGCATACTTTGATATTATAAATTAATTCATTCTTTTTAGTTTTGAGATGAGATGGCGTACTTTGGTAAAATAAATTAATTAATGCATTTCAGTTTTGTTTTTTTTTTTCGATTAAGTACTTTATAAAAACCCTAAATAAAATTCCAGAAACCTTTAAAGTTTTGTCTTTATTAAAGCATTTTTTTGAATTTATGAAACAGGACTCAATAAGTAGCCTATCTGATTCATTATTACATTTGTAAACTACTTTCGCAATGGGGGTCTGGGTTATGATTGAATTTTATTGCATGATACGCCCAATCTGATGTATTGGGTTGGTTGTTTTTGAAGGCTCTAATGTGTTCTGATGAACGTCTTTTAGTGTCCTGCCAAAATTTCCATAATACATTTCATCACAGTCTCTACATTGCAATTGATAAATGATACCCATACTGATAAGATCCTCATTTGATGTTTTCTTATTCAATTTAAATAGTCTATTATCTTTGAAATGAATAATTTTTATTTTATTTTCAAAACATAACTCTTTAATTTCTTTACTAATATTATTTTTAATCCAATAGGAAGGCATATGTTATTTTTATACTCATCTTGATTCTTACTTATTTTTACGTTGTTTTTATTTTTTAAATAAGATTTAATAATATTCTCAATAAATTATATCGGGTACTCATTCATGTAAAATTTTGTTTTCATTGTGTCAATTAACCTATTCCATTTACTTGGATCCTCGGTGTAACTGGTGATCCTTTTTATGTTATTCCATACAGATGCCTTTTTTGTTTTAATATTAATACAATGGAACCTCGCTATTCGTACACAATCCGTTCCAGGAGGCAGTTCGAATGGCGATTTGTACGAATGGCTAATCATTTTTTCACATACGATATAATGTAAATTGGATTAATCCGTTCCAGACCCACAGATGATTGCTTATATAAACCTTTGCAATAATATTTTAAGCCTAAAATACATAAAAACTATGAAAACAATAAATATATAGGCCTCTATTATTATTTCTTTCTTTTTCAGTATAGATGATATGATTGATTTCGCCATGCCATACTGAGTTGCCAGGTCAGAGACACGAGTTCTGTAATGAGGTTTTTGTAATAATTATTTATGTTAATTTATTTAAATAATTACGTGTATTTACAATCTCTCAAATAATATATGTTTAGTAATTTGAAGTCTTAGAACATGTAAATTAGGTTAGTGGCAAATCCCTATATAAATGGACGACTACAAGTCGGCTGGGGAGAAGGGAGTTCGAGAGTTCGATGGATAGCTGACACGGAAGAGGCCAGTTCGGCAGAAGAGAAGGGTGAAGGAATGCGGTCGGCAAGAAGACGTCGTTCGGGGACGAGACGTGTGTCGTCGAGTTGAATAAGGCGCATGGTCGCTGTACCGAAGGATGCGTTAGTCGCTCATGAAGGTATGAATAACCCGTATGCGTTAGGAGCCACCGTAGCCTGCTCTGTTCGTGTGTCGATAAAGAGTGAAGAGCCCGTCTGCGTTAGAGGTCACCGTGGCCTGCTCTGTTCGTGTGTCGATGAAGAGTGAAGAACCCGTCAGCAGAATCCCGAATGAAGAAAGAAAACTTCACAAAGAGTCAAACCAGATTTAAGTAATATAGTGAGATAAATTTGTCAGTAATTGTAAATTTAGTTGTATTAAATTAAGCAACTTAAACTGTGTGTAATTTATAATTGAACCCATTAAAAAGAATTTATTGTTAAGCCACCGCCCAACCATTTCTTTACAAGTTCCACTTTCAAACTTCGCAACGATTTCTTTTTTTCAATTCAATTGTCGTTCTCACTGCTTTCCTTTTAGGCTTAGTTGAATCAGTAATCTTTTTTAGACCCATGGCTGCACTATTTTTAATAAAAATAATAATAAAATATCACAAAGTTTCACGAAGCTTGCGTGGATGATGCGTAGCGTACGGAAGCTAGCACAATACTGAATTGAAGCGACCGCGTGGCGCGGCCTGTACCGAGGTCACGCTGTCCGAATCGCGAGCAAGCGTACGAATGGCGAGTTCAATTTTACTTGAAAAAATTGTACGAATAACGAGTTGTATGAATAGAGAGGCGGACGAATGGCGGGGTTCCACTATATTAGAATGGAAGTTTACAGTGTGTTTACTTCTTATATGTTTCTCAAAGAATTCATAACTTATATTTTGATTTTTACTAATGATAGTTAAATCCAAATAATTAAGCTTAAGCTAATTAATTATTAAGCAAAATAATTAAGCACCTTTTCAAAAGTGGAATTTCACATGATTATCTAAAGAATGTACATAATTAAAAAATAACGTAAACTGCCTATCAGTACCTTTCCAGAATATAATTATGTCTCATCAAATGAGGATCTTATCAGTATGGGTATCATTTATCAATTGCAATGTAGAGACTGATGAAATTTACTATGGAAGTTCTGGCAGGACGCTAAAAGAGCGGTTATCAGAACACATTAGAGCCTTCAAAAACAACCAACCCAATACATCAGATTGGGCGTATCATGCAATAAAATTCAATCATAACCCAGACCCCATTGCGAAAGTAGTTTACGAATGACTGTCAATTAATAATTATTTTGTAAAATATATTCCATCTCATGTTTAACATTTCTTAATTATATTTAATATTTGAATTGTTCATGATTGTTTATTTTATTCTAATGTAAACGTGTAGAAAGAATATTATATTTTTTCAACCTGATGAAGAATAACCGGATAGGTTATTCGAATATCGTTGTTTAAGGAGTAAAAGAAGATGAAGAACATTACTTTGTGTTTCTGTATATATTGAATAGATATTTTCATGTTATGTTTTTTTTAAACAAATATAATCTTTATTCTGAAAATAAGTTCATGTGAAATTGAAAAGCAAATTAATCCTCTCTCGTAAAGAATTGGTGGCCCTGAAAAGGGCCGTTTTTCAACAGACTCAATGAATTTTTCAGAGCCGTGTCTCAGCGTCGGTATTAGGCTTAAAATCCGAGCTGATCGAGAAACCATTTCTCGTAATAAACACCGTTCATTTCTCCGTGATAATCCCAATGTTTTCTTTGATCCCTAAATATTGGGTGAGTGCAAAAGTTCTACCCGTTCTTATTACCTATAAAGAAGCGCAAATAAACGCAAAATGAACAGTACCTATTATTGTGCATAATCCCCATTGCTATCTAGGACCTCTTGCCATATTTCTGGTAGGAGATGAATTCCACAGCGGTAAAATTCCGGCGGTTTCGAGTCAAAAAAGTCTTGGATGGCAGTTTTCACAGCATCAAGATCATCAAGATTTTCTGACCGAAGGAATTGTTCAACGCACGAAATAGGTGATAAGTCAGTTGGTGCTAAGTCAGGAGAATAGGGAGGGTGGGATAAAACCTCCCAACCAAAGCCCAGTAACTTTTGGCGAGTGATGACAGCAGCATGTGGCCTGGCTTATCGTGATGAAGGATAACACCGTGACGATTGATGAGACCTGGCCGCTTTGCTACCAAATTTGAATGCAGCCTGTCTAACTGTAGACAGTAGAAGGCAGCATTGATGGTTTGCTTGAGTGGCAGGACCTCCCAGTGAATTATTCCCTGCACATCCCACCATACATTCAATAACACCTTCTTGGGATGAAGTTCAGCTTTCGAAGTCGATGCAGGCGGATCAGAAGGGCAATACAGTCCTACGACGCTTTGCGTTACGGTACAGAACCCACTTCTCATCTCCTGTCACAATTCGTGTCAAGAATGGGTCATTTTTGTACCGGGAAAGCAAGGAAACACAGGTGGCGATTCGGTCATCCCGTTGCTTAGCTGTCAGGTTATGTGGAACCCAACGATCCAACTTTCTCGTAAAACCCAACTTACCCAGCCGTCTCTCGACCGTTGTCCAGTGTACGTTGAAGGTCTCCGCTAATTCTTGCACGGTTGGGTTCGGGCTGTTCCTTATGGCTTGGTCAATATCGTCCTCTCCTACATGTGATGGCCGTCCACTCGTAGCCTGATCTTGGCAGCTTCTATCTCCTTCCCTAAATTTACGAAACCATCGACGACATGTGCTTTCGTCTATTGCATCCTCCCCATAAACTTGACAAACATTGCGACATGCTGCGGCTGCCGTACTCTTTTTGTCGAACTCGTATAACAAACAATGTCTTATATGCTCCTTCTCGCGTACACCCTCTGATATTTTTTTTTTTAGATGATTAACTTTGTGAGACACGATGCATTTATACGTGAGGCATCCCCTCGTTTGATTGGCAGACGATTTGCTTCATTACAGTGTCGTGTGTGAGGGCAATTTCATTGTAAATTTTCATATCCAAAAACGGGTAGAACTTTCGCACTCACCCAATAGATCACATGCTCCGACGACACATCCTTCTGTACTTCTTGTATGAATAATTATTAGCCAAGAACCTTTTCCAGACGGTGGATAAAACGTAGTGATAACACTCGCGCAAATGCGTTTCGGCTGGAGATCACAGTTTTATCTTGCCACATCGTCCTCTTCGTATGGCCAAAAGTTATCCATGTTTCATCTATATAATAAATATGACGATCATGAGAACTATAATGACGGATGTCTCGGGTTTTCCTGGTTTATGTGATTGAAAAACAAAGAGTTGGAAGACGCCATCTTAACTCAACTGTGAAGGCTCACGTGATTGGTTAATTAACTAATGACTTTTAAACTCATAAATATCTGAAATGTGCTGTTTGTCTCCTTACAATATTTATCTTGATAAATTACGAAATGTTTAAAATGATAATTTATGTTAATTGGCATTTATTTTTGACAGTATCATCGTTTAATGTACGGATTACTTTTCTTAGCGAAGGTATACATCCTATAACTGTTCCTGTCTTATCAGGTAAGATTTGCCCGGACTGTAGTCAGACTATCAGAAGTGAGGATCGTGTCATCGTCCGACAGGAGCGAACGAATGTCCCTGTCCACCATCCAGAGACTGTAGCGGCATCACTTGAAACCAGGTACGTAGCCGGGGGGGGGGGGGGGGGACTCGTGGGAGCTAAAGCCTCTTAACAAAGGAAAATCTCTCTCAGAGTTGAAATGAAAGGAACTAGTCATATTAATGTAAAATTTTCGCCTTGACGACTTCAACGGGAAGATAGGGAGTGTTGATATTCTTGCTATGGCCGAGCACCACAAGGCACTTTTTCTAGGAATGAGCCCCCCCCCCCCCAAAGAAAATTCTGGCTACGGGCCTCCTTGAAACCCATGTGTCTATCAGCATGATAGCGAGGCGACTTGCAGAACGAGACTTGCATTTTCGGCGCCCCTTACGCTGTCAGCCATTAACACCCCACCATCGGTGGCTTTGTTGGGCAATGGTGAAGTGAGTGGGTGGCATGGAAGGTTGTGGACTGGCAACGAATCGTGTTTAGTGACGAATCCAGATTTTGTTTGGACACGGATAACCATCTCACTCGAGAAGCACTGGGCAGCCTACGAATCTGATTTTATTTATTGAGCGACACACCTCCGGGACAAGTGGCATCATAGTGTGAGGGCCATCTCCTACGATTCTCGGTCTCCGAGGAGAAAATTTAAGACACAGCCGTACGTTTAGAAGATTTTGTGAACCAATGTGAGCCCTTCATGGAGCAGCTACAGGTCATTTTCCAACACGATAAAGCACTCCCAAAATACAGCACGTATATTAAATTTGCTGGGGCGGCAGCTTCGGCCATCAACACATATGAGCGATCTGGACCGGCAGTTGCAACAGCTGCGGGAGGATCTTCCGCAGGATAGCATTAGACGTTTTTATGACTCAATAATACCAAGTCGTATTGCAGCGTGTATCCACGCTAATGCCTAGTTCCCACTAGGCTAGTAATTTAGTCGAGTGGCGAGTAATTTAGTAGCTAAATATATCTGCGACTGATACACACATTAACATGACCCGTTTTTACCTATGCTTGGACGATAACCAAGACACAAGAGGCAAAGGTGGAAGCTTTAGAGATGTATTTATATCGACGAGCACTCAAGATTTCCTGGACTGATCACATCACAAATAGGGAGGTCCTGCAACGCATGGGAATAGACAGAAAGCTACTCAAATCAATTAAGATGCACAAAACGAGGATGACCGGGCATATACTCAGAGGATCGACAAGCACCAATTTATTAACAATACTTGAAGGCAAAGTCCAAGGGAAACGACCAAGAGGACGGAGATGTTTACCGTATATGGACAACATAAAGTGGACCAGAATTGACTGTTATAGTGAAGTGAAGAGAAGAGCAGAGGACCGCAATGTATGGAGATCTCTTTTACACACCCTCACATGAGGACGACACCAAATAGATAGATAGATAGAAATATGTCTGAACAGCAACAATTTAGTCGAGTAGTTTAGTAAGTGATTTATAATAATAATAATGACAAGTATGTATAAAATTGATGGATAAGATCGACCAATATTGTAGCAAAGAGAAATCAAAATTAGATCTAACGTATATTTCACAAATATATAAACTAATTAATTAATGATGTATCATTTACATTAAATTAAACCTCAAAAGTTTATACTTAAGAATTTCGATGTAGAGGTCTTGTCAATGAACCATCTGGAGCTAATGTACGGACTCTAAAAATGGAAACCTATCAGATTTCTTTAAATTAAAAATAATGCTGCTCTTTTGAACTCTTCGAATATTAAGTCTGAGAAATATATTTAGCTCATGGGTAACCATAGTTAAAGTATGAGAGTATCAAATAGGCTACATCAGACAGGAATTTGGATGATCAGTTTTATTGGACTGGATAAGAAAAACCTTAATTTTTTTTCATTATTTCCTGAGCAAAATTTGAAATTTGAAATTATAATACGTTTGTAATCCTTGATCATTTATCCTTCCATATCACTAATTCTGTGGTAACGTTTTATAAAACCTTCATTGTATCCAACCGGTGAAAGTATTTTTAATGGAAGCAAATATAGATTTACTAATAATACATATATACAATATACAAATCTTCTTCTGAAAATTTCTCCATACGACAATATTTCGCAGAAATAAATCTTTCTGCTTTTTCAAGCCTTATTAAGAATATAAACATAACAATAAGAAGGTTTTACCTATATACCACATCAAAATCATATAACTATAACAATAAGGATTTCTTTACATCATATTATTGATTTACTTTATTACGACACAATATTTTGATGTAAAAAATTCTTATAGATATATGATTTTGATGTGGTACATAGGTAAAACCTTCTTATTGTTATGTTTATATTCTTAATAAGGCTTGAAATAGCAGAAAGATTTATTTCTGCGAAATATTATCGTATGGAGAAACTTTCAAAAGAAATTTTTAATACCACACCAAAAGAAAAAAACATGTTGAGTAATTAGATTTTTTTTTTATCCTCTAAACTTAAGAGAAAAAAATTAAGATATCCTTTAACTAATGATTTCTTTTGTTAAGTATAAAAATTTTAGTTTATGAAATCCATCTATGTAAGAATTTCTTTTTCTCTCTTCGTTGAATTTTATTGCAATTTGACAACTGATGATTAAGCCGTGAAATATTAAGTGAATGATTAGATCAAGGTAACTAAGCCTATTTCAAGTATCTCTGGTAATCAGAAAAAAAAAATAATGAAGTCATTCAAATGTATAACTGATCTAAAAGTAAAATAAATAAAAAAATAATATTAAGAAAACTGACACTATTAACCTTTTAAATTAAAACTGCAAAAAAGGAAACTAAAATAAAATAAATACTAAATAAAAAAACATACATATCGAAAGCTTCATTATTTTCTAAATTGGTTCAAAGGATCTTCGAAACACTAAGATAGAAACCAGTGGCGTAGGTAATGGGTGCAACCTATCTCCATTTCGAATATATATAAATTAAAAAAAAAAAATCGTACAATAATACGTACTTACTTAAAACAATTTTATATATTCCGATGTATATATAGGGTGGGCGGAAAGTAACTAGGTATCGAAATGATCTTATATCTTTTATGTTTATAGAGTTATTTACTTGAAATTTATACAGCATGTACACAGATATATGGGAATGTGATTGCCTATCTTAAAATTCGATGTAGGCATCTGTGGCGTTGACGACACAAACGACCTCAAACGACCTGGAATGGAATCCACAGATTTCTGGAGGAAGTTGTGTGGGATGTTGGCAAGAGCTTCCTGAATCCGTGCTTCCAATTCGTCCAATGTGCGAGGTTTCGTCCGGTACACCTCGTCCTTTGCCCAGCCCCATAAAAAAAAATGTCACAGGGTGTCAGGTTGGGTTGGCTTGGCTTGGCATGAAGATTGGCATCAATTGTTCGACAACATCCTCTGGAGTAACGAGGCCGTTTTCCATGTGGGAGGTTTCGTCAGTCGGCACAATTGCCATTACTGGGCGGCACAGGATCCTGGAGTTACGGTGGAGAAGATGCAGTCTCGACCGAAAGTGACCGTGTGGTGTGGAATAACGGCTACAAATGTTGTCGGTCCATATCTCCTGCGTGACACAATGAACGCGGAACGATACCTTGAAATGCTTCAGGATTACGTTTGGCCCACGGTATCTGAATGGGAAAATACCGACGACATTATCTTCATGCAAGACGGTGCACCACCTCACTTTGCGCATGTCGTCCGTAACTGGTTGGATGAAATACTGTATATATACCAGGTCTACCGGCTTAAATCCGCTGTTTTTTAGGTAATAAAAAACACGTTTTTTCAATAGAAAATGAAAAAATGGTTTATTCAAAGTACTGCCCCTCGCTAACTACACATTTATCCCATCTCTTGGGCAATTTGTGGATACCTTGCCAAAAAAATTCCCTCCCTTTTGAGGCAAACCACGTATCTAGCCATTTTCGGACATCTTCATAGGAATTGAATTGTTCCTCAACAAGTGAGTGGCCCATCAACGAAAACAAGTGGTATTCAGAAGGTGCCAGGTCTGATGAGTTAGCGGCATGGGGTAGCAGCTCCCAGTTGAGTGCCTCCAAGTAGTTGTGGACCATTGTTGACGTGATTGTCATGGAGAACAATCAGCTTGTCATGTCTTTTCTGATATTCCGGCCTTTTTTCACAAAGAGCACGGTTCAATTTGATCAGTTGTTGGTGGTAGCGATGGGCATTGACAGTTTCCCCTGGTTTCAGCAACTCATAGTAGACGACACCCTGCTGATCCCACCAAACGCACAGCATCGTCTTCCGTCCGAAGCGATTGGGTCTTGCGGACGATGTTGATGGTTGGCCAGGGTCAACCCACGATTTTTTGCGTTTAGGATTCTCGAAATAGATCCACTTTTCATCTCCAGTAATGATCCGATGCAGAAAGGACTTTCTTTTTGTCCGACAAGCAAAATTTCGCATGTGTTTTAGCGTCGCTCCATCTGACGATCGGTCAATTCGTGCAGGACCCATTTTCCGATCTTTTGGACCTTTCCCATGGCACGTAGGAGATCGGAAATGGTTTGTTGAGCAACTCCCTACTGCTCGGCAAGCATTTTTTGCGATTGCATATCATCGTCGTCCAATAGGGCTTGCAGTTCACTGTCCTCAAATTTTTTAGGCCGATTTTCACACTCCTTGTCGGTAACATCAAAATTGCCGTCTTTGAACTGACGAAACCAGTCTCTGCACGTTGTTTCCGATAGAGCACAGTTGCCATAGGCCTCCACAAGCATTCGGTGCGATTCGACCGCCGATTTCTTGAGATTGAAGCAGAAAAGCAGAGCTCCCCGCGTATGCTCCTTTTTTGGCACAAAACTCGACATGAATACACAGGAAAAAATTAATTTCCTCTTTGTAATTGCTGTTGTTGTGCACTGCTTATTGTTGCCAGATGTCAAACGCATGAAACTAACAATACGGCGGTTCTATAGTCGTTTTATAGGACCACTTACGCCATCTTTGAGCAAACAGCGAATTTAAGCCGGTAGACCTGGTATATTGTATACAAACCTCTCTATATTCTTGCTCACACACTGACTGGTGGAAATCACGTTATTTTTCATGAATTCTTTTTCACCCGGCTGAAGAGTCTTGGCGCAAATTTGCTGGAATAACATCATAGGAATTTCCCTCCATTCTTCACTGCGACAGTTTGGGTTTTAATAATGGAAGCACAAATCTGTGTCGAGAGTATATTAGCGCATGTAAACACATCAAATACCAGCTATCCTTGGTACTTTTGCTGAGGGTGCTTTGAGAGGAGGATAAAAAGCATATTTTTGTTACGCAATGATTACAAAAATACATTTTTTTATATCGATCCTTTTGAAAGATCATTTTTCCTTCACTGAACCTCTCGTCGAAAATTTTCTACATCAATAAAAACGAAACGATAATAATAGATCAAACCAGCTAAACTAATAGATATAATAGATATACTTACTAACAGTTTCTATTACCTTTGAAATTAAAAATAAATTGCAAATATACTAATGTATAGTATACTAAATATACAATATATACTAAATATTTCTTCGAAAGCTGAGAAAGATTCCTCTCGGGACAGAAACCGGTTGTGTGTAATTATATTTTTATCGTGTATAAAAAGTTTTTCAAGCAGATGCATGGGCTTTGTCAATCTCTTTTTTAAAAATAAATTGTAAATATATTAATGTATAGTATACTAAATATGCAATATATATAAATATTTGCAATGCATGTTCTGCGTTACTTAGTATGTAGCATCCTAGTTATTTATAAATCTTATACCATTTTTCTCTTGTGATAAGAATAAGAGAAAATATTTGTAAATAAAATACTTTATCTTAACAAAGGGAATAAAAACGCACACAAATAACAACATTGAGCTGCTTTCTGAATTTTTGATATCGGAAATCCAAGACAGCTTGTTTCTGTTTATTATTATCTGATGAGGATTAACTAATTGTCCTTATTTATTTTTAATTAATTTTTTAATGTTTTTTTTTTTTTATAAGAAGGGCCATTCTTATGTTTACTTGTACTTTGTTTATATTTGCTTTGATATCACTGAGCTGCAGATATTTGGTAAATCCAACAGAGGACGATTAATAAACCAGAAACAGGTTGTCTTGAATTCCCCGTATCAAAAATTCAAAAAGCAGCTCAGTGTTATTATTTGTGTCCGTTTTTATTTCCTTTGTTAAGTTATTAGTAGGCACCTTAGAATTCCATTGAAATACTTTGTTTCGACACGTTGCATCATCGTAGATATATCGAGTTTTATTCATTTCATACAGTTTGAATACAATTTATTGTCTTCTTTTTTCCGGCTTTTGATCGTTAAATGGTGCAGCATTGGCGAGCGGAGGTAGAAGATGTGACTAGAAGATCTTACACTTTATTCACTCATTCCAGTTTCATATCTAGAGAACTTCCTTGTAAAAATTACTAGTAAAACCCCATAAATATTCTAATTAAGATGAATTATTGGATTGAATGCATGAAAGATAACGAATGATTTCTGCAATTGATCTACACAATCACTGACAAACTAACAGAAGTCGAAATCCCAATTGCGTCACCTCAGATAAATTTAATTGATAATTACTAAAATTCACTAAAGAGATGACATAATCTTACAGTTTTATTACTTAATTTTAATTTATTATATACTTTCAATGAGATTGACTGATTTTGTAATTAGCATTTATTTTTAAGTTTTAATTTCTTCCATCGTGCAGAACAGCTCAGGCATTGTTCGTTTGTCTTTGACATAATAATTGTAATCCAGTTGCGTAGGAATAGGATTGCAGTATAGCGAAGTATCATTGATCTTGGGTTTCTGGGGCCTACTAAACATAAAAATAATTTTAGCGGTCATAAAAAGAAGAAATACTTTACCACTGGCCCGTTCGCTTCTAATTGCATGACTTATTCGATCAAAGTGAAAATTTATAGTTTATAGCAGTAGTAATTCGGGATCTATGCTATTAAAGATTATCGTAATCACATCAATAAAAGGTTGATACAAAAATAAAAGCATTAATATATACTTCTTTTTTCTTAATTATCACTGTTACAAACAAGGGAAAACGTATCTAGATAAAAGAGTCCTCTATTAAGAGCAGTCAGCAAATGAAATTATCTACGGTGCTGTGGATTGATCATTAAAGTTTGTATCTTCCTGACTTATAAAATCAATCGGCGGTTGCAACAATCGAATTAAACTACAACGTTATTTGTATATTTAAAAATATAAATCCATAATTCAATCAGAATAATAAATTTCATAAGGAGTTTTTAATAGTAGACCTAAATGTTTCGGAAAAATTCCTGTCCATTTTAAAAGTACATCCTGTAAAGAAAGTATAAACTCACCCAAGTATTTCAAATAACTTTTCATTACATGATTTGTTTACTTCCAATACTTTTTCTTAGTCTATTTAAAAGAAATTAATTCATGTACCATTTAAATATCTCAAACATTTTGAGTAGTTTTTAAATTAAAAAATAAAATCAATTTTCAACTGTAAAGAAAATATAAACTCGCTAAGAAATGTTTTGATTTTGAAATCTGCAAAGTGATTGGAATATCCCAAATTTGCATAAAGATAACTAAAAGTGGCTAAAGTATGTAATCCAATCATTTTCGTAGCAACATATGCTACTACTTTATCATGCCTCGTGGAAATTCATTAACTGACAAAGAAATACGAAAAATTCATTTTCTCCTTGGTCAAAAAAAGTCAATAAGATAAATAGCCTCAGAATTAAATCGGTCACAGACTGTTATTCAAAATGTCAGCAAGAAAGGTGATAGTTATGGAACCACAAAAAGACCAGATAAACCTCCAAAACTCACACCTCGGGACCACCGGAGAAATCAAGACCTTGCTGCGTCTGACGACATGTCCACCCGTGAAATTGCTCGTGTGTTGCCAAAGACTGTATCTCACCAAACTGTATGGAAAAGCTTAATGTCAAATAATCCCATGAAGTTTGTAAAACTGAAAGCTAAATCCAAGCTCACTGCCACTCATCGTTCCAGCTGACTTGACTGGGCTAAGAAAACAGTGAAATGGTATCAAAGGTAGAACGAACTAGTTTTTTCTGATGAAAAATGTTTCTGTCTTGATGGCCCTGACGGATATTCCGCATACTGACATGATATACGCACTCCGTCGAAGATAAGATTAAGCAGACAACAAGGTGCGAGTGTAGTAATGGTGTGGGCAGGAGGTAAGGCAGATATAGTATTTGTGGAAGGCAAGATGGACTCTCAAAAAATATCAGAACCTTATGTACGACCATTTAATATCATTTGGACCCCTTCTAGGAGGGTCAAATTGGCAATATCAACAAGACAATCCTACTATACCTGCGTCAAAACCCAACAGAACGTGATTGAAAAAAGAGAAAATTGACGTTTTTCGATGACCCTCCCGTTCACCTGACCTAAACCGAATTGAAAACGTGTGGGCGTTGAATGGCAAACATTGTATATGGCCGAAACAAACAGTATCATCACTTGAATGATCTGAAGGTTGCAATTTGGAATGCTTGACCCCAGATAAAGATGTCCGATTTGAAAAAATTAATTGGGGCAATGCCTGACAGAATGATAGAAATTATAGAGAAGAAAGGAGGACCACCATGTTATTAATTTCAATAATTTTCGAAATATTATATTTTGAGTTTATATTTTCTTTAAAGTTGAAAAGTGATTTTTAATTTTATTTTAAAAAATATTCAAAATGTTTGAGATGTTTAAATGGTACATGAATTTATTGCTGTTAAATAGACTATGAAAAAAAAAAAGGGGAAGCAAACAAATCCTGTGATAAAAAGTTATTTGAAATTCTTGGGGGAGTTTATATTTTTTTTCAGGGTGTATACAGAAATATTGCAAAAATAGGATTTTTTAAAATATAAGAATGCCAAAAAACAACACCGCTCTGAAAATTCATTAATGAAATAACATTTCATACAGAATTATAGGCATGAATGTGATTGGAAAGGGGTTCAAATTCT
Organism: Thereuonema tuberculata; assembly: GCA_023159025.1. Classification (NCBI taxonomy): domain Eukaryota; kingdom Metazoa; phylum Arthropoda; class Chilopoda; order Scutigeromorpha; family Scutigeridae; genus Thereuonema; species Thereuonema tuberculata. The sequence goes on from JAFIDM010009631.1 coordinate 62,084,661, forward strand.
ATCAAAACAGTATTACATTTCGTCTGTATGTAAAAGAAGCTTTATGAATTGGTAAATTTAAAAACTGTTTACTTAATAAGAAACCTTAAATACAATTACTATCTGAATTGTTGTATGGGGTCGGTTATGTAAAAGGTTCAATGAGACCGACGAAGAAATATTTATATACAGGGTGTCCCAAATTAAAGTGTACACTGTTTGAAACGTTATAACTCAGCAACGAAATGAGATAGAAATATAAGGTGTGTTGTATTTTATTCCGTAAACTTCCTTAAACCCGTACTTGTTCAAAATGTCCACCTTCTGCCACAGTACACTCCCAACACCGATGTCGAACAGAGCGATATATCGACTGGATTATAGTCAATGGAATGTCATTGATGGAATGTTCAATCTGATTTCTTAATTCCGTCAGTGATTGTGGGTTTGTGGCGTACACCGTGTTCTTTAAAGTTCGCCAAAAGTAGAAGTCGAGAGGGGTTAAATCGGAAGATCGAGGCGAGAACTCCGTCGCACTTCCTCTTCGTCCTATCCATCTGTGATTGAATGTGTGATCGAGAAAAGTTCTCACATCGATATGAAAGTGAGGTGGAGCCCCGTCTTGTTGCACAAAATTGCAGTCGCCTATCTGGGTCGTCCTCATTTAGTGCGTGGACAAGTCGCGGAATGTAAGGATTCCATTTTTCACCTCGCAAAATTCGATGAACACTGGTTTGGCGATACCAATTTCACGAGAGCATTGCCTCACTGACTTTGGGGATCGTGCAAAAACCTCCAAGACGGCATCAACACTCTCGTTATCAGTGGAACTTCTCTTTCTCCCGCACCGACCTTTCAACACATCTTTCACCGTTCCTTCGGCTTCAAACTTGTCTCGTAGTTTTGTTATTGTTACCCTTTTTGGCGGTGGTATCAAATTCAATCCTCCAACGTCGTTGCACCTCAACAACATTCTCCACTTTCCAATAACATTTCAGTATCCACTTACGTTCATCGAATGAAAGTCTCACGGCCATTTTGGTTTCTAAACAAAGGAACAACAATGAGCGTGTTGCTATGCTTTTCCATCGCCGCGCCGCACAGTGGAGCATTTGCATGATTTAACTGGCCAAAAGTCGAAAAATAAATTTGCCCGATCATCGGCCAAAACGGCACATTTCAGTAGGTAGAAGCCTACTGCATCATGTCATTGTAGTTTCAGATGGATGATGCATCTGTTGTCAATGCTACGTGAGTTTTAATTAGTCACAGTAAAGCATTGTCGGTTATAGTGGAAATTAGGTCAATCAAAAAGAATTAACTTCAGTGTCATTATTTAATACAAACGTACTGTAGATCAGGGGTTGAGGCGTGAGGGAATTTCAGGGGAAGCATGAAAGGAATTCATCGCATTTTAAAATATAAACTACAAAAATTTTTAATAAATGAATTTCAACATCAGTGACAATATTCCTTTATTATATTTTTCTGACCCAGAAACGGCTGCTCGTATAACAGGATTAGATGTGCGTCTAATAAGAAACTGCAGAATTATTTGGAGGCTATCTCAAGCAGCCATCAAATAGACCCCGAGAAGTTTCAAGCTTTCGCTTCAGTTACAGCAAAATTATACATTGAACTGTATGGGTGGCACCCCATGACCCCCACCCTGCATAAAATTTTGATTCACGGTTCAAGTGTAATAAGAAATGCTATGGTCAGCTATCGGAAGAAGCAGCTGAAGCGAGAAACAAACATTTTCGGCAATACAGATTAAGGTTCTCTAGAAAGTTTTTGAGAGAAAAGTGTAACGGGGACATTATAAATAGGCTGTTTATGAGTTCAGACCCCTTTTTGAGTTGCACAAGAAAAATGCCGATGAAAAGAAGCAAGCCGTTCAGTAATGAAACAATAAAACTTCTACAGCCAGGAGAACCAAACTTAGATAATTCGGGAGAGAATTCACCAGTAAATTATGATGATGAAGGTGACGATGACGATGAAGATGACAATGATGATGATTATAATAATGATGCTGATAAGAGCGGATGCGTAAGACGTTCAAAGGATGAAGAAGATAATAGTGAAACTGATGGCAACGATTCCGAATAGAGGGCACTGAATTTTTAAGCTATATTTACTTATTACATGGTTTATTAGAATGTTTTTATTATTGTTTTATATCACGTAGTTTATTAAGTTATTATAAGCCTTCATTTATATTACAGTATTTATAAGCAAACGTTTTCAATTATTATGTCCCTGCAATTTTTATACGTATTATGATTACATGTTATCTTGTTTTTTTAAATACATGGTTTATCGTTCATGGAGAAATGGCGAAATAAATCTTTTTTTATAATAAATTGTAATTTATTTTTTCAATACAAACAATATTGAAGCCCTTTATTAGCATCTAAAAGCCCTTTATTACAAACAATAATGGTTATGTAGTTTTGGCCAGCTGTGGAGGCCTTTTACTCCACTGTGCGCCGTCTGGATCATACACAACACACCTTATATTTCTATCTCATTTCGTTGCTGAGTTATAACGTTTCAAAGAGTGTATACTTCAATTTGGGACACCCTGTATATTGCATATTAAGTATACTATACATTAATATATTTACAAATTATTTTAAAAAAAGAGATTGACAAAGCCCACGCATCTGTTTGAAAAACTTTTATACACGATAAAAATATAATTACACAACCGGTTTCTGTCCCGAGAGGGACCTTTCTTAAGCTTTCGAGGAAATATTTAGTATATATTGTACACTTAGTATACTATACATTAGTATATTTACAATTTATTTTTAATTTCAAATTCCAAAGGTGGTAGAATCTATTAGTAACTATATCTATTAGTTTAGCTAGTTTAACCTATTATTATCCCTTTTTTTTTGTTTTTGTTTGGTGTTGAAAATTTTCGACGAGAGGATCAGTGAAGGAAAAACGATTTTTCAAAAGGATCGAAGAATATAGACATAATAAGTAGGTTTATGTTGTAGTTGCATTTCAGCAATTAAATAGTATTTCCAAGTTACTAATTAAATATTTAAGAGTTTTACTTAAAAAAAAGGTCGTTAATCATCTGATTTGATAGAAGTGATTGATTCCTTATTTCTTTTTGTTCTCTTTGTTAAAACAAATTAAAACTACTTTTCCATATATCTTGAAAGCATTGTTAGCTTTCTTAGTTACTAGATCGAAATTATTGCATTTTCTGAGGAAGAAAGCATTTTCAGATAAACGTTTTATCTCAAAGAGTAATTAAATGAAGATTGTTCAGTAGCATCAAATCCACTTACCTCGGCTATATCATTGCATTTTCACTGTTAGATACGTAACAAGAAACATCTGACTCGGAGTGCAATGTGCTATTGAAAATGGAAAACACTTGTTTTTCTGTCTTAGTTGCACTTATGAACCACTAACATCTTCAAGTCAGTTCATTTAAAATTAGAAAATAAAAACAAATAGAACTATAAACTGATTAACTTATTCACATTCATAGCTTCTTTGAACCAAGCCGCCATTTTATTCTCACTTTTACTCCAATCCTTTAATGCTTCACAGAATACACACGTTTTCCTCAGGATTAATGACAAGTAATTAATACTTAATTAAATTGTTCGATGAATCTCAAAATAGTTAATATCGTGAAATAATGAGTTCACAGTTACAAGTAACGCCATTTGTAGTTCAAAAGAATCTTAACATTCCCAAATAGCCCGATACATCGCAGAGTTCATGTTGCCCGTCACAGGAACTAAGGGACCCGGCCGAAACATGAAAAACACCCCCACACCATTATGCTGCCGCCACAGAACTTAACAGTTGACACAATGCATTCGGAAAAGAAGCGTTCGCCGGGCATACGCCAAACCCATATGCATCCATCCGATCGTGAAGCGAGATTCATCACTCCACAGAACGTTTTTCTACTCCTCCACAGTCCAATGGCGGTGATTTCTGCACCATTGCAACCGATGCTTCACATTGACGGCCGAGATGTTCGGCTTGTGAGCGGCCGCTCGGCCGTGGAAACCCAAGTAGTTTAGCTCTCGGCGAACAGTCCTGCTGCTAGCGACAACGCATTATATTACAAACACATTATTTAAGACCTAGAAACAATTTAAGAACACAATTGACACGCACAATTTACGCAAAGGATTCGCACCCC
>JAFIDM010009631.1:62104941-62117566 GCA_023159025.1 Thereuonema tuberculata
TATGGGTGAAATTTTTTTTTTTTTTAATATTGAAACGCATACCCCCTAATTCTTTTCTATAAACATAGACTAACTCAAATACAAAATTTTATCTTCCTATGTTAATATTAACCTGTGCCGACAGGGCTTTAAAGTTTATGAGAATCTGTGTTTTTAATGCTTTTTGTCATTCAACTAGATCAGTTTAATTTTTTTTTTATTTTATAAGAATATAAAATAAAACATCAAGTTTAAAGTTAATGTAAGGTATTTATTTTCAATAAAAAAAAAGAAAATTAGAAAATTATCATGCAGGATATTTTCTTTTGAGGGTATCTTTTTTGCAATCTGGATACAAATATCTATGCTCTTGCACACAACGTAGCAAGAATTGCTTCTGTTCTTCTTCTGCAGTTATTAGGCCATGAAAATCTTGAATAAGTTTAACGGCTCTTTCAGCTATGTCATTGACAGCTCTTAAAGAAAGAACCTTCTTTTTTGCCTCCAAATAGCGAACATCTTCTTGCCATGTAGAAACATGTGTCTGGAGGAATTCTTGATCAATTTTCAACCGAGAAAACAAATTGGTACTCTTGACGGACACGAAATCATTTAATGATTTATCTGCAAGAATAAAATAAAGACATATTATTTTCGTTTTTAAATCTATCACGTAAAAACAATGTAAGAAATTATGTAAGTATTCCCACTCACCATATAAATAATTAGATATCTCCTCTTTCGATGGAACGTATCTTTTTCCATAATCATACAAACTCTCTCGTTGTAAATTTACTACTATCATTTCTTTAACTTTTTCTTCAACTTCGTCATCAAACAGTGATAAAACGGCAATTTCTTCAGACAAGTACCACAGATGTTGGCTGAACTTGTTCAGAGCCGCTTGAGAGATCGACTTGTCAACTGTTTCGTATTCTTTTAGCATTTTTAAAAAGCACAAATCTTGATTTGGCGCCTTCACTACAACACTGCATTGAAGCCAGGGTTTTACATACATAGTCACGATAAACAAGCAAACCTCTTGCAGTGCTCGTTTATCTTTGGTGTTCATTTTGATCTGGGATTGCAGCAAACATATTTTTAAAGAGTAAATAGCTCTAGCCATCCATCTTGCTTGGTGCATTGCTCCTGGAGGTCTAATTTTAAATTTTCTCTCATCGTCTCCTCCTAAGAAAATAATAGATAATTCGATGAGTTCCCTGTAATCATCACGAATAAAAGATTTTTTCAATTCTTCATTGTAGAAAGTCAATAATCCTTCAATCATTGTATCAGAAAAAAATAAAAGTCGTTATAGGTTTCAACAGCTGTAGGATTCACATTTTTCCAGTTGTCTCGAAACTTTTTGAATAGTGGAATATCAGGGCTATTAGTGATTTGGTGAATTTCTGTTTCAAAAACACATTTTAAGACCAGTTCATATACATGATGCCGGCAAGCAAATAGAAGCAATTCTCTCCCTAGTTTTTGTTCCAGACGTACACAAGCTCCGTTTAAATGCCCAGTGTTAGATGCCGTTGTATCACAGCACATTATTTGTACCTTGTCATCGAGGTTCCAATCAAAAAGAGCATTTGCCAAAACTTTAGCTTGTTGTTGGCCAGAAGAACTCTCCAGTCTTGGTACTGCAAGAAGTTGTTCTTTCTCTGCGAATGAAATAAGGATTGGCAAGCGCTCTTCTTTGGGACTTCTTATATCTAATCCGGGTAATAATTTTCCATCCCAGTGAAGGGTAACTACTTCAGGTATATTGTTTTGAAAATCTGATTTTATCGATTCCGCTCTATCTTTTCTACCCTGTGTGCGAATACGTTGCATAGAAGATTTGTTGATTGGAAAATCATCACAGTTAAGACCTAGGGCTTCTACTGCAGCTTGAAGTATAAAAACAGAATCCCTTATGCTTAATTGACATCTATCTAATGCTGCAACTAGCTTAGGTGTGATAAAGTCTTTCCTTCCTCTTTTTGTTATAGTTCCAGAACTGATGGATTGAGATGTCGATGGCAAAGGTTCCTCCAGACTTTCATCAGAGCTAGTAGGTTGATCCTGTTGTTCTTGAGGATGAAAAGAGTCTTGAACAGTATGAGGTGTCGACGAACTCGCAGAACACATTTGCTCGAGCCTTTTTTTCTCTTTTAGCTTTCTTTGTCTTACTCGTTCTTCTTTCTCCGTTAACTTTTTGTCTACACCAGCTAAACAACTTGGTCGTCCTGGTTCTCTTTGTCGTTGTAAAAATATTTTGTCTTCCTCTATTTTCATTCGTTCCAAAGCATCAGCGTGTGCTATGTCGAATAAATTATCTAAATTATTTTGAAAATCCTTCTCACGTTGTTTATAATAGTCTTGTTTTTTTTTTGAATTTTTCTGCAACTCTCTCCAAGCTTGATAAAGATCTACAAGTTTTTTCACACAGTTAGGTATAGCTCTAGTAGGTATTCTAGCTTTTTCCCAGAATATAATACACTCTCGAACAACAAGATTTGCGCTTTCACTGATAGTCAATTTAACTTCGCGAATATTAAAAAATAGAACTGCAAGAACTTGGCGATTAGACAGTAACTTTGCACCTTTAATTTGATGATTAATGCTACCAACCAAGAAAATACGTTTTTTTTTGCTTCGTAATTCTAGTGCCATATTTTTAATGTAAAACAATACGTGTTAATTACTCGACAATCCAAGAGCGAATAACAAAGCCGCGAGCGCGAGCTGCTTCTCGCGCTGTGCTCCTCGCGCTGTGCGCCTCGCGCGCAACGTGTTTCGATGCATGTCGGCACGGGTTGCCGTTATCCAAATAAGCTAAAAATTTATTTCCGAGTGTTTTAGAGGCTAAAGAAAAAAACTAGGACCTATGCGTTAAAAAATAAAAACTTTGAAAAATAAGGGACACCCTAATATATATATATATATATATATATTATTCCCTTTATATATATATATATTGTCAGAAATATATATACAAAGGGAGAGAGATATAATTCTCCAAAAATTGGAGAATTACAAATAATAATATCGATTAAAAAGCATTGCATTTGGCATTAGATGTTTAATTCTTTGATTCTCTGCGAAATTAAAATAAAACAATGGTAGTCCATTGGATATTTAATCTATTCCCCTCCATTTTAAATTTAAAAGAACTACTTTTATCTTCCACTCCACATAAAAATGTTAAAAGCAACTGAGCTGCAATTTTGCAACAAAAAAACAAAAAAACAAAAAAAAAAAAAAAAAACACAAGAGAAAGTGTAAAAAAAAAAAAAAAAAAAAAAAAAAAAAAAAAAAAAAAACCCACTCGAGTGAGTGTAAAAAAAAAATGTTTAATTACGACGAAACAAACACAAATGAGCTGAACGACTAAAGCCGACACTAAGTCTAATACGATTCAGCGTTTCTATTTATCTTGGCCTGTTCATCATGAGTGAATCACTGTCTGTGTCATTAACAGTCTTTATACTTTCATTTGAGTCCTTAACTTTTATATGCAATTATAATATTTTTTTTTTTAAATGTTCACCAGTCCTATTAGGTATACCTATAAAATGTATACCTGTATTATAGGTGCTGATCGATTGTTATGTATGGTTAATTAAAGATAATTAGAATTAAAAATTTATTATTATTTTCTCATCAATTACATCGCTGATTAGTTGAATTTTAATGCAGCTGATATTTTTAAAATTTTTTATTTCATAGTTTTCCTAATTAATTTGACTAAATAACTTATATTTTATATAGTTATCTAGTCTTTGACCATAGTTATTATTTAATTTTGAAATATTAAAAATTTTTAGCCAATTTTTTCTAGTTCCTATATTTTCATTATAATTTTCTTTTGCTCTTTTAACTTGATAAATATTTTTTAGAATGGTTTTATAAATAAATTTTTCTTTTATAGTTAAGATTTTGAATTTTTTTCTGATTTCTCTTTGTTCTTGTATTGTTTTATTTTTAAAGTTTATATAAATATTATCTAATATTTTAAAAGTTAATTTATTTATGTTTTTAATTTGATGTTTATTCAAAAATATCCAGCATTCAAGTCCATAATTTAGTACATATAAACTTGCAATTCGTTTATTCTTTCAGTTTACTTAAAAATTAATGATATTTACTTCAAGGCTTTTTTTAAAATGTTAAATTCATCAAATAAACGTACGTCAAACTTTACAGCAGTTTCTTGAACCTTTTTTTCTTATGCAGATGGATATTATGGCAGTAACATCAATTTAACATTAATGTTACTTATATTTGTATTCTAAATTATTGATTAGAGAGTGGAAAAAAAAGGAAAGAAAAGAACTAGGAAAGAAGGAAAATAAAGTTTCTTATTCATTTTTTTTTTTATTTGTAGGGTACAAAACTATCTGATTTTTTTTTACAAAATTATAAAAAAAATTAGCATTTCTTTAAAGTTTAAATATTTCATGATTATTCAAGATTTTACAAGATTATTCAGTTTATTAAGAAATGTTTTCTTAAATAGTAATTTTCTCTACAACTGGCATTGAAAAGCCTTTCGCAATGCTTTGATAAACCTAATATTTAAGAAAATCGTTTTCAGAAAATAATTTCCTTCCCGTTGCAGTCTCATTTCGAAGGGATGAATTTCCTAATGCGAATTGCCTGGTAATGAATCAGATACGAGAAATGACAGAGGTCAGAAATTCCTACATCACGCCCATTGCATTTGAAAGTTTTATCTTTGGCGAAAATACAATACGAATTCATTGACACCTCTTTTATTTGATAATGAAAATTAAATGAGCCAAGGACATGTTGTTATAATAGTAAGGGCGGGAATCAGTTCGCTCTCCCCTTTGAGAACAGATTCTTCCCACTGAAAATCTAATATTAAGTGTTTCGTTTCCTATGATAAGAATGTTACTCTTGTTATTTATATTATTATATCGTCTCCTTCGAACGTTCACTCAACTGTCGCCCGTTGTGATACGGTATATCTTTTATCGGTTTTCCTGTACATCTAGCCCCGAAGAACACGATTAATTGGTTCCGTGTTCTTTGAAACCGCATTGTTCGAGACTACAAAAAACAGGATTCTGTTTCAAGTGTGAAAATAAAAAAAAAAGTTACGTTTTAAATGTGTTTTTTTTGTTAAATATAAAGCTAATTTTTTTATTTTTTGAATTCATATTGGTAAACATTTCTAAGAAATACTACATAATTCAAATTAATTTTTTAATTAGTTTTGAAAAAACGTTTTATCTGAAATTTTTATTATCAAAATAAAACAAAAAAATAAACAAATTATAAAAAAATATAAAATAAAACAAAAAATAATAAATATATTTTATTTTTTTTTCAAAAGAATTACTCGAAAATCGTGTTCTTTGAAACCGTGTAATTTGAGGGACGGTATCCGTGTTCTTCGAAACTTGTGTTCTTCAAGTACCGTGTTGTTCGGGGGTTACCTATATTACGAAGTTAGTTTCTCGGTAATTACAAAACATAATTGTAGTAAGTAAATTATTTCTTAGGTATAACATTTACAAATTTGCTTCTAAGAACTCAGCTTTCATTATGCTGTTGAACAGATATCAAATAACATATTCATTTTTAATTTATCCTGCTGACACTGAACTCAGTATAAGTTTTATAAATATGATGGTTGTTATTTTACTTTTTTTGAGATGCTTTGAAAAAGTTAATATGTATAACCATCACACTTTTTTCCCCCAACTTTAACAGTTTTATTACTATAAAGAATCTAATAAAATGAGATAAATAATAAGTATTGTTGGCATATCTGCTGTGCGTAAGACCGTAACTTTTCCATTCGCTTTATTTTTAATAAACTTTATTAAATGTGGAAGGGATTTCACTTTAATTATTTCGACTTTTAGAAAATGCAGTAATTCCTTAAGAAATGGTTAAGTGAATCTTGATAAGTAGTTATTTTCTTAAAGCATAATAAGAAAGTGAAACAGCTCGAAAAATGAAGGCTGAGAAACAACTGAGCTATAGATACTCATTTCTTCTGATCTATCAGTGCATAACTTGTAATAAAGTCTTTTAAATGAAATTTCTGACTTTTACGAAATATTCACTAGATTATAACAATACGTTTCCATGGTATATTCAGTTTTGTTTTAGTAAATTAGTTATTACTGAGTTTCACTCAGTATTTAAATTTCCTATTTTTCTTTTTTTTTTGTAAAATCAAAATTGCTGTAGGCCTAAATCGAAATAAAAATTTCAAAATTTACTAATTATTGTTCTAACAATAAATATTATTTTTGTTGTATTCTTTAATAATCTACATACAGTATATCGTTTTAAAATTAGTTTTTATATTTTTAAAATTTCAACAATGTAAAAGTTGTAGAACAAATCAATCTTTGCTTTGCTACTTTAGCAGAAGTAAATATAAGCTTTTCTTTTTAAATTTGTTGTAAAGTAGGATATTCGGGATTTTCAATGAGTGAAATAACGTAAGATTTATGGGTTTTATTTGAGGGGGATGTTTGAGATAACTTCTCCTACATATCTGTAGATTACTTTATTGATTAAAGTTATTTTCTAGCATATTATCGATATAATAATTACAGTGTAATTGTAAATATATATATATATATATCAGTATATAAAATAAAAAGGGTTAAATCAAAATAGTTTTAAAATGCAATTTAATTGCCTAATCATCGTTTCTTTCCTCTTTGAGCAATATAACTTTAATAAACTACTTACGCTAGATATCTAAAACTGTAATGGAGAGTTAAGTTATTAAAAAAAATTCTTTTGATATTTATAGAGAATACATATTTATACTTAATTTTTGAACTAAAAAGCTACAGCGCAGTCACCGAAGTACCTTACTTTAGCAAAGTAACCATGCTATCTACAAAACTATACGTATCTTAGATTACTGAAACTTTAGATGGAGAAATGAATGTTACTTCGTGGAAGCTATACATTGATTTTGGTACAAATTAGTCACAATGAGAATTTAAAGCCAAATTAAGGAGGTTCGATTGCACGAATCCTCTTAAAGAATTTATCATTTAATAATTATCACAATAAATAATCATTAAATATCGAGGAAAGCTGTAAGTTTATGGTAGGCTTAGATTATCCATCATCTTTTTGAACAACTAGTTTTGAATCCTATCATGAGGGTATTCGGAAGTTGATCTACCCACTTTACCTTGTCTAGAATGAATTACAAGATAAAAAAAAACAAAAACAAAAAAACAAAACTGAACTTAAAAGAATTCTTCGATATATTCCCAAAAGTTAATAAATTATTTTTATCTTTGAACAATAAAGAAACAATAAGTTCCATCGCTCAGAAATATTAACATCATTGCAGCATCACGAAGCACGTGTACATCACATGTGACCTTGATAAGTGGTAATAAAGAGGGATAAGAAAAGCTAAAAATATGGGTCTTTACTTGGAAAAAAGTGGACGAGAGATGGCTCTGCTTTTAGAAGCTCCGGTTTCCATTTGTTTCTTTTCTTTTTTGTTTACTTCTCATATGTTTCCTTTCATCATTTTTTTTTTTACTTTCAGTAACAAATAATTCTATACATAGCTTTTCAACATACATATAATATCTCAAATAAAGCTTCGTAGACTCGTTTACAGCTATAATAAATTCAGACTTTTATTACTTTCTGTATATTAAAGGTATTATCGTGAAATTACATTACTTTTTTTTTTGTACTTAATTAAACAAGAAAACCATAATACATAATTATAATAGTCCAAGTCTGCCCTAATAATATAAAGATACTACATTTTACAATGGTACATATTTTTTTTTCTTTGAAAAGTTCCTTTATTAGAAAGAAAATATCTTATTTGTAAATCATCTTACTATTATCTATTAACAGAAAATGGAATTTGGAATTTGTTTCTTCTCTTTAAATTTAAATAATCTATTAATGATGAATTAGACAAAGCAAATCTATATACTGCATATATATTTATACATTTATATATATAAACTTAAAAAAGTTTCAGAAAAAGCAATCGTCTTCAGTATCAGAAAAACAAAAAGATAATTTGTTTTGCCGACGATGGAAGGTGATTGCGTCTTCTGAAACTCTAAATTTTTAAGTTTTAAATTTTTTAAAATTAAAATGTATTTGACCTAATTTATCTTCACTGTTGACTTTCAAACTAGACAAGCTAAAAACGATGTTTATTAAATTAATTATTATTAATAACATGTATTTCATAAAATCTTTAGGAAAACACGCATCTCGCTGTCGAAGACAAATTAATTTTTACATATCAGAAATCCGGTTGAAACAGTATTGTTCGATATATACTTACATTACTCCAAGAAGTATTTGATCAGAAATTTAATTTATATATAGAGAGAGAGATGAGAGCCGTTATGGAAGTCATGGCAGCTAATTTTTTTCTGCCAAATATGCGGCACCACCTCAATTTCCAAATACAGTGAAACTTGGATAATTCGAAGCTGAAGGAACCAGAGAAAAAGTTCGAATTATCCAAAAATTCGAATTACATATATTCTCTCAAACAGGAGAGATAAATAAAAAAGATTAACTCCAGGATCAAAGATTTAACACATAAACTTTATCTAAGAATACTGCTACATTTTTTTTCATTAAATCCCTCGCTTTTGTTTTCCTTAGAAAGACCGTTAAAATAAATAATGTAATCTATCTTAGCTGAGAAAAGCCTCAGGAACAATTTTTACCCTAATATTTTAAGGACAATCATACGAAAAATTAGAATTATCCAAAATAAAATTCGAATTATCCACGATTTTTTAACATTATTATAATACGGAATTCTAGGGACCGAGCAAAATATTCGAATTATCCAGAATTTCGAATTAAACAAGTTTCACTGTACGTCTTTTCCACTTGCTCCTATGATGTTCCTTCACATAACGTGATCCAGACCACGTTAGTGGTGCCAATCAGAAGCACAACCGACAAGCTTTCAAACGTATATTCTGGAATTGCAGTATACAGTAAAAACTGGTTTATACGTAATTGTTTGTAGGTCCTGGCGAAAATTGTATTTAATTACATATAAGTTATTTCTGAGATATACGTAACTGGGTTACACGTAATTCGCCTTTATATGTAGTATACTTTTGAAAACGAGATTGAATTGTACGTATTTTCAACTATAGATATTATCCAGGTGCACCGATATACAGCTCGGCGTTCCGTATTGATATATAATCGTCACATTCATAAGGTTTCTGGGCGGCTTTTAATGAAAGGTCGGTCAGAGACAAAAACTGTGGGAATCCAACTGAATGAATTTTCGCATTGATGAAACATGTGTTCCCTTCATTTACTTCAGTCTCTCTCTTGCAGCCATAGCAGGGCCCCCACAAGGGAGGGGTCAGTTAGTCCCTCAGCACCGGGGCCCGGCCTTCAAAGGGGCCCGGACTGAGATGTTCGGCTAATTCATATAATTTTTTTTCGGTTATGACTTCTAGACTTTTTTTTATAATTAAGTCTACATTTTATATAAACTACTTTTCTGTTTTAACATTTGTCTAGAGCAGGGTTTCTCAACCTTTTTTTACCCATGGACCCCTTTTCCCTTCTTTTTTTTTTTTGGTGGACCCCTTCATAGCTAAAAAGTAAAGGGATTATATTAATAATCAACGAAATAGTAAATGATTATGCTTTATTTTGAATGAAAACTGATTTAATAAAATTCTAGGGAGCATTTATGCACACTGGTAAATAATTCATAATAAACCATTTTAAAATAAGTGTGATTCAATGAAATCCCTGTGGACCCCGAAGAATATTACATGGACCCCCAGGGTCCATGTGGATCCCGGTTGAGAACCACTGGTCTAGAGCGAATATTTTCTAAACTTTTTTCTAAACTTTTGGTTAGAGCTGCAAAAAGTAGATGTTGGTGTTAAATTAATTTACTCTAAAAGCAATGCTAATAACTATGTGTGGCATATTTAAAAGGTAGAAATATGAAATCGTGTGGTGTTTTCGCAATATTTTTGGCTAAGAATCTATGGTTTTGACCATATCATGGAAGGGTTGGGGGGTATGTTACTGCATTTGGTACCTGGGCCCTGAATTTGATGTGGGGGACCTGGCCATGGGTAATAGAAGGAATAGAAGTTACTCTTTGGAGGAAAAAGTAAGATTTATTCGGGAAGTGAAAGATACCCCACAAAATTCAAAAGCAGAAATGGCGAGTAGCTTAAAAATAAGTTACACTACATTATGTTCTGTCATTAGTAAGAAGGAGTCAATTTTAGAAGAATGTTGAAAGTTAGGTTCAAAATCCGTAAAGCGCAGCCGTCAACAAAAGGTGAAGTTTGCAGATGTGGAAAAGTGAGTAACAATGTGATGAAAAATTAGTGAAAATTTGTCGAGTCTTTGCTTTTCATATATATTTTAGAACTCTAAATGTATAATGGTATACAGTATTTTATTCAATCCCTTAAAGTTTCTTAAAACACGAAATCAGAAAACCTCTATGAAAATGAATACACTATTTTGAAATTGACAGTTTTACAGTTATGCATATCATAAGTTGAAAACTACGTACCTACTACACAAATGTTTGTTACGAATGTTCTTATGTAAGTTTCATTAAAAATAAAGATAAACCTGAATTTAAGTAATTTATGCGTAATTTAAAATTTTCCCCTTGGAATACAATATAAAGCAGTTTTTACTGTATATATATATATATATATAGTAAAAACTGCTTTATACGTATATGCCACGAATTTATGAGCCCACGGAAGAAAATAATATATATATATATATATATATATATTATTTTCTTTTGTGGGCTCTCAATTGCCAATTGCCGAATTTTGCAAATCAAAGACATTAAATGCAAAATTATCAATTTCCATAATTTAGCACAAGTGGTAATGACGGGAAGTCTGGAGCTGACGTCGCTTACTCAATAATATATATTTTTTTTTTTTTTTTTAATTTCTAAAAGAACTAATTTAAGACTACGAGTTTAACAAAAACTACTTTATTTCGATTTTTAAAACAAAATTTGCCTGACTTTGCAATTTCAATGACATTTTTTTATTACGTTATGTTATGTGTGGTGAATGTTTGTGACAGTGAAGCCCTTTATTCTATATTAACATTAAGCCTGAAGTTCTGTCATCTTTGAAGGGCTTACACACACAAATCTATTTATAACGACAGCAAAAAAACAAAATAAACAAAATGAAAAATGGAAGATAAGAAAAAAAGTAGCTTCATTCATTCCCAATACATTCCTAATCTCATATTTTATCTAGTCTCTCCAGTGCAAGGTCATTCAAAACACAGATAAAACAAGATAGACTTACAGATTCTTCTACATCCCTTCCTATCAGCTGCTTTAATTTCAGATATCCTTTTCATAAATTCAGAATTCATTTTATGTTTAGATCATTCGATTTATTTACGTGATATTAGTAAAGAGTGAAAGTTATTAAAAAAAACTGCTATTTTAATAAAGATTTTCAGTTTTTTACTTTTAAGTCAAAAGAAATTTTCAAAACCGTCGAAAATATCTAATAAACAAGAAACTAGAAAACAACAATGGATGAGACCAAATTATTCACAAGAAACTAAAAATTTTGCATTTTTAGTTTTTTGTTGCTGTTAATTTTACCTAATTATCAACTTTATACTTATGTTATTAATATTATTAGTATTCCCCTATATTATTGTAGGTAATATGATGGCGAATTAGCATCTAATTGTTTTAAAAAGTGAATGTATGTTTGCTATACGTATGACAATGCTGCATATATTGACGGCCACTGCTTTTGTTAAGTACGAATCTCTTAAGAATTTTAGATCTTTTCTGCGTTTAGGGGATATTGATGTAACTTATATTAGAATCGGTAATATTTAAATGGACAATTTGTGGTTGTCATGAATTTTATTGAAGATTGTTCTAATACTCATGAAATCTGTTACTTACATTGAAATATAGAGAAATTGGGCATTGAGGAACACACTGTTCGTTGATGGGAAGTCAACTATCTTAATAAATTTTCAACTAAATTTTAGTGTCTTTCTGAAAACCTTTGGATAAGACAAGCTTTCTAAAAAGCCACTATTTATAAAGGAAAAAAAAAATTAAAATCAAATTAGAGTTAAATTAAGCGACCTGAAGTTTCGAATTCTTCAAATGGATAATTAGGATATTGATAATGAATGTAAGACGTATAAAATCTCATTTCTACAAAATATGATATTTAATAACTGACCAGCATCTTTGAGCATATAATTTCTTGCTTAAAATTAATTTTAAAAGATGTTAAAGTCTGAAATTTTTTTATTCTTTTAAATACAAGATTTATTATTATTTTAATGTCTTTTCATTATTTGCTAAGTAGTTTATATCTGAATACAAGTTTAACGTGCGGAACTTAGGTTAACATCACAAAATATGAACATACACGCACAAGAAAAAATGGAATCACTGATCTGTTTTTTGAAATTTCGATACCGGGAACCCAGAACAGCTGTTTCAGGCTTCCTAGCCTTCTTCAGCTGGATTCGCCCAGTATCTGACAAACCAGCGATTCCAAGAAACACCTAAAGAAAAACAAAAGTCAACAAGAAAATGGCCCTTCATAATAAAAAACAACAATATATAAATTAA
>JAFIDM010009631.1:62117666-62129065 GCA_023159025.1 Thereuonema tuberculata
TTAACTGAAGTTTGGTGCACTCGGCCATCAGTCTTTTATCAGTATTTATATCTTAATTTATTGAATAAATACAATAAAACGGGTCACACAAATTAATAATAGTGTTTTTGGAGTAAGCGCTCTTTCACACGAAGCGACCATGGTCGTTATATACATTTCAGTGGAAACTTTTACACGTGGCCGCTTGATCGCTTCTGGCCGCAAGGCCAGAATTCTGGTCGCGACATGACGCGATTTTTCAAGCGGCCAGACTGGCCGCGCGACCACCGTCTTCTATAGATTTCAATGAAGCCTTTCACACGAGACCCGATTTTCGTTGCGGCCAGAAAGTCGTTTCTGTTTATTTTCGCTTTTTGAAGTGTTGAAAAACATGAATAAAACGAAACTACATTACAGAATGAGGACTTTGACACTCAAAATTCATATTTAGAAGTTCGTGAATATTTATGAACAAAGAACATTTTGTTTTAGAAACGATTTTAATAGTATTAACAAAAATTTATTTCTATAAAAAAATGCTTCAAAACAAATTTATTTTTTGAAAACAAACAGCATCCAATGAATCTGCATGATATTTAGAAAGGCTTTAATGAAAACGTTTTTTATTATGATTATTTGATAGCATGTAAAAAAAAAAAATAATCTCAAAAATTTTTTAAAAGCACAATTTTTATTTATTTAAAACTTAAGCCTAACTATTGCACTAATAATAAATATCTTAAACAAAAATCATGATTTTATGAATTTTTTTTATCATTTAGGTGTTCGTTAAGTTTTTTTAAGTTCAAAATATCGAGTAATACCTCGACAACCCCTCCAAACATTGACTGTTTTTGAATTTTAATTTAGTTAATTACAGAATATTTTGAAAATTAAAAACAAGAAACTATCTGGAATTTCTGCTTCACAAATTCATATTTAAATTTTCAGAATTTTAGGTGCATTGGTAAGAAAAATATATAAAAGAAATAAAAGGTTTTGCAGTGGCCTGAATTGCTTGAGTCACTTTAATGAGCTTTGGCTGTTGGAGTGTTTGGCCGCGCTGCCATGGTCGCTTCGTGTGAAATATATACATAAATTAATTATTATAATTATATATATTAACTTATAAAATTTATAATAATACATTTTACCAAATACTGTTTTTGAAACAGAGCAGGGCCGGCGCGAAGGTACTTGGCGCCCTAGGAAAGCCACAATTACTTCCGATAATAATAAAAGTATTATTATTATTAATTTTTATATTTTATACACATTATTATATATGGATATCTAGCTTTAAAAAAAATTATTTTTTATTTTTCTCAAAAAAAAACAAAACAAAAAAACTTGAACAGCGGCCTGAGAAAGCACTTTCGTTTATTTAAGATGTAGTCTTTGCATGTTTGGACTGGCTAAGGGATCTTTTTGTATTTATAACAAATCCACATCTTTTGAAACTGATCATTTCTGAACAACATTTCATTCTGGAAAGCTTTGACTGTGAATTGAAACAAATTCTGTTATCAAATACAGTTATGTAATTTAATAAGAATTTGAATTTAAAAAAAATATTCTAATAAAACTGTTTTATTTGAGATTTATTGCAATCATCTGCTAATGCTAACCTTCTGATGAAACAGTTACAGAATGCTGAAAAGCAATGTCAATCACACCAAATATTGCATTTCATTATTTTCGAACTGATCGGATCCTGTAATGTATCGTGCAGTGAATCAATATTTTTTCCCAGGGACGGAAAGAGGGCATACAATTTCTGAAGAATAACACAGTTTGTTTAATCTTCGGTATATCAGTAAAAGACATATAAATTTCTTTAAAAAATATTTTTTTTTTCTAACTACAGTAGAGTCCTGCTTATCCGAGTTAATGTGGACCAAGACTAACTCGGATAACCGAAAAACTCGGTTAAAACGAAAATTGTAAATAAAATAAATCGTGTAGATTTAAATGTATATTTTAACAAATATAAAAATTATACAGATACACCATATTCAATTCATATTGTTACGATAATTAAAGAGTTCTTTTACTTAAAGTCTTTAATTGTTTTTTGTTTTACGTTACTTTGGTGTTTTTCTGCAGCAGTGTTGCCATTCCCCGATTCCAGGTAGGGGGTCATATGACGAGACGAATGAAGATTAATTGCGACCAATATTCTGCGAATTCTTTTTCGTTTTCCTGATTGTTTGTGAGATCAAGTTCAGAATTTTTTTCGGTAGTTTTAAAAAAGGAAAAAGTAGAACCAAAAAAAAAAAAAAATCCTAGAAATATTTGATAGCTCGGTTAAAGAGGAAACTCGGATTATCGGGATTTTACTTTATTTATATATTTATATTTATGTTATGCCTGTTATGTGCATTATTTTACGCAAAATTTGGCTCCCGAAAATGATGAACTTATTAAATTATTAAATGTATATAAAAGAAATAGTTATTATCATAGATATTTATACAGTTTATAAAAAAAAAAAAGGAGAGTGGGAAAATGCAATGCATTTATCACTAAAATTTGAAAACCACTGCCATATTGTCGGTGGTGAATATTTGTAAAGAGGGCATGTCTTTCATTCATCCATTAACTCGTCTATGAACAGCTCGGCTTGTTTTCACACCACATTTCATCCGGGTCGCGTCTTTCGTGTTCTTTCGACGTAGAATATAATAATAAGATTGCTAAAAGATAAGAGTAGAAAGAAACGGAAGTCGAATTCGATTTTGGGGATAACAGCAAAGATATTCACATTTGTCGTTCAAAATCTCGATTTGAAATCACTTAAGATTCAAAATTCAATACATTCAGAAAAAGAAATGGATAATTTTGAAAAAAAATACCAAGTAAATTACGTGGTTCTGACGTTGGTTTTTATATCATATTTTCAAGAAAATTAAGACAACAGAGAGATTAGGTAATGAATCGATTATTATTATGTTTTGTTTTGCTTTTTTTTTTATTATCATTTCTTAAGGTATCACCTCCCCACCAAATCTTAAAGAATTCTTTTCAGTGACACAATAACGGCTCATTTCCACCCTATCTTCGATGAGTAATCGTTGCAATTGGATGAGGCTGGCTCGACGCCATTGAGCTTCGATAAATATTTAACTATTGTTTTGTGTAATTGGATGGTTTTATGCATCATTTGACCAAGCGCCAAAATTCGATTTTGAGATATTCGCATAAACGCAAAAGCTTATATATTACTTCACATTTTTTATGGAATGAAGAGTGTTATACATCAAAAGGAAGATACTTTCACAGGACAATTCTGATCCTTATCAAAATTAATAATAACTTCAAAGGTCACATGATGAAAATCTTATTCGTTACGATTAGTCGATTGAAGTTTATTCAAAATTAATTTTCCGCAAAATTTTTGGAGGAGACTGTCTGTTCTCTTTTGTTTAGAAAAAGTCGATTTTTTAAGTCCTATTTCTATCTTTTTTTGAAGTATGTGAATAAATCAAGGTCATAAAATTTCAGATAATGGTAGAAACCCGTATAGCAAATGTTCTTATTCTTAATAATTTACATATTAGACGATGATCAAAATCGCACAATCTGCAGTCTTTAAGATAAAAGGTGCATTAATTGTAAATACTTTGTCAATGCATCATGGATAGACTTTGACTCCAAAGATCCTAGTAACACCATAGGCTATCTGTTTTAAAAGATGAAGACCTAACATTAATCACTTAGGGGAGACCGGGGCAGAGCGGTCCACTTTTTTTTGTGGAATTTTTTTCTTTTTTTTGTTAAGAGATTTTCCATTGCATTTATTTTTGTCAGAATCGGGAACTATTTAAGAATGTAAATACTTGATTTCATTTCATTATGTTCATAAATAGAATTGGTATTAATTCGCAAAGCAAAAATGGTAGAGTGGTCCAACCTGCCCCGACCACGGGGCAGGCTGGACCACCCCATGGGGCACGTTGGTCCGGGTAAAAATAACAACATTTAAAGTAAGTTTTTTATTGAATATAAAATAACATGCCATTTAGGATATCATGAACATACCATTTACCTAAGGTATTACATATTCAAGTGAAAATTTAAAATAATCATTATACAGTTGAAAGTCGTAAATGAATAACATCAAATAGGTTTACATTGAATTAATTAATCACTTTCACTAGAGAAATCTTGTTTGCAGTTGAGGCATTCGTAAAATAAACCCCGAATATCATTGGCTACGCAGGAACTATGGGCCCATCTCTTACACTGCGTTCATTGAATCCACTCCTGCCATGGTTTGCTTTTTTTAAAGTTCTTCAAACAGGAGAGCCACACAGCATCTTCATCATCTTCATCATCACTAATCATCTGTAATTGTTTCCTCTTTATCCCTTTGCCTTTGCTTCTATTTGTTTTTTTGTTTATGTTGCTTTTAGAGACTGTTGGCCGAGTCATGTTTTTCGTTGCTACTCTTTCTTTTCTTTCTTTAGATTTTCGTTGCTCTTCTAGCAGAGGTTTTTTTACTGGCGTATCCGTCAGTATTGCCGTTGATCTTTTTTTGTTCTCTATTAAGATTATTAAGATTATATTGTTACTTATGCCATTTTTAATGCTTTCTAATGTAACAAAGTGTGTATAGAATTTATATTTAATTTAGAGTTTCACTTACTGAAAAATGTGTTAGTTCACTTAGGGATGTAATTGTGTGTGTTTTAGAATACGCTCCCTCTCCTGAAATGTTTAGACTGATTGGGTGTACTTTTTGCCCGTGTGTTTCAGATTCATCAACTGATCTAATTTTTCCCGCCAGAGTGTACTTAACTTTTCTTCTTTTTATTCTCATGGGAAAACGAAACAGATAAAACCACGTGATCACTCAATCAACGCACAACTGTTTTTTCGAAGTTTTTCTTTTTCTTTCGCACATATTGTTTTCTAAATAAGCTCAAACCATTAAAATAATATTTAACCATGAAATATCACAATAATAATATACAAGACTTTACCAAATACAAAAATTCAAATACATAATTACAACAATAAAATTATTAAAAATCAAAATATATTCCCTCAGAGACCAAGAGTTTAATCGTGTCATGTTGCCAATTCCACAACGTGACAGTTTCCATAGTTTTTAATTAGAATTTAATAACAGTTAAATTTGTAAATTGACTATTTTCGAAGATTAAGATGCCTTCGCACGAAGTCTTCCCCTATTACGTTACTTGCTGAGAGGAATTACTAAAGGGATAATATCCTTTAATAATATAGGCTACACACAATATATAATAGCCTAAGTAAAAAAATATACAAAAAAATATAATATGTAATAATATAATACAATATAATATAATAGGCCTAATAAATATATAATATAGAAAAAAAATTGAATGTATAGTGCCTAAATATTTTATTGTTAAAACAGCGGGGCAGAGTGGACCACTGGTCCAATGTGCCCCGTGTCGTTCGGTCCACTCTGCCCCATCGCCTTTTTGGAGTTTCCTTCAGTTGTAACTATCGACTACTTTAAGTATTCAATTCATACTACAGCTTAAAATGATCTTTAGATTATCGCCTTCAATATGAATATTACGGTTATGTTATTCAATGCATCGCTGAACGGCAATATTAAAGTAAAAACAACACTAAACATTTACTTACCTAGACAAAAGCAAAACAATCGATCACCTCACTGTCACCAATAAGCCGAATTCACTGACGCTTTTGTGGTAGCAGCGCCACAATAGCACCAACCTTCTTTCCGATTTTTAGCGCATTCTAGCGTCTACACGAATTACTAAAGTCAACGGTCCACTCTACCCCTAGGTCCACTTGGCCCCGGTCTCCCCTACTTACTTATTTTAATTAACTTCTAGCAAACCGAGGATTTGGATAAATGATTTAAGAATTTAATATTTTAATTTGCCTAATTAGGATGTCATGTTCAACAGTTGCTTCGACAACATTTCATAGATCGTCGGTCGCGCATTCCCACCACCTTCGCCAGATTTTAACCCCTGTGATTTTTGGCTTAGAGATTACCTCAGAAGCTTCATTTATCGGAGCAACATTCTTCACCTGCCATATTTGAAAAATAGAATAGTATTGCACACACGAAATATCTCAGATTAATTGCGTTCTGTAGCCAAATATGCTGTCACTCAGTATCAGCTTTGGTCCTGCTGAACGACCAACACATTGAACATTGCCTCTCATTATTCTTGATAGCTCCATGTAGTCTCAGTCAGCTCTCGATGCTATTAACTAAATAATGTATGGAATGAATGAATAAAAATAACTCGATAACTTGGTAAGCCGTTGTTTATGGTTCCTTTCCCATTCACACATCCATTCAGTATATTACTGTAATTGGTACCCTCAATCCCCACATTTCTCCCTGTCAGTCATTTTTTTGAACTTTTTTTTTAATTGCCGAAATCTTTTCCTCATGATCTGGAATGTATACATCCATATCTGATATTGTTTAGTCCATAGATTCTCTCTCCTGAGTGCTCTGCAAAAGGATACTTTAATTTGAATCACTTTGTATTTAAATCCACTAGACTATCTAGTTCGACACATTCAAATGGGCTTCAAATATATTTCACATATCTTTAAATGTTTATAATACATTTTTATATTCATTTGTAACCCTCGGCGTTTTTCAAAAAGGTTCTATTGTGGAAATAAGAGGACTGAATAAGTTTGGTGAACCGCAGGATTAAGCCGTGAAGCAAAAAAGGTTGAAAAACACTGCTCTATTGAACAACGGCTTTTGTTTTGTGAGACTCATACAATCGTTCGACAATAGCGGTGTAGCAATAAATAAATTAAAATCTCTCGAAATCTATTTTATATATATTTAGTTGCATTACATATAGAGTTAGAGGTAGCAAGTTTTCAATTAATATATAAACTGGGCAATTAAAACGCCATTTATGAATATACAGGGTGTCTGAAAAGTCCCGCACCATAGGCTAAATCACAGTATTTGTTCAATATATCCTCCGTTCTGTTCCACACAGGTCTGTAGGCGAAATCGTAGGTTGTTAGGATAACCTAATTTGGCATTCGTCCTCGATCCTGGTGCGGAGGTTGGCTACTCTTCACGCGAATCTTCACGCTGTACACCTGAAAATTCAGACCCCCCCAGAATGCAAAGTCCATCGGATATAAATTCGGCGAGCGTGGATCTCATTCGACGGGTCCTCTTAGACCAATCCAGTGTTCCGGAAACATGGTATCCAGCCAGTCTCGCACAGACCTGGTGTAGTGCGGTGGGGCGCCGTCTTGCACTGAACCAAACAGAATGCGCTCCAATGGCGTCCAATGTCACCATTAGCCAATCTCCCAACATTGCCAGATAATTTTCGCCGTCCACAGTTTCTTTGAAAAAAAAACGGGCCAATGATAGGATCCTTCCAGATGCCGTATCACACCCTAACGCTCCTGCTGTGGACTCCTGCTGTGTGCTCATACCAATGGATGTACCAAGGGATCGTACCAATGGATGTTCTCCTGAGACTAATAGAGCAGATTGTTTATTTACTTCCCCTATCAGGTAAAATCGGCCTCATCAGAAAACAGCATCCATCCTGTCTAAGAACCAAGCACATGTTTCCACCTGCCGGTCAAAATAAAACAAAAAAACTGAAAATTTTACCATTTGGCCTAATATGCGGAGCTTTTCGGTCACCCTGTAGTAAAGCATTTTAATAGCATGAAAGTATTTTAAAAATTTATATACTCAGCAGCAAAAAATATATTGTAAGTAATGATAGTTTGACAACATTAAAGTAGAACACAAATCTACATTTTTAAAAAGCTCTTTAATAATAATAATAAAAAAAATATTGTAAATTCTATTGATTTTCTCTGAGTATTATGCCCCTCTTCGTTTAAAAATAAGTAAAATAATAGAAAATTAAAACGCATTTAATAAGAAAAAATTTTAATCAAGACAACGAAGAAATCGTACAATTTCAAGTTCGATATATATTTTACTGTAAACATTAAGATTCGAAATTAATAAAGCCAGGGCCGCCCAGAGACTAGTGGTGGCCCCGGGGCAACATTTGGATTTGTGCCCCCCCCCCCACCCCGGACAATCCAATTTTAACAACCAAAAAAAAAAACAGAAAATCCTATTTTAACAACCAAAAAAAAAGGAAAATCCAATATGGCGGGGCCCCTCAGGCCTCATGTGGCCCTCTTTTTGTGGGTCCCGGGGCAATCTGCCCCTTTTGCCCCCCCTCTGGGCGGCCCTGAATAAAGCTGTAAATAGATTGTATCATGACTATTATCAAAAAAACGAAGGAATAATCAAGAGAAAGATTAAAATAATGGTAGAGTGGATTTTAGATTGGATGCACAGTATATTAGATCTACTGACAGCGAGTCAGTTGTAGGCTTAAATCCAATATAAAAATAAATAATGGAAGAAATATAACACAAATAGGTTTTTGAACAGGATAACAGTATATTTGGGCAGTATTATATTGAAGCAATGTTCAGCAATTTTTGAGATGTAGTATGATTATTAGTTAAATAACAGTTAACGTTAGTGCTCAGATTAATAGTGGGGGATGAAAAAAATATTTTAGTGATGTTCAATATTTTTCTCTTGATCTTTTCTGTGAAATGAATGCCTTGATGGTGCCATGATAATGTCAGGTAAATTTGTTCATATTTTAAAATTCTAACGCTTATAATTTTAACTGAATTTAACTGATTAAGAAAATATATTTTAATTTCTTGATTTATCTAACCCAAAGCTTGGAATGCACAGTAGATTTGCAATTACGAACGAAGAAAATACATTTAATTTTAAATTTACTTCTTGTTAGTTTACGAAGAGGTGATTAAGAAAACACACGAATTCATATTAAACAGTATTTTTAAGGATTAAATCTTGGAGGGGAAGAAATTTAGAAGAATCAAATTTAGTTTGGACTATCCCTTAGTATCATCATGGGAAATTTGAAAACGTACCTAAATTCAAAAATTATCTGAAGATTGACCTTTAAAGTAGACAACATGAAAACAAAAAGCAAATATTCCTCCCACCATGAAAGGAGAGCTTAGAGTAATATTTCCTGTGGTTGAAATCTCATAACATTCTCTTAACACTATTCGATTTTTTTTTGTTTTGTTTATTTAAAGACTTACAAAAAAAAGAAGTGTTGGACAAAAGTACGGTGGCCGAGTAGCACAATTAAAGACTTTTCATCTAGCTTACAGGGTCATCCATCCGAAAAAAAAAATGTTCATTAAATTTCAGATTTAATTTAATCCTATTTCTTAAAAAAAAAACAAAAAAACAAAAACAGGTTTTATCTCAAATTAAAAAATAAAATGAATAAATTGACAAAATTTTGTTTTTGAATTAAATTCTGCATGTTTTTGTTTGCAGGATTTTTTTTGGATTTTATTGAATATTTATTGTTTAGAAAACGATATTAAATATTCATGAATTGTTTTAAAAATAAAGGAAAGATTCAGGAGTGGAAAAGAACTTTCATTTATTTGTGGCTAGATCTTATTGTAAGCTCCTTCTTCTTTTTCTTTTAATTTTCATTTTTTTTAGGCCTATAGCCTGAGCTCTGTTACCTAGTTATTGATAGGTCCTTAGTGCTGTCAGGTCAGATGACAGAACTCACATTATCAAAGTAGATTACGGGTATAAGCAAACAGAATAAGAACCAAGGTCAGCACATGAATAAATTGCCTTTCTGATTCAATTATTGGAAGAAATCGGGAACGGCCGTTTCGTGCTGCATGGAACTCATCAGCCCGATCCGCCTTCCCTGATAAAAGACCCAGAAAGGCCACCGTCACACCTGGCAGTGATCCCCGAAACAAGAAAATCAACAACAATAAATGTAGTGCTAATTTGCGATTACGCATATTTCTGGAAGAAATCGCCATGTATACGGCTTCTAAAATACAATATGTTTGTATATATGAATAGATGCATGTATATATTATGCATATATGTATGTACTGTATGTATGTAGGTAGCATTAACATCAAGATAGGTAGGTAACATTGATGTGACTATGAGTATGTATTTTTGTTGTACTAATGAGTAGCCATTGCCATTATGATTACAAATATACAGGGTGATTCACAAAGTACAGAAAAAAATAGACCTGAAAAGAACGAACATCGAAATATTGTTCTAAGTCAAATTCCGTTGTGATTGATCGGACTGATTGCACCGGAAACGCACGAACTTCTCTGGGACTCTTCGGTAAAAGAGGGGTCTTCTCCGGCTTAGGTTTTAGCTTCTCCGTGAGCAGGTGAAGGCGAACAGACTTCTCAGAAACTCTTCGGTAACAAGTGCTTCTTCTTCGGCTTAGGTTTAACTTCTTCGTAACCGAGCGCCTCTCTCTCTGTCTGTCTGTCTGTCTGTGTCTCTAGGTGGAGAACACTCTCACTGGTCTCCTGCCCACAAATCCCACTGAATTTGCAGCCTCCGCGCTGCCTTATAAACGCGATTCCACCCTCCCTTTCACTCTGGAAGAGTCCACTCTTGAGAGGGAGACTGCGTCGGGCGAAAATACTATTAACTGAGGTGGATTGGAGTCAGTTGACTCAACTTTCTAGAGGGGGCGGACAATTCCACCGGTAACAATATCAATGGGAAAAAGTTAATTAAAAATAAGAAAAAGGAGCGGAAAGACAATGAAAAAACTCAATACCATAGGGATTTTCAATGCAATGTACATATCAATGGGAAAAAGTTAATTAACAATAAGAAAAAGGAGCGGAAAGACAATGAAAAAACTCAATACCATAGGGATTTTCAATGCAATGTACATACCAATGGGAAAAAGTTAATTAACAATAAGAAAAAGGAGCAGAAAGACAATGAAAAAACTCAATACCATAGGGATTTTCAATGCAATGTACATATCAATGGGAAAAAGTTAATTAACAATAAGAAAAAGGAGTGGAAAAACAATGAAAAAACTCAATACCATAGGGATTTTCAATGCAATGTACATATCAATGGGAAAAAGTTAATTAACAATAAGAAAAAGAAGAGGACAGAAAATGAAAAACTCAATAAAATAGGGATTTTCAATGCAATGTACATATTCATGGGAAAAAGTTAACTAACTATAAGAAAAAGGAGCGGACAGAAAATGAAAACTCAATACAATTGGGATTTTCAATGCAATGTACATATCAATGGGAAAAAGTTAACTAACTATAAGAAAAAGGAGCGGACAGAAAATGAAAACTCAATACAATTGGGATTTTCAATGCAATGTACATACCAATGGGAAAATGTTAATTAACAATAAGAAAAAGAAGAGGACAGAAAATGAAAAACTCAATATAATAGGGATTTTCAATGCAATGTACATATTCATAGGAAAAAGTTAACTAACTATAAGAAAAAGGAGCGGACAGAAAATGAAAAACTCAATACA
>JAFIDM010009631.1:62129165-62155018 GCA_023159025.1 Thereuonema tuberculata
ATCTTTACTTAGGAAATCATGAAATTACTTATTTTTTCATCAAATTACATCATTTTTAATTAAACAACAAAGTTATTTTGGAGGAATTTGAAAATAAAGCGAACGATTTCACGAAGTTTCAACTAGAAGGCATTGGAGGGTTAACCAACATCACGTGATCGTGACGTCACGTTAAACATCCCCATTGTTTATTGAGCAATGTATTTATCATTGTTGTGCCTTTATCTAATTTGTTTTTACAATGTGTTTCCAATTAAATTGTAAAAAGTATAAAAATTAATTACGAAAATTACTTACAAAAAGATTTTAATTATTTTATTATTCTAATTAATTATTATTCTAATTATAATTCTAATTAATTAATTCTAATTACTTAAAAAAAAAAAACAACTATCTGAATTATTATTTGCTCTTGATTATTTAACCAACAATTTTGCTTTTTTTGCTTTTTTTTTTTTATCATAAAACATTAAATCTCCGATTAGATATTTCAGTCTTCATTCTTATGTAAAAAAACAAAACAAAACAAGAAAAAAAAAAACATCTTAAATTATAGGACAGTGCTTTTTCAGTTATATTTTTATCTTATTCTTATTGTAAAAAAATAATAATAATAATAATATAGATTTGCAGAGTAATTACTTATATTCACTATCGTATACGAAATAACTACACAACTCGAAAATCTTTTTATAGATTTAATTAACAACTATTGGTTTATTCAACTTGATAATTTCAAGCTTACAACTATTTCAAATTCTTCATAAATATAAAAGTCAAAGTCTTTAACGTAATGTCCTTTCCTTGACTTTATCACCAATCCTCGATGATCAGCAAAATCACTTCTATGAGATTATCTTGCGGCAAACACATAAAAAAATATATAGTTCACTACCCGACGACTTCTATTAGATTTAATCTTAAAAGTTCTGCAAACGTAACGTCAGTATTTCACTGAAAACTCATGAATCATTTCTCCAATTTAGGCACTAATAATTATTTCTCCTAATAATCTTCCTATTTCATATTATACTCTGCCTTTAAGACCCTAATTATTATCTCGATATGAACAACCGCCTGACACTCAAAGAAATATCCATCTTCTCACGATTCGTTGTCTCGTGTCTCGTGCAACAATTAAGTCAACACTCAACCAAGCTCGTAGATATCACAAAGCATCTTCGTGCCAACAATGCATCATCTGCGCTTCTGGTAAATGCAAAAATAGCTGAACTTCGAAGATTAAACCAATTGTCCTAATTGAGAAAATTAAATTGTCTAAGCAAACTTTTAGGGTTAGAAATTTAGCACTACAATTTCTACACTTATTCTTATTTTTATCCCATTTTATAAAGATTTTAACGTGTGTTTTATATGCTTTATATTAAAAAACAACTATGACTTACACATAAATCAATTCATTTGAAAAAAGGATTTGAAAATAAAACATGCTAAAAAATGTTTTATCCCATTTTAGAAAGTGGAAGTGAATTTTTCTTAACCAGTAAATTTTTTAAAGTTTTGAGGATCAGGGCATTTTGAGGTCTTTTAAAACAAATCCGCATTTTTAATTAAATATAAATTTCCTCAATCTTTTTTTAAGAAAATACTGTTAAAAAATATTACTTCTCTTTTCTTATTCAGTAATTTATATTTTAAGAAATTAACTTTAAAGTAATTTCTAAAACAACAATTGTACATTTGAAACCTTGCTTGTCTGTTATCTGATTCCAGTTCAAAGCTGTTGTTCTGCTGTTTAGTAAATAAATTTAGAGTTCAGTTACGTCTTCGTAATAAACTTAAAAAACATTAAAGCTAATTTTAAAATCTCAAAAATAGAAAGCACAGCCTTGCCTGCTTTTCAATTACTATACATTCAAGCTCCATTTTTTACTAACTTCTCTAAAGAGAAACAGGAAATTCAAACTGACTTAAATTGGCAACAATTTGTATAAAACTCAGCCTTCCTGTATTACTTAAACAATATCCTTACGACTGTCTTCTTGCTTGTAGTCAAATACTTTTTATTTTCGAATACGACTGAAATAAAGTTTTAATGGCTGCAATCTTCACTTAGGGCTACTATTGTGAAATCAGAAATTCACATTTTTTTTTTAAGTTCTCAACAATTAAGGCCGTTAATATCGCAAGGGAAAACAATTCTTAATCGTAGTAGTTCCGAGAATTCAACTGTCCTAATTCTAGAGGGTAAGTTATTTGGTACTCGTTCAAATCTTCTCGATGCATATTATAACCTAAAAAACGAAAGGCGTTTCTTGGTCAACATAAAACACCAAATCAACAACAACCCACTCATGCAGAGATTCTATTAACTTTGAGAATACCTTCATAAGGAAAGAACAGCGAAAACCAATAGTATATACTTAGATGTTTCTAAATCACTCTTACTGCCTGAAATCGAAAGTATTTTAAGTTTTGAAATGATTCTAATTTTAATAACTTTTAAATAGTGCCGGGCGTTGAATGTAGGAAAATGCTTGTTTTTGAATGGATTAACTTGTCTTCTAGTTGGAGGAGCTGATTTCAATTGTTTTAAATTCGGACTGGATTTTTTTCTACTGTTACTTCTGCTTCAGACAAGTCCCAAGTTCACTCAGCCCTCTGATAAAATGGATTTCGGATTTCTTTCCCTAGGATTAAGGAGAGGGCAAGCGTAGGACCGGCCCTCCGACTTCGACCAGTTCCATTACTCAGTGATTGTAAGAGAATCCTGCACTGCCTATCCTCATAAGAGATAGGAACGAGATACTTTAACCCAGTGCTCTCAAACTCATTTTATTTCAAGGCCACAATGAGCTGTTTCAGTCTTACCGAGGCCCGCAGTTGAGTTCGAGACTTATTGAGGGCCGCAACTGCAGAAAGCAAAGTTGACGAACCTACGTATCAGCTGAAATAACAATATACCACTACTAATTATTTTTTTTAACAATTCAGAAAAAAAAATATAATTCATCAGATAATTTTTCTGAAAAGATATTATTAATCATTAATTACAAGTATAAGGCGGGCTGCACAGCTTTTCACCACTGCTTGAGACCACTGTTTTAAACTAATCTGTAATTTTTAGTACTATTATAATGCATTCTTTGCACGAGACATTACTATCCGAGATATTCATTAATTGTAATAATTTTAGAACAAAACTATGAAACAGACTCTTATGACATGCTTCTTGTGTTAAAACATGTGGACAGTCGGTTGACGGACTCAATTTCCTTTTCAAATGTTCCTGGTAATAACGAACATAAACCAAAAATAAGACTCAATGAAGTAGAACCTACTTAAAATTATCAGGACAAGTGTAAATGAGATGTAACAGTCAAATCCCATCCTTTCAATTGTGATCGGATGAGATTGTGATGATCGGATTGTGATATCTTTTTTATTATTTATTTGTAATATCAATAAAAGGGAAGTTTTAATAAAAAAAATTATTAATGATAATAAAAAGAAAAAGTTTATCTCATTACATTTCTTTTCAAGTTATTTGTTAATAATAAAAGCACTGACTGAAAAATCTATACTACGTATAGATGTAAGATGTAAATATTCAACTGATAATGTTAAAACAAGGGATTGCTACCATTCAATATATATTCTTAACGCTCATCCTTTTCTCCATTTTTAGTTGCCCGTCTTACAACTAAAATTTCTCAGTAGCATCTCAGGTTTTAGGCTTACCGCAGTTTACGGTTCAAGTAGTAATAAACAAGGTTAGGAATGTTAGTTTCAGGTTTTAATTAATCTGCAAAATAGGTCTGATTCATGAATGTTCTGGACAAATAATATAACTTTTAAGTTACAATTAAGTTTGTATATATTTCTAAAAGTGAAATAAAGAGTTCATTATTATTATTTAGATGCTCAGTTTATTTTTATTTTTCATATTAATGAATAATAAGCCTATTTACAAAGTTTAAAGACCCTTTCCTTGAGGTTTTTTTTTTTCGGATTATAGATAATGATTAATTTATTTTCGTTTCCTTAATTCCATTGTTTTATTGTATGAGTTTTCGCATCGTTGAAATATTACTCTTTAAATTGAAGACAGACAAAACTTTGTTGCCTAATCCAACAGCTTTTATTCTTTTTATTTACTTTTTTTTTATTATCTCTCAGTCACAAAAGAGTATCTTCAACAACTGTGGAAATGAATTGAAAGAGGTGGTAGGGGAATACTAAGTTGCCGCAAATAAATAAATAAAAAAAAAAAAAAAACACTTTTGGCCTTGCGGTGAAATTCCACGGCCGTCGTGCAGAACCTTGTCCGATGCACGGTTTGCGAACACGGAAGAAGAGGTATTTGCCCTGTGATTCTGATCGATTCTGGCTCGGTGCAGCTTTTCAATGTAGCGAAATTCAACAACGCTTTTCGAAAAGTGCACAAAAAGAATACGAGTTTGTATGAAGAGCGAACTGGCATTTCACGTGACCACGTGTAGTCTCTCGCGGCTAGCAACAGGTCCCGCAACTTTTTTTTTTTTCGGTAGTTCGGCCCGCCTCTTCATTAGTAATACCTGGTCCCGTCTCGGCGCTTTCCCAGCAGGGATAGTCGGAGCAGTTCTCAGAGCAAGTGACGTTAAGACTTTGATTCTCAATGACCTGTTTGCTGGATCAAACTGTTAACCTACTCTTTTGTTAAATTTGCACTGATCGTGGCATAACCTGCGGGCGCCACAGTAACTCGGAACGTAGGCGGGAAAGCGCCTCCATATTCCTGCACAGCGTTGCTTGCTCCGGAAGTTATAAAAAAAAAAAAAAGAAGGGGAAAAAAAAGCTCGCCGGCGAAGTTTCTCTCCGCGTGTGAATGACTCCGAAATCTCTTCGTACAAGTGTATTGGAAGAACGCTGCGAGAACCCTGAAGTTGGTCTTCGTAAATGGAGAGAAAATGTCACGTCAGCAACAGGTGGATACAAGTACACTGTGGTTTGCTTAAAGCGATACGATTACTCTCAACAGGTGTTTCCCGAAATGTGCCACAGTAATGCCGGTAATTGTAAACCCAAAGTCAATTCGATACGATTCATTCTGCGGTGCTTTTTTTAACCCTAGGATTTGGCAACGAGAACTGGTATGTAAATTACAAAATCCCAAAAGTAAATGATTTTAGTTCAGTGAATATCTATTTGCCTGAGACCTTCAGAAGAATATAAACCTTAATTAATTCTTGCTGCAAACTGCGATGCTCCTTATGATGCAATTAAAAACAAAACAATGCTGTCCTGGGATCACTGACAATTTCTGACCTTCTGACCACGATAATACACAGTGTTAAGGGATTAATAATATGTTAAATCGTGTCAATGCTAATCAGCGATTTGTGAAGGTCTTTGGCACTGTACGGAAGAAATTAGGAGGAAAATAGGCCTACTAAAGGGTTGACAGTGTAGATGTGGCTGAGACGAAGCGTCGAGCCGTGTCTTCCTTTCTGTGGGCGTGTAATCAAACACGTGGAAATCCTGAATTATAAAGCAGATTTTTTTTTCATTTATTTAGGAAAAAAAGTTGTTGTCTTGTTTTAGCAAGTTGTTTCTTTTTCTTTTTTTTTTTCTTTTGTGAGGTTCATGGATGATATCAGGTGTAGACAATCTCTCTCGACAAAACACGTGCCCATCAATGTTACCCAAACGAACAGATGTCAGTCAATGTTACTTTGATATTGGATTTAAAATCATATTTAAAATCATGTGGTTTTTCTTCTAGGATTTTTTTTTATTTGATATCGAAGGAATGGATGATTAATCTTAATAATGAACCATTCTTTATTAGTGAGCTTAATATAATTAATGACATTGTGAAATCATTTTAGTCTATTTTTGGAATAATTTTGAAGGAGCTCAGTTTCCCAGGCTGCCGCATTGATGCATTAGTGGGCGTTCGAAGCATACATTCATGGCTCAGGTGGAGTTGCAGCGGCAGAAGGCGAGGGAGGACGCCTCTTCGTCTCCTGAAGTTCCTCAGGTGTTCGTGCGCACTCGGATCCGTCAGACGTGGAGTTCCGTGCCGCAGATGAAGCTCCGTGTGGCCCGTAACGGGGATGCGGAGGAAGAAGAGGCGGGAGACGATGAAGATGAAGACGATGTCTCGCCAAGTGACGGCGAGCTGTCGGATCGGCACGGCGGTGGCTCGACTTCGCCCGGCGAGGAGGTGCGGCCTCAGCGCACCCGGATGTCCCCGCTCAGCAGGCGAACGTACACCATCGAAAAGGAGCGACCGGGCAGCGTCTCCCCTACGAGGATGATCCCCCCGAGCTGGGAACCGCAAAGGATCGATGTAGAGAGGGAGATTCAACATCACAAAGTTCTAGCTGAGCTTGAAATTGGCCACCTTAGAGCTCAAGTGTCGGCCCTTCGCCGAGCGAAGGAAAAACTTGAGCGGCAATATAGGGCAAAATGTGCCGCCGAGCAGGAAGCGACGGCCGAATTGAAGAGAATGAAAACTGGTCTTGCCGGTACCCAACAACAGCTCGTTGCCGAAGCTAAGCGGGAGGCTCTTCGAGCGTCCCGCGAAATTAGTCGGCTTGAAGCAAACCTTCAACAACGTGAACATGAATTAGTGAAGATGATGGGAACAAATGTTAAACTTAAGAAAGAAAAAGATACATTAATCGATAAATTAGTTAGATGGAAAAATGAGCGAACTAAAGAAGTTACAAATACTCTGGTAAGTAAATTCTCCCCTCTTTTATGTTATTATTTACTTTTACAATGATGTGAATATAAATCGTATAAATATACAGTATATCGCCATTTCTCAATAAATTTTAAACCATTCCTTGTAATTATATTGGTGAATTACCGTTATAATGAAAATAGATAACTTTAATAATAATTTGCTAAACTTCATTTATCATTTAATTAGAGGAGTTTTCTTTACAGCTATTCATACTGACAAAACTAATAATTATTAACGACATAATATAATAAACGTGCAAAATTATTAAAATCTCAAGAAAAATTAACATCTATTTTTTTGAGTCGATACTGTCATTTGTAAATTGATTTGAACAGATTTCAACATTGTCAAATACATATATATTTTTTAAGTGAACTCATTTTTTTTTATATCAACATTCTCATGAATAATTAATAAAAATTCCAATGACCAAGTTTTGTAGAGAAACCACTTGTTCTATGAAGCATCGACAGAAAACTACAAACAAAATGTAAATTACAGAAGGGAATTTATTTAAAAAAAAAACTTGAAGTGCCGCTGGTTAGAGAAGTGAAGTTAACTCATTCAGAATTACCGCCAAATGTTGTTATCATTTTAATGCTGTAATAAAACAGTCACTCGCTAAAAGGCAGCGAAATAGTTAGTCATGTTGCCACGAGATTAAGTTGTTATCTTTGATAAAAATTACATTAACTAATATTAAACAAATGTAATTAAAGTATAGAAATGCATTAAGTGTGATTATATAGAATACTTTTTTTTTTTACTTTAGTATAAATTGGAGATCACAATAAATATGTAAGAAATATTTAATTTTCGGCTAATTTTAATAGTCTGGACATTAAATCATTGCCTACCACTGTGAAATAAATGTGCTTCGAAACATCATTTAAAATTAATTGTTGAAATTCTCCTCAAAAGTAATTTACGACTTAAAAGAAATTCACAACTTAACAATGACTTTTCTAGCAGCTGTACCTATCAATTTAAAGATTAATCTTTGCTAGATCTTGACTACAACTCAACAATAGCTGAATTATTCCCAAGATAAGGATTTGATTTGTTTTAAAGTGTGATTAATGGAGGAAAGACAGCTATTGTAATTGGATTAATTCTAGGAAGAGCTTGTGGATTTACGGTAATTTTACAGGAAACGAAAAAGGTTAGGAAGGTCATGAAATAATGTCTGTCAATGATACTTTTTTATTAAAAGTAACATTAATTTTATATAATTAAAATTTGGAATCTTACAAAGTCGAGACTATAAAAAATAGTGGAAGAAAAGATAAAATTAGCCTTAAATAGATACGTCCTAAATATATTAAAATTAGATATTTTTACTTGTTTTTCGTAAGTTTCCAGTGATACGTAATGTAATAATGATTCTATTCTTTTTGTCCATATTCAGAAAATTCATTACCTAAGCCATGGCTGTATATAGTCTACATTCAAACGAACATCCTTCTGTTAAATTTGATTAAAACATTTTTTAATTTGATTAAGAATTTCTTTTCATCAAAAATTTTTGTCACACAGTTAAGATTATTAGATCAATATCTTTTTTTTGTACCTAAACACTTTCTCTTGATTGTTTATTGTTTGTTTGCTTCGAAATTTCTTATATCTGTAGAACACTATAGTTCTAAGGTGCGACCGAAATCACTTTCAGTTTTATTTGTGCAATTGCTATTATCGTTTTTCTTTCTTAGATATTAGATATTTTTTTTTCTTTTTAAATTATATTAACAGCTATTTTTAATGTGTTACTGACTGAAATTCCAAAAGCATTCTTATTTAAAGACATTAGTTAAAATAACGACAAACACTCATTTAAAATTTAAAAGTATATAATTAAAAATACATTACAAACAGGAGCTTTCGGAATCTTTGACAGATTTCCTTGTCAACACCTTGTCAAAGATTCCGAAAGCTCCTGTTTGTAATGTATTTTTAGTTCTATATTTTTAAATTTTAATTGTGTGTTTGTTGTT
The DNA here is from genome assembly GCA_023159025.1 of Thereuonema tuberculata. Lineage (NCBI taxonomy): Eukaryota > Metazoa > Arthropoda > Chilopoda > Scutigeromorpha > Scutigeridae > Thereuonema > Thereuonema tuberculata. Next base: position 62,137,854 of record JAFIDM010009631.1, read on the forward strand.
ATTTTAACTAAAATCTTTTTAACACACGTTAACTTTGACCAAGACATGTGAAATGGGAAGACAGAATGTGAAATAAATCAATTAAATAAATCAATTTTATACGCTACAGGCAATGAAACGAACAATTCAATATCTCTTTATAATAATACCTGTTAACATAACGATGCGATATATATAGTGATACAGTTTATCTACGTATATGTTGGTTTAAGCCTCGTAATTGTAAAAAGAATAAAAGAAAATGGGAGTTTTCTTACAGTGATTCCCCTGTTCTTTTTCGAGTGGAATGTCCTTCCTGTTTGACCTTAGGGTCCACTCGGCCTATTTTTCTAGATTCCGGAATTATAGATACTTTTATATAACCCTGATCAGATGCTATTATCTGAAATTATTTTTTGAAATTTTCCTTGGAAAAGTGTAGTTATTTGTATTAACTAATTCATCATCAACTTCGTCTTTTAATAAAGCCATTTGTATTAAAATTTCTGAAAATGATGGCTTCCTCCCTCAATCCTAAGTAAATTTAATTTACTTTAATTGTTAAATAATTTTACTTGACATTTCAAATACATATTTATAAGATCTTGAATCTTTTATCTTGAATTTTGTATTTTTGTTCACTGTTGGGGTCGAATGCTTGCAATTAAGAGAATTTAATGATTTGTGGTTCCGAATATCGTTGTTCTGCAAATTGCCAGTATGTGGGTGATTAAATTAGAGTAATAAAGCCCGTGTTTGACCGATTAGAATCTCCCGAATAATCAAGCGTCAATCGTGGAAGCGAATCAGGGAAGAATGAAAAAGTAGTCCCTCTCTTCTCAGGTGAACAGCATCATTATCAATCAAGCCTGGAGATGGGAACATCCAACTGGTAATTACAATTGTCTACGTAAGACCTGCTATCGAAATAACTGATTGAAAAGCGTTTTAATAGCCGTAACCATCCACAGTTAATGGTTGTTTTTTTTTTTTTTTCATTTAAGTGATGTAATATTTTGATATCACATCCTGTCTAGAATAAATATAACTCATTACGAAAAATATTGCAAATGATTCCGTACTTGAATAACGGTAGTCTAATTATAATTAGACGTTCGTGTTTATTTAGGCAACAATAATAATCTTCAAAAATTCTAACGATAGTTTTTGTCTTTAAAATTATTATTTTATAAGACAAAAACTATCGTTTACCTATAAGTATTTTAAATTCCAGTTTAAAAATTCAGTTAAGTTTAGTTAATGCTCTGTGAGGTACTCTTTATTATCCAGTTACCACAACATTTATGTGCAAGTTAATTTTAATTCATACTTGCAAAAATTTGTAATGTTATCATATAGCTACTGAAATTAGAAGACTCAAGAAACTGTCTAATTCAAAGAAATATAAAACGCAAAGAAATAAAAGAAAAGTCAATTGCAACTTTTTAATAACATCATCACTTGAATTTAATCAAAACATGTAATTGAATACTAGGGGTAAATCCAGTATTCCTGCAAAATATTTGAAATATGTTGAAATATCTGTTATGTGGCTAACAGTAATTTAAATATAAGCTGTCATTCTCATAATTTTATTGAATTTTATAAGCAGTTATTCATTGAAGAGATGATGTAATAGAAATAAATTTTGTTTCTTTCTTAATAATTGACGAAAAATCAGCATATTGAATCGTCAGTTCAATTGTCAAGATAGTCCGTCTCAGTTTTTTTTTTGAACCATTGTTAACTGGCTAACAGTAGCATTGATACTGTCTATTCAGTAGGTTTCTTCAATTTTCAGAAAGCCGTACACATTGTTCTTAAAAAGATACTAACATCTAACTACTAAAGCTATCTATGGGAACTAAATTAGCCTAGTTGACTGCGTCCACCATTAAATGGAAAAAGAACGAACACATACAGTCACGATTTAAATCTTGGGAAAAACAGCAAGTATGGAGAGCATTAAACTGAAATTACCTTTATAAGATAGTTCTATATATAAAAAAAAAGTACTGTGAAACTTTTAATCGACCAAAATTCGAGGAAAAAGTCCTGCTTCCACCAGACAAAATGAGCGATTAAATCTTGCGTAACCGAGATAGTTTTTATGGGAAGATGAGTAGACGACTGAGAAAAAAAAAAGAAAGCCTCGAAACAAATCTTTAAACCCTTAAGCCTACATGTTCTAATCAGATCTGAAATCCACTGTCTTACATAGTTATTTTTAATAGCTACCCTTTTTTTACTGATTAAATTGAAAATTTAGAAAAATTAAAGTTCTCATAGTACTACAAAATGATCGAAGAAAACTGAAGAGTAAAAAAAGAAATCAAACCCAAGTGCTACAGCACTGTCACTACTTTTCTAAATCAACTATTTGGGGTTATATATAATAACATTACTTAAATAAGTTTAACGTGCTGCGAAAGTTGTTAGAAAATGAAAATGAGGCAGCACCAGTATAAAATCGCCTTTTCTGATTCAATTATGGGGAGAATTTGGGAACGGCCGTTTCATCCTGCAACGGAATCTTCAGCCCAAACTCGCCTGCCTCGGTAAAAGAATCAGAAAGGCAATGTGAGAGTCACCGACCAATATGGCAGTGACCTCCCCAAAGGACAAAAGGCAAAAGAAATTGATGTGTCGTGAGACAACATCACAAACCTTTACCTACGACTCGTAGGTTAAAAGGCATTAAATAAAGGAAACAGAAGGTTCCAAAAGCTAAATTTAACTAAAGGAATAAGATAAATAAGCCAAATCTTCCCCATAATTTAATCAGAAAAAGGCGATTTTATACTGGTGCTGCCTCATGTTGATTTTCTAATAACATTACTTGTTTAAATATAATTATGGTGTCTCTTTAAAGAAAAAATATTTTTTTTTACCTGACCCTAAAGCTATGTAATGGAAGTTTGGATTTCAATGCAGAATATAGAATTTTTTTTTTAATGAATTATGTAGGAATTTTTTTTTCAGAATTGTTTCAATGGAGGAATTGCTCTTATTGCAGATAAATAAAAACCACAGATCAATTAGTCAGCAGAAACACAAATGTAAGGAAAATACATAAATGATTTAAATATAGGAATAATAAATTCCTTCAGATAAGACATAAAATGGATGTATCTAGATTGGTAAATATAAAAGTTAGTAACAGATTTACATCTATCAAGATAAGAAAAATCCAAGATTTTTATTTTTTATCCAACCAAATAAAAAGATAAATCGAAGTAAAAAGAAAAAAATGTAATTTTTTTTTTCTTGAAATATGGATTTAAAATACGCATAAAATTCTACAAATTTTACTGAAATATGTCTATGACTAATTATGAAACATTATTTATTTTATTTACACCCTAAGATATATTATGATAAATGCAGTAATACAGGGTGTTTCGGAAATGGTAGACAAAGCGAAGAAATACGGGTTCCAAAGGTCGTTTTGAGTCGAAAATGTTCTATGACGTTTTATTGTATGGACCGTAGTTTTTAGAGTTATTTTAATTATTTTTATTATTTCTATCTTTACATTGTATGAATATCTTTCATTATATTTGATATTCTTATTTTTGACCTGTGGTAAGGAATCGTACATTTCCCATTGAACCGACTTTGATTAGCATGAATTCATAAAGCACAAGAGTGAGATTTATAAGTGATACCATTCAAGGGAACGAAAAAAAAAAATTGGTGAAGGTTAGAAAGATATGAAACATGTTGTATGTTATTATTTCATTTCTTAAAAAGCAATGGGAAATAAACCGTATATTTGCAGAACTGTTACTCGAATAATACTTGACTGTTATAAGCTAAACATATTAAAAACAAAAAAACATGGAGAATTGGAATCAGTCAAGTGAAATTAAATGCAACTAAAGGAGAAAGAATGTAAAAAATTGTAGAAAATCGTAGGATGATTTTTAAACTTTAGTACTAACACCGCAAAATATTACAATTACATGTTTAAGTAGGCCAATGTGGTCACGGTGAAACGCTTTAATTTGGTAATTTTGTGTAGGTACCTTTGTTTTTGTTTGTATAATTGAAAGTGTGGGTGGAATTAAATTCCAATGATTTCTCAAGTACGACAGACGTAAAGTCAAAAAAAAAAAAAATATCACCCAAACCTTACCTGGATATCAAATTGAATTCAAACAATAAAGGAAAGACAATTGGATAGATTAGTAAATGGGAATTACTAGCTGAAATTTGAAGAATTGAACATACTGATATCATTTACATCATAGTTTTTTGAACAAATTTCCGTACTCTTACTTTAAAGACTAATTTATTCTGATTCATCACTATGAAGTTTTTTGCTAAATTGCTAACATTATTGAATAGTCCTTGCTGAACAATTTTCATCATTTCTATTGATTGTATTTTCCAGCTCTTTACCTCTAGCTCTTTACCGATTGATTGGATATGGAGCAAAATAAATAGGAATCTTCCTTTTAGAAATCTAAATCTATTCCCGAACTTTCAGCTTCCTAGACTATATAGTATTTGAGTTATCTTGGCCACAGATTGGTAGATGAACATTCGTAAACGACTTACTTTTTTGCTGTAAACACTCTACCCAATGCATATTACAAACATTAGACAAATCCATACAATACTCTGGAGTATCATGTAAAATAATAAGAAAGCCTTCACAAAGCAATTTCTTCTAAGCTAAAGTCTTAACAGAATTACTAAAAACTGTACTACTGTTATTACTGTACTGCTACTAATACTACTGTTATTAAAATTATCTACTTTCTTTTATGTTCAAACCCTAATACTCAATTACCTGATCTAATATCAGAAAAAAAACTGACATGCTTTAGAAAGAGCTATTTCTTCAAGAGTTCTTTTGCCTAATAGATTTTGTTTGCCAATAAATTATGAAATGAACTAGCGGAAACCATGTTTGTTTTTTTATCAGTCACTCCCAATGGTATTCCATTGTTAACTGATCAGCATTGAAACAGTGCAGATGATTGTTTCCATATTATTCCATCAGTTTAATTTGGATTTGCTTGCAACAATACAATGAAATATAAAACTAAGGTATTGATTAAAGTACTAAAATACTAAATACTAAATAAAATACTAAGCTTGATTAAAAACATAAAAGATAAAGAAAGGTCAAGGAAATGACTGAGAAAACAAAGAAAGATGACATAATTAATTATTTCTTAATTTGAATTCAAGGTTTGATTGAATTATTAAGTAATATCTCATGCAGGAAGGGGGAGTGGCGAAAATAAGTAAGACCAAAAGCTTCTTTGCAAATTACAATAAAAATAATTAGTAATAATTACATCCAAGCGTTGTCAGGAGTATTTTTCTAGGGGGAAAAAAGTGTAGACCTACTTAGAACTCATTCTATAAATATCAATTTATTAAGGGCGGTATAATTTTGTATTTTGCAATAAAAATTACAATTTAATCATAATTATATTAAATGTAATTTTAATTATTAGAAAATTAAAACAAAAATATAAGAATATATAATTTCTGTATTTTAATAGAATCATCTTTGTAAAAAAAAGAAAAAAATAACAAATTCCAAATAAGCCAGAAAAAGATGTGTGTACGGCTTTCGTTGAGAAACTCGAGGAAAAAAAATGCCCTTATTAATTATCTGCTGTATCCTAATATATATGTATCCATGCAGCTCAAATGGGCACAGAGGTTAGGCTTCCAACGATCCACGATCAGAGGATGGTAAATCAGTTCCGTGCTTCAAAAAAAAAAAAAAATCCTGACGTAATCGAGAAGTTTAAAAAAAAAAAAAACTGAAGATTTATTACCTTTTTGTAAGCATTACATTGGTAATATTTTAATCTTTATCTCATAACTATTGTTTCTATAAAAAATTTAACGCATTAAGTTCAGATTTTAATGCTTTTGTAAAAAAAAAAAAATAATATTTTTAACCGAACTCACATGCTATGCCAAGAGAAAGTATTCGTCTATAAGGTCTAAAGCAGCATTTGTAGGTTACACTGACCGTTTACTAGTATTCCTACTTGACAAGTTCAGCAAGCGAGCGTCCTTGAGGTTTCTCCCCCTCCCCTCTGATGCTTGTTTACAAAATACATCCATTGAACGCTGTTATATCCGACACTTGATTCAGGTTTGAACGAACCTGGATATTTCTTAAGAGCACAGAATGCCTTAGAAGTGAGCAATAGAGAAGCCTAAATTAAAATTCCAGCAACGGAATGCTGCTTAATCTAAAGGCAGTTCATTGCTAAATTCATATTATGCCCATAGACTCGATTTTCAGTTTTCATTCGAAACTCGGCCACTTTTCAATTGCTGTTGCCAGGCTGGTTTTCTTGCTTCAATAAACTCTCTATCGAAACCATCTGTTCATGAACATGGGTGATTGTCCTGTTATTCGTCGACAAAGCTATTCTATTTCTTTTCCTTTTGCTTAAATATGTTTCCAATTGATTTGTTGAAGGGAGAATAAAGAATTAATTCGAAAATGATAATATATTACTTCGATTGATGAAATATTTTTAATTTTAAGTACAATTTTAGTTATTAGCGAAGCCGATGAACATTAATAGTGTGTATGTGTAAAAGTTTAAGGTATTAGAATTATAGAAGTATAAATAAAGATAACCAAGTAATAGAATATATTTTGGTACTGAGAGAGCATTTGATACCTTCTCTAATGGAATACTCAAAACTATCTTAAAAACTTTATAATTGTACAAATTGTGAATGATCTCAGCAACCCAATTGATTGCAAATATGGAGTGCCATAAGGATCTATTCTTGGACCCCTACCACCATTCCTAATTTTCATAATGGATTTCTGTCAGATAAAGCTAAATGAATGACATATACTTATTTGTTGGTGTTTTTATTACTGGAATATTTTCCTCCAGAAATCTTAAATATACAAAGCAGAATCATAGCAATTAATTCCATAACAATAATTCTTTAGCACGGAGTTAAAAAAGCAATTAACCTTATATATATAAGGATAAAAATAAGTGCTAAAAATTTGAGGTAGATTCAGTATTATTAATTTTCATAAGATACAAAATGAGGACAGCTGTCAAAAACAAAAAGAATTATTTCATTTTCTTAATAGGAATGAAAATAGACAACAAGTAAACTTGGATTAGAATCATTGATTGATTTTGCACGGAATACAAATTTAAAGTTGTAACAATGTATTGGGTACTACAATGTGGGCAATACGACACACTGACAATAATCTCTTAATGCTAATTCGTTGTTAGGGTCTCATATACTCGTACCTCGATGCCAGGAAAGACCGATTGCCGTCTCCAATAGTTCAAAATGACGAAGGGGAGACCTTTTGGAGGTTTCTGAGTTTGGCAGTATAGTTTCGAAGTTCCAGAAGTCAACATCCCGGTCCTATTGTACTATTTTAAAGTGAGTGTTCAATTATTTGGCTGTGCTCATTATTATTGTTAATTAATTTGCACGTCTTTAAAAGCATGTTTTTTTGTGTCTATGTATACTTAGTAATAGTGTTTCATGTGAACAGAAATTGTAAAGTGTAGAAAAACTTGTAGACAATCTAGAAACAATTAAATTGTAAGGATTATATTGGAAATAATATGTTATTAGTATATATATATTATGTATCATATATTTTGTACATACAATTATTTTCCTGTAAAATTTTGTCTTTATTAATAAGAAGACAGTCATTACTATAACCTTTATCACTAACCTTTTCGGGTTAAGCTCAAGGCCTTGACTATATAATAAATGCGTCTATGTCAGTTCTTGGGCTACATTAAAACATTAAAAGTAATATCAGGTAAAAAAATGTACAACCTCACGAAAATTATGATTCTTTGTAGTTTCTCCCAATATGACTTTTTTGAATTCTATCAGAAAATGTGAAAAACAGAGAAATATGTAAATGCTTCAAACGAATCTAATTATAGAAGCAGAAGTGAAAAAGGAAAAACAAATCCTCATCCGGGAACGTTGCAGAAAAGAATTAACGTAATCCCAAAGATTTACTGTCTTTTTGAATTCTGAGATGAAAGAACGCGAAATCATTATTGAAAAAAAAGGGAAGGGGAACCTTCTTCGAGCAAGAAATGATCTAAATGTAATTCATTTTTACTGAAATAACCCATAATATCTCCATTGAGATCTTGCAACACTAGTACCCATTCTAAAATTATTGGAACAATTTTATTATTAATGTAAATATAAGTAAAGAACACACCTAAATAATGTAAGGCTCAAAGCTATCAAATTTGTGAAAAGTGAAATAATTTCATTTAAAAATTTTACTCTAATCTTTAATCATAACTTGAGACGGAGGAATGGAACCGAAGCAAGACAAGATTATAAACCTTTTAGAAATAATATAAGAAATAATGTTTTTCTTTCAAATACAGAGAATCCCAATTATCTCTATTTAAGCATTTTCATCATGGAAAATATCCCTCAAATACTCAGAATGAATCTACGATATTTTTACTTATTGTCTTCTAATAAGCTAACTATCCAATGACAATGAAAATTAATACTAAATTCTACAAATATATTTCGTAAATTTGTAATCGATGAGGGAACTATCGTTCAATAGAAGTTTATTTTTCAATAAGATCAGTATTGGAGTACTGAACAATACATAAACCTCAATTCTTATTATCATAAGCTAGACAAGATCATCAGTAAACTAGTACTACGGTTAAATTGCTTTAATTACTTTCATTCATCTTACACGAAAATGCCTATTACACTTTTTTATGATTTTTCATTATTGTCCTTTTTTCGAAAAGTATTACTTTTTTTATTCTCTTCTAAATATTCGAGTTTTACGTTTTATTCTGAGGCGATCTCATTTTCGTCATCTGCGTTCGTTTCTTAGATGTTCGTTTAGTTAATATTTTTGTTGGACGATTTGATTATTATTAGATGATCATTGCTAAAGTATTGTTGGCACTCATTATTATAAAATTGGCCAGCTAAAAATATGGATCATTCTTGAAAAATCGCATGACATAATAGCCCAATCACAAAAATACATTTATTTATAGAAAGAAGATAGGTAAATAAATAATAGAACCTATGCACAATCATTAATTAAATAAATGTAATTCAAAAATATAAACATACATACGAATTCAGGAGTCTTTCGATGTCCTTAACGGAAATCATTGTCAACTAATTTACAGAGGTTACAGTTTGAAAAGTAATTCAAAATAAGTAAAAAAAAATTTTAATTTTAATCTTTACAAATTTTTTACTTATTTTGAATGACTTTTCAAACTGTTTTGTAAATCAGTTGACAATGATTTCCGTTAAGGAAATCGAAAGACTCCTGAATTCGTACCTATGTTTACATTTTTGAATTATATTCATTTAATTAATGATTGTGCATAGGCTCTATTATTTATTTATATTCACTTAAAGAAAATTTGTGTTCGTTAAACTATCTTATTTTCAAGAAGTTATAACATGATAATTTTAAATTGTGTCATAAAAGAAAGAGAGTCCAACAAATTAAAAAACGGTTAATGATCAACAGTTAAAAAAAAATAGACACACAAAAAGACAAACATTTATTGCAGCAAAATAATTGTTATTATAATTATTATAGAAAGAAAAAAAAAGTCAATGCAGATATGGTAGAAACCTTATATGAAAATCGCCAGTCCTCTTCTAAACGATAATAATTTATACTGTATTTAGATAATCAATAAATTTAATAAGAAGAATTTAATTGCGATTTTATGCAAATATTTGTAGGTTCTCAATGTCGCTAATTTGAAATCTTTAAACTACAAATGTATATCTTTTTGTTTTCTTAATGTGTTTATATTATATTTTATTCTTTGATTCGAAAATAAATATCACCTCTTTTAGCGTAATTAAAAAAATTTCGATAAAAATTTTCGGTCCTGCAATAAATAACCAAAATCGAGATTTCAAGTCCAAAAGAAACAAGAAACGTAAAAAATAAATAAATAAATAAATAAATAAATAAATAAATAAATAAATAAATAAAACGTTGTGCTGAGGTTATACGATAAAATTTTCATAGTAATTATCCTCTAAGGCAGGGGTCTCCAAACCTTTGAGCCCAAGGGCCGCATTAACTATCAAACAGCAGTTTGGGGGCCGACTACACACTCGAGGTCCAAATAAAAAAGAATCAAAACATGGATGTTGTTTTTAAATATTTATTGAATATTATTTTATTCAGTTATTATTTAATAACACATTGATAAACTACACATGAACACCTGTATTAGTGGGAATCACTAGGATATGCAGGATACACGTATATTTCCGTAATTTTTTCCGTAGACAAAAAAAGTCTCCAAGGGCCGGATGAGAGGGCCTCGCGGGCCGCATCCGGCCCGCGGGCCGTAGTTTGGAGACCCCTGCTCTAAGCTATTGATAATGAATTACACCATCAACATTATTTGCCTTTTATGATTCTTTGAATTGGTGAGAATGAGTAACCTTGAATGAAAAGAGATTAAACAACTAGAAACAAACCCTAGATGTCTATTTCCTGATCAGTGATTTATTATTATTCCACTTTTGTATCTTTTGTTCACATATTCAACAGCCAATAGATTATCATCCATTATATTAAAGAAATCGATCTTTCTTTTTCTTATATTACGGTATCTTAAAAATATATCATAGTTAATAGCAATTAGATGAATCTTGAATTTCAAAATAGCATTTTCAGTTTCTTTCAATGTTTTTCCTCAGTAATTTCATCTAAGATTGAATTTGCTATTTACCACTAATTTTATTAATCGTTTTCTATTTATAGTTATATTAAAAAGTAATTTCCTTAACAAACATTTTGTTCAAGATATTATTTCCGAATATTTGTTCTTTAATGACCTTATGTAATGATTTTTTTTTTAAATTTAGCATGTAGATAAGCTCAGTACAGTTCCATTAGGGAAATATCCCTATCAACGGATTCTGACAATTGAAGACTGTTTTTTTTGCCTATAATAATAATAATAATAATAATAGTAATAATAAACTAGTTATTTTGATAGACAACAATTATTTAAAAAAGTAGGAAATCAAAACAATTAGGAAATTAGGAATTAGAAATTGAGGCATGTTTGTAGTAGTTTAGCAACAAAAAACCCATACTTAATATTAATCTAAAAACAGATTTTTAACGATTTTGACAGGAATCTTAGCTCCTCAAAAAACAACCTTAATTAAATTTGCTGCTATTTTGAAGTTTTTATCTTGAACTGTGCATCATTGTTATAAGAAAAGTAAATTAAATGCAACACAAACGTTATTCTTATTTCTACTGAATTATATATTATTGATAAGTTATCAATTAAATGATTTCATTGTAGGCGTTAGAAGTTACTTATTTGGCTTTACAATTTATTTGAAGATACAATTTGTATAAAATGATTTAAAGTAACATTTCATCAAAATCTAACCAATGAGAGTAGAATTACGAAGATAAAATTTCGTCTTCGTCCTATTATTCTAAAAATACAAACAAAACAACAAGACACCTGTTTCATGTCAGTACTTACCTATTAGTAGTTGTATTTTGACTTTTCGATCACCCTTTATTTAATACCCTTTGGTGCTTTACATTATAAAAGAGCTTAGTTGAATTGATCCCGAGCTTTCAACTTTACATTAAATAATCAATTTAATTAATGTAAAGGAAATTTATAGTTCCCAGGTCATTCTAATAACGAATGAACTCTATAGAAATGCTCCATATAAGCATTTGTTATCCAAAGGGATCGAAACATTTGGAAATTCCCTGGTTTAAGGTATCAGGAATTTTTTTAATAGTGATTCCAGGAATTCTCTCCATTTTTCTTTCCATTTTTAGACGTGCTTTCAGCCCCGCAAAGGGGATTACGTTGACACTGCATAACTTTTCTTCTCTCATCTCTCCAATATGTGTGAACCAAATTCCCCTTACGGAGATAGATGCATTAACGACAAAGTATTTTTTTTCAGTGTTTTTCAATATTTCATCGAGATTTTGTTTATTTATTAAGAAATATATCAGATGTAGGGCGAGGAGGCCTGAAGTTCAATGTACTCACTCTCGAAGAATGTTCAAAGTTTTATTTAATTATATTTAAGATAAAAAGCATTTAGAAAACTTAATGACCTTTTCTTAGCCATCATTGCCAAGCGCAATTAAATATTTCCTTTATAATTCTTCTTCTTTCCAATTTTCATATAGTCTTACCAACATACACTCAAACATAAAGATCTCAAAATGAGAGAATAAATTTTATGATTTTTTTTTTTTACTTAAAAAAGATTAGATTCTAAAATTGGACTACAATTAGTAATTCAATTGAAGTAGCCATATCATCGATTTTTCCCTATCAATTTAAGCGGAAAATTGAACTTCAACAATGAATCCAATAACAAGAAAAAAAAAACAAAAAAAAAACAGCTCCAAGCTACTTGAAGTAAAAGAAAGAAGTGATGTTTATATTTAATTATAAAAAAAAAATAGCAGAGGAATGGCAATAATTGTATTTCCAGAAATGATACAAAAATAGATTAGTTAAGTAATCTCCAAAAAATAAGGCCATTAAAAAAACAAAAAAATGTCTAAAAAATCTTAACCTGAGGGGCGACTCGAATGCAGGTAAGTCTATGCGTAACAATTTCATAACAAATTGCAGAGAAAGTCATTGTAATTTAAATGTTGTTAATTTTATTAATAACATAATCGCATCTAATGATTATTTTATTGGATTGGGTTCTATTATATCGTGAATGTATTTCCAGATACAACACTTAATTATATCTTGACTGTATTTCCAGATACATCACTTAATTATATCTTGAGTTATAAACTTCCATGACTTGATGAAAAGCTATACCACTCTAGCCCTGTTAGCAGTAAAATCCCATATATAAGGCAATCAAATACCTAAGGCAAACCAAATCCTGTGGAATCCATGGTGATCCTACCATTGCATTCCCGCCGGATCCGGATTTCGGTTAGACCTAAGTAGTGAATTAGGAACGAATCCAAACGTAAACAAGTTGTTAACTACAAAGGTTTTAATTGTCTAGGATATCTGTTGATTGGTTTATTCGTAAATAAAGTTTATCACTCAATTATGTTGTATGTATGTTGAAAGATTAGAAAGCATAAAAAACTTAGGAAGAAAACATCCGCTAATGGTTTTAGCTTACTGTTCTTCAAATGAACTGAGTTTTCAGTTATTATTGATCTGCTTTTAGCTCAGATTTAAATCCAGCAAAGCACATGAGAGGATCTGAAGCACGTAAATGCTATGACAAAGCATTTGTGGAATTTAAAGCAGATATTGTTCTGTTAATACAACTGAACACACTCATTTAGGAAAATATCAGCAAAGTATATGGAAATGAAATTTATGTAAAAAAAAGAGGTCTAAAGATAATGTATATTGGGATACTCAACATAATAAATAAATGAAGAGTATAGATATTTGACTTTCTTTTTAGTGGCTTTATTAATATTACGATTGACTGTTACCTGAAAGATGAAAATTGTTCTAGTCATTTTTACATAGCTCGTTGACACTTATCAAACAAATTATTTGACCTTAATTTTCTTCATCTCTTGAACAACAACAACAAATTGTGAATAAGCACGCTTGAAGAATTCTTCGCTAAAATACTTTTTGTTAAAAATATTTCCACAGGGTTTACATTTAGACCTGCTGATGCTTGGCATTCCAAATACTTAAGACAGTTTTCCTTCATGATTAAGCTTTACATGTAATTAAAATTAACTTTACTTATACCATCCAGCATCGAAGAGAAATATTTTTTCATTGAAGCCAGATTCAGTCTATCTAAATTTCAAATTTCCCTGCATTGTGTTCAATTCGAATTATTATTGGCAGATGCTGACAGTGCCACCAATATACGGTAAATAGACCTCGTCATTTGCAAGTTACTTTGTAAAGTATGAGATTTTTTTTAGAACAAAATGTAAAAATACAATTGAACTACTGTATGTAATTAAAAATATTCGGACTCTTCTCTGGAATAGTGAGCTGAAGTCGAGATAGCACGACGACATCACATATCGGTATGAAAGGAGGCAGGGAGTCGTGTATTGTTAATTGATATGAATAACAGAATGGGTCAATCAGCAGAGTTCCATGACTTTGAACGTGGACTGGTCATTGGTGGCACTTGAGTACTAAGTCTGTCAGGACATTTTAACTCTTCTAAAATTTCCGAAATCGATAGTTAGTGATGTGATTGTGAGGTGCAAACGAGAAGGCTCAACCACTAGAAAAGCGCGACCAGGTAGGCCGAGTATAACGACATTGCATGGGTGTTGAAGAAGGTGGTTCGTGCAAATAGCCAGACATCGATTGAAACAATCATCTTCCACAGTAGTATTAATACTATAGCCAGCACCATGACTGTTCTTCGAGAGGTCAGGGAATGGGGTTTTGTGGTCGAGCAGCTGCTCACAAACCAAACATTTCCCCTGTGAATGCTAAGCGCCTCCTGAAGTGGTTTAAAGAGCGACGCCATTGGACAGTGGAGCAGTGGAAACATGTGATGTGGAGTGATGAATCACTCTTTACCACATGAAAGTTTGATGGGAGAGTTTGGGTGTGTGTGAAGATTTCCGATGGAGAACGATCTCTGCCTTTATGTCTAGTGCCAAAGTAGAATTTGGAGGAGGTGACATTACGGTGTGGGGGTGTTCGTCATGGAATTGCCTCGGTCCTCTTGTATCACTGCACGGCAGTGTAAATGCGGAAGGTTATAAGGACAATTTGACCAGTTACATATTGCTTACGGTAGAAGACCATTTCGGTGGAGACCATTACCTCTGTCAGCATGACAACGCTCCGTGTCATAAAGCGAGATCTGTGAGGAAATGGTTTGTGAATAATAAGCTTACGGAAATGGACTGGCCAGCCCAGAGTTCCGACCTGAACCCCATCGAACACCAATGGGAGGAATTAAAATTTCGACTTTGTTCTGACTCTTAAGTCCCATATCATGACCTGCTCTGGCTACAGCTCTTCAGGAAGAATGGGCTGCTATTCCTAAGATACATTTAGGCACCTGGTGGAAAGTCTCCCCGGCAGAGTGACGGCTGTGATAAAGGAGACAGGCAGACCCACCCCCTACTAATGTCCACTACTGGGGAGTGTCAGAGGAAAGTCTGACGTTTCGGATAGGTATCCGGATATTTTTGATCATATAGTGTATTTGTCAATTTAAATAGTTTCGATCATTTAGCTTTAGCTAATCCAGAAGATAGATATACATTCATTTTCTTTAATAAATGTAATCATCACTAATCCTTATGTAACTTATCATTTTTTTTTTTAATATCTAAAATAATTAATCGTCCGTCCGAGTTGAATGTTTAGTATTTTTGATCTGATAATTGCTTTGATTCAGGATTTAATCAAGATTTAATTACCTTGATAACCATTCTGAAGTACATTCACACTGGACAGTTCATATAATGGCACTTGGAAACTGATGTAATACTGATGTAAAGAAGAAAATTAATTCAATACTACCTGTAGCCGTTTCATCCAAAACTGAAACTATGATTATAACGAATTGTTTTGCTGGAAAACTGTAATGTTGTATTTAAAATCAATGTAAAAACAAGATATAGTTAACGTACCAATTTTTGAATACCATGGGAACAGAGCTTTAAAAAAAATGGCTTTTGGCCCTTAGGTAATTATCTTCTGATTCGATTTTTACCAAAATCAATAGATGCTGTCTTTTTATAAGCAACTTGACTAATTTATGAAAGTTTCAGCTTTCTAGGAGAGATTTTTTTAGTTATCTTGATCACAGATAGACAAAACAATGATCAGTTGGGTTTTTTTTGTCCCTATTGATTGATATGTAACAAAATCAGTACTGTTTTTTCTTGTAAAATTGTATACCTAGCTTTAAAGTTTCAAGTTATTTCGATGTATAGTTTTTGAATTACAGAGATTGTTGGCTTTTAAAAACAATATTGGTAGTTTTTTTCTCTTAGTTCCTGCTTCTATTGGTCCTTATTCACTAATCTTATTCATCTTATTCCTTCTTACAGCCTACAGTATCTCTAAGATTTCAGCTTGTCCTGAGTTATCGATTTTTATTAATTTTCATAGGAGTTTTTGCCGTGATCACTGCAGCGTATTTCAGCTTTAAACAGACTTTTAAAACACATTTTTTTCCTCTTCGATGCCTGTTAAGAGATGTTAAAACTTTAGATCAGATCTGTAACATCTACCTACATCCCAAGCCGATACAAATAGTTTTGTTTTGGATTTTTTAATTTCAAGTTGAAACAAAGTGATAGTTTGATGGCTTAACCTTTTTATTAAGTTTATTAATACGTTATTTACATTGTAATTAAATCCGCATTTTTTATTTCAGTTATCCAAAGCCGATTGATTATAATTAATCAAACCACTGCTCGTTAACGGATTAGTTAAAGGAATTAATATCCATTGTTTAAAACATCGATAGAAATCCATTGTTTAGACTCCACTGCTTTTTCTATGGAAAATTTCGTCTCCTTTTCGCGTTAGTTTCTCGACAAGGACCCATTTGGGTAAGATTTGAAATATAGAAATTAGACTGGCTGAAGTCCTGAAATATGCATACAAAGTTTCAAGAAGAAGTTTTACGATTATTAGGGCATAAGGAGGTATTAAAGAGATATTAAATACTTTGTTTAATATTTAATATTGACTGACTGATTTAATAAGTTTCACTTTCCCAGAAAAGAAGCTAAAAATAAAAATTGTAAATCTATTATGTATTTATTAAATTTTTCGTATTTTATTTTAATATTTGACTTATCAAAAAGATTACAATACAAAGATTAGTTTTTAGATTTTTTAGCTATCATTAATATTAGTTATACCAATTAATATTCGATAAATTATCGTTCTTTTAAATGTAGCCTTATAGCTTATATATATAAACAAAGCAGACTTAATGTACCTAGAGTAATAAAAAAAAAGGCAAATAAGGAAGGCCCATAGGAACTAGAAAGGTTTTGCACCCTGAGCCATCACCGATGACAATCTGGGACGGCCGTTTCGTTCGCTTTAGAACTCGTCATCATCATATGTTTATCTGGTTGACGAGTTCTGCAGTGAACGAAACGGCCGTCCCAGATTGTCATCGGTGATGGCTCAGGGTGC
>JAFIDM010009631.1:62155418-62167304 GCA_023159025.1 Thereuonema tuberculata
GAACGAAACGGCCGTCCCAGATTGTCATCGGTGATGGCTCAGGGTGCAAAACCTTTCTTGTTTCTATGTGCCTTCCTTATTTGTCTTTCTTATATATCAAAATTAGAATAGGAAAGTAAAGTACTTTAATTATTTTTATTTAGAAGATAAAATTGACATATTTTCTAATTCTACAGTAACATATATTCTTTCCTTAATCTTAACAATTCCATTTGAACATTATTCCAATTATTTATTGCCAACTTGTTGTAGTATTAAATACGGCAATAACATAGGATTTTTTTTTCTGAAAAAAAAAAAGCTCGAAATATTTTCTTAAGCTTTTCAGCTGCTCAGAAAAAAGTTGATTGTTTCTATGAATAAAGAAGAAACAGCTTTATGATGTACATTACGATTTTCATTATCCGAGCTAGATTTTTTTTTTTTTTACAATTTTCTGTTAATAAGAGAGGAAAAATCTTTTCTCCCATGGCTATACACGGTCTCAGAATTCAGTGGACTATTGAGGTTGCCAACAGTAACATAATATGTTTCATTGTGTTAGCACTGTTCATTGCTGTAGAGATCTAAGTGAAAGTCATTGTTAGCCACCTTACAATGATGCACAGAAACTGGACGGACTTTAAGAAGGAAGATTCCTCATTTTTTTTTTTTGGTACAGTGGAATTATTTTAATAGTTATGGTAGTCTGAGTTTGTTGTTGTAATATTTTTTACTATAAAATGTATGAAGTCTCTCGATTTCTAATAATCGTTTTCTTGAGATTTTGCGATAGTTTTAATAATCTGTGGCTTAGTCACTGTGTTTCTAAAGGAAAACTATTCCCCCATTTCAAAGCGAAACATGGCTGATTTTTTTCATCAACACAGGATTTCATCGTCATGAAAGCTCTCTAGCGTGGGCAGGTTCCTTCGATAATGGATACCTGCGGTAATTTTAACTCAAAGAAAGATACTCATCTTCTAGCTATCCAGTAGAGAAAAGGCAGTGGTCGAGTTAGAAAGAGGATAACAAAGCAGAAACTCAATAGAAAATTCGTAGAAAGAAAGAAAGAAGGGGAAACAAGAGAGGGGAGGGATTACGGTTTTTTTTTTATTTTTAGACAAACGCTATTTTTAGCTTTTGTTTTCTTTTTTCTTTTCTGCGACTTTCTTTGTTTTGTTTTTTTCATGTTAGAAGGAAAAATATTGGATGAAAGATATGATTCGATAGATGAGCTTAACAACTTTTTTTTCGAATACTTTATTATTCAGTTTCGAACACAGGCGTGCCGGTGGGGGGTGGGGGTATAGGGGCGTTACAAATAAAAAGATGGTTTTCCAACCAAAAAAAAAAAAAAAACCAGATCCAAAATGATACATTTCGTCCATTTTCAGATGCAATGGGGGAGTTATAATAAGTGCAGAGTTTGAGCTTTGGCACTTGAAGACAAATCTATTAAGTCATAGAACCGAAAGGATTTACCCTTCTGAAGTTCTTTTCTAAATAAAGCAATTGGTGGATTTTGGTAAGCAGCTTTTTAAGTCTTAAATTTAAGGGACCTACACAAACTGTAGTTATTTTAAAAGTGTCTAATGAATGTAAGCTAAATTTTAAAACAATCTCCAAAGATCCTCAAAAAAAATGAATTATCAATCGTTGCGATGATTTATATTTTGATAAAACTACTTCACATCATTGACTTACTTCATAAAAATATTATTCACATTTTTTTGGAAACCTTAATTATTTGTTTAGAAATGCCAGATACTAAGAGATTTGGGTTACATGGAAATAAGAAACACAATGATATACAATGCTATTCTTTATCATCAGCTTTACGTTGCCACCCGAATGCTACGTATCATGATATGAGAGGACGACACCCAGGCCTGAATTTCTTGTCTTCCTACGCTTTTCCTAGTAACCTTTACGCCTATCCTGGCCAAGACTTTGCCATTTCAGCAGCATTTTATTCGCCCTTTAATATTAACCCCATCCATGTATTTAATATGTCTTACTTTACAGCCAAAACTAACTGTGTAATTGAATGCTCATCAATGTTACCGAATGATAATCTTGAAAGATATTAGCTAAGCTCAGGTACAAATAGATGAAACGATCCCCACATTTAAAACCATCCCTAAGATAAACATAAAAAACAAAACAAAAACAAAGCTATCATTTTTGTTGGGAGCTAAGAAATAAAATGATTTTAAAAACATAGGAGCTATAAGATTAAATAAAGGAATTATTATTCTTATTATTAAAATACAGTGGATTTGCATTTATAGATATAATGTATAAGATCCGAGTGTCAGTTGACCCGAAATCTGCTCTGTAGGTAGTGGTCCCCATTGTCTTATATGTTATAGGCTATAGTGGAAACTCTTGTGAAACTCATTCAAATAAAAAGTTTATCCTCGATTTAAAAAAAGCCTGTAAATAATAAGGGTGAATGTGTAGTATTTTTTTTTTTCATTTTATTTTTATATTGGTATATCTCTTCTCAGTGACATATAATTTTAGGTTATAATCTTTTTATTTTCATCTTTTTTTCGTTTGTCTGAATAGACACATACCATTGAAATTTTTCTTTTAATTTTAACTTTAAAAAATATCTTTGAAGTAGATTCAATGCCTCAATAGGTAATTTTTTTATAACAATTAAGCTATAGAGAGTTCAGTTTTTCTCCCTTTCCTAATAATGTTTCTCAGGCAACTTTATTATGCAACCCCCCAACTGAAATTACAGACAGTGAAAACGAGATCCTTCAATAGACCTTAACAATGATTATCGATAATTTAAGAAGTGTAATCGAGCAGAAACGTTTTGCAACAGTGGATAACAGTGACTTCGACAAGGAAAAGAAAAAAAAAAAGTAAAGAAAAAGAAACAAAGAAAAGGAAACTGAAATTGATGTTGAAGAGAATTATGGTAAGAGAAAATGTGAAACGAATTATTGTATTACATTGGAGCTTCTTCAGTAAATCAAAGTTAAATAGATAATGTCCTTGGAATCTTAAAGGGATGTCGTTAGAACGATTTTATTGGAACAGAGGTTCTCAATCTATTCCATCACTATATCCGTTATTTTTAGTAAATCTTTCCATATCCCTATTTAATGAAAGACAATGAATATTAGAGTTACCTCCAATGAATAGTTTGTGTTTTTCATCGAACTTTCGCTGTTCATTCACATTTAGATATTAAAAATAAAAACGTTTTATTGTTAAAATCTTGATAAGTTTTTACTGAGCTTAATTGAGTTAATAATTTCGTTTCTTTCATCTTTTTTCCAAAGATGTTTAAATCAGTTCTTTTTATTTGGATTGATGGTCAACCTATCAGACAGCTCAGTTTTTATTATCACGAAGTACTTTCTGCATATTATTAAATCTGGGTGGTGCTATTAAATTGCCTTTAAAACAAATCGTACAGGATTTATTATAAGCGTGCTTAAAGCTTATTTCATAAATCCTAAGCTTCCCATAAGAAAAAAGGTGGCGTGCATGCAAATATGACATCAACAGCTTAATATATGGGAATGTAGTTTTTGCATTAACAGCATGATGTTCTGCTTAATTTAACATAGACGTCTTTGAAGCAGATATTTACTTCAGCTTGGACGTACAGGGAGTAACAAAAAAACGAAGTAATGACGTACAGGAAGACAGACTACTGAAAACAAAATGATTAAAATGTACATAGGTAAGAAACGAAATGAAAATAGATATATCACTGAACTGAGATTAATATTCTGGTTTTTCAAAGAAAAGTAATAAGAGAAACCATTTGTCCGTATTCCTTCGTGTCTTAACAGCTACAGCTATCAAGTTAATTATTCAGAGATTGATTCATGATACCGTTATCCATACTTTAATGCTAATTAATCCAATCAGGATTGTGTAATTTCAATCTGTATAAGTTACTGTAAAAAGATCTTTTTTTTTTTAATGCAGAATATTTTCTTCCTATCGTATCTATTACTAAAATTCAAAATAAAAAAAAAAAAAAGGGGGAAAGAAAAGCTTATTGTTTGAGTGAGCTCGTGCATTGGTGATAAGATTACAGCTGAAGAAATAATTGTAAATTTTTTTTTTCTTTTGCGAATGTTTTAAATAATTAACTTATCTTTAAAGTTGCATATTTTTTTTGTTTGCTTTTTTTTCTCCAATTGGTTTTTCTTCATTTTTATTTTTAATTGAAATAAAATATTATTCTTTTGAGAAGTTTCCTTAAATATATTGAAGCGTCATTCCACACAAAAATATTAATAAGAAAAATATTATATTATATATATTATATATTATATATTATGTATATATATATATATATATATATACACACCATCAAAACTTTATATTTTTTCTATATCTTTATATTTAAGATCTGTTAACATCATATTAATATTTAAGTGAAACGTTGAAAACTACTGAACGATCAGTTTACGAATCATAGGTTTTATTATAAGATCTTAAAACTATTATTATTTAGCTATTCTAGCGTTAATAGTCAATTCAGCTCTTGATCTGCATATAGAATTGATTATGTTAATTGCGTAATTTTTTTGCGGCATATGACGCTAAATACCTAAAATAACAGTTATTATTTTGAAGAAATTATAATAATAATATAATTTCAAACTTATTCCTGGTCAGGAATTATAAATAAAGAAGATCCTCGAAAAATCAAATCTTTACAAATGTACTGAAATCATGGCAGGTTAGGTTAGGTATCCTACTGTGGCCCATTGGGACGCTGCAGGTAAGGCTCCAACGCAACGTTTCAGTGACCCGGGACTGAGATGAGGTCGGGTGGTCAGCCCAACGATCGCTCTCCTTTAACCCCCGGGAAAGAAACCCGCTACCTATTCAACAGAGGGCTGGGTATATCCTAGGACCCGTTTGGAGGAGAATAGAGAGTGGAAAAATCCCAGCCCTCCGCCGAGGCCGGGGACCAAACCCGCCCTTACCATTCGGCTACCAGACCCACGAAATCATGATAGCTTAGTGAATAATTTACATTCTATGTAAATGAGTTTCATCTGTCAGCAATCGGGACATCGATTTGGGGATTTAATTAAGGACTCAACACTAGTTCACAATGCCGATAATTCAATCTTTACAGGAAGTTGTTGTTTTTTTTGTATTTTTTTCCTTTTTCTCAATTTAGGATAATATGATCGATAATTATGATTATAAATGCGATGCTTGGTACTGAAGTGGAAATTAAAAAAAAAAAAAAAATGCTTATTGCAGTGCCATTATTTTGATAATTATTGGATAATTTTTGACTTTAGAATTCTTTATTTTTTTCTGAATAAAATATTCTTGCAAATACTGAAAAGCACTTAGGAAAAGACTAAAGGCAGATAAATAAACGCATGTCCTTTAAATAAACTCTGAACCGAACAGATAGTACAATAGCCCAAAACAAAAAAGGATGGAGAAGGATTTTTAGAACCAATATTATTACCGAAATTAATATAAATTTTTAAACAAAATGTTCGGTTTTTCAAAAATTCAGCAGTCCTTTCACTGTGTTGTCGTGACAGTTTAAATCCTTATTCTTTGTATTCTTCTCATCAGCCGATACTGACAGACGTTTATTAGACAACCAGAGCGACTGGTTCGAACAGAAAAGTTCAAGGATAAACTTATAGACGTCAACATTTCTCAAGAGCTCAGAATCTAAACAGTGACATTTATTATTATTAAATTAAGGCGAAGTGTCAATTTTAGAGTTTCACATTTGTGGCAACAAAACAAAGCATTTGTTATCATTTCCCTCTTATGCCAGAGGATAAAAGATTAAAAAGATCATTTAAAAAGAATAAACGTAACAATACCTCTATATATTTCAATTTTCCATATTTCCTGATTCATTCTCTAATCAATTGATGTAACATAATTCACAAAAACGTTTACTTGGAGAAGTTTTACCAAAGTGAAATGATATCTCCTTAGTTTCTTTCTAACAAAGCAAATAACTTAAGTTTTCCTTGTTTTCACTCTTATAAATATTGTGCAGATGTATTCCAATCTGCAAAGAATTGGTTGAAAATACATTTGTTTTTCTTGGTCCCAATAACTCAAGCGTTTTGGGCCCTGGAGATTGGAATCGATAATTTTCCTTCCAAACGGCCTCTAAATTTCATCATGTACTGTGATACTTTCGTTGGGATTAAAACCGGGCGAGCGTCGGACTATCTAATCTCGATTGGTCATTGAAAGTCAGAGCTTTACATGCACCCACCCTGTACCGTATGGAGTCGATCGAATACATCCATCTAATGCCTTATATTCGTTTTTGTTTGTTCATTACTGTTTTGTCATCAACAAAACAGTATCAGAATCTGATCTGATGACTAATAGCAATGAGCTGCTGAGCGATATTAATCTCGAAAACACGCTATTCTGCAGTTCCATTAAATAATAATTACAAAAAAAGACAGTTTCAGATTTTGCAAATTTTATATATATATATATTAAAAAGGTCAAATATTGAAATGGCCAAATAAGATAAACACGTGTTAATGGCAATTGAATAACAATATATGTTTGAATCATTTCATTCACGAGTGATCTTTTTCACCCATAGATTCTACAGAAGTCTAACCTCCGTAATATTCTGGGAAAAATATGGATTTTTGATTACAAAAAACGAAGCGTATGGTTCGATCTCTAACTTGTAAATGATATTAAATTAAATGTAAATATAAATAACAATTGCTTATCCCGAAAATTTTTTTAAGCTCTTTATTTGATATTTGCTTTTAGAAAACGTTATTATGCAAAGGAAAGAATTTACTATATCTTATTGATATTCAAGTAGGCCATTTTTTTATTTTTTCTTAAGCAATTTCATTAATCTGACAAGTATCTACAAAGTAATAGTCCCAAGGCCATTAAGTACCTAAAAGCAACACATGGGCTGTAGAGGTCTTACATTAAAATACATTTTTATTATAATCGATACAGTGTGTAGTAACTCTAGTTTATCATATACACAGAAGCTCGGTTATAATGCGATCTATCGGATCCAAGATCTCGAAGATCGCGATATAACCGAACTTTTATTACTTCGCTACGTCAAATGTCGTATATCGCACCCTATTATCGCCCACACGATTCCAAATCGATTTAAAATGGTCATTTTGCGATTGCCTACATCATTCAGAGCTATGTGAGAGAATTTTATATTTATAAATACATAAATCATTACCTTTTCAACACTTTGATGGGTTATATTAGCCAAAATCGATTTGACGCCGCCATCTTGGCATCTTGTACAAACGACGAGTCACATGGATTGAAACTAGGTATTCATAAACCTATTAGATTACATGGGCCTCTTTACTGGTTGTCATAGGCAGAAAAATAGATCTCGATATTCATTTTGGTTAAACGAAAACGTCCGCGATTCTGGTATTTTTTAAAAATTATATTGTATTAGACGCATTTTCATGACATTAGGGTGGGTATAGTCTCAATTACTGTAAATAATAAGGAAACAAGCATATTAATTTACACCTTTGATTTGATTTGATGCGAAAAAACGATAAATTTTGCAATTTTACAATTATACACCTTTTCCAAAATAAAGGGGTCCAAGACCAAATCGCGTTATATCCGAATCCGATATAAACAACCGCGTTATAACCGAGCTTCAGTGTATATATATTTCAACAAAAATTCATATTCCATCATTGGAATAGTTATGCCATATTCCACGTACATTCCATTTTCTGAAATAACTGAAATAATTTAATTTCCCAGTTTTTAAAAAGACTTTAATTCTCTATATAAGCATATGTTAACAATTGTAAAGATGCGTTCCATTCAACGGCAATCGCTGGAATGAATATCCTTCACCAGTTTTTGAAGAACGATTTGAAATGATGCCACTATGACATTAAAATATCAATTTAAAATCCAAATTTTCAGTTATTAACTTATTTGAACTGTGTGACTTTTAATTTTACATTATTCTTTTAGTATGAAAGATTCTGTGTTTTTCACTTATCTTTTGGTCAGTGGATAATTCCAGTTGATTAGAAATAATAATCTCGAAGCACACTATCCTGAAGTTCCAGATTATAATAATAACAATAATTTGTATAAATACAGTACATTGCTTCCTTTTTATGGCTTTTATTTATGTCATAACATTAGCTTCTTTTTTATTCATTCTTTTGAAATCTAAAGGTCTTGTTTTTGAGAGGCATTTATAGCAATTCAGCAGATTTAAGCAAATAAAATACACACATTCTGGAGTAGTTTCAACATAAATAAACTAAGCATTTTGGTTTATGAATTAAATAAATATGACTGAAGTTCATAAAACTCCTTATTTATGAAGAGATATAAACGAATTTCTCGGGAAATTGTATTTTTCTAGGGATATTTTGATTATATGTTTGTTGGAGATGGTAGATTCTTAATCTAGAAATTTTGAAGTTTTCACTTATTTTTTTTGCCAATTTATTAATGAATGTTACGGCGATGATGGAAACGCTGATTGATTGGATAGAATGGTCCAAAACAAGATGGAAAGAATGTACGCCATTCTTTAAATTATAGGTTTCCAGTGTTATTGAACTCATTACCCAACACCAATTACCTTATCCAAATCAGCTTTTACGACTCGTTGCCCTCACAACACCTTCCCTTAGTCTGTGCTACCGATACAAGCATACGTGTGTATGTGTGTGTGCATAGCACTGTAAACTGGAGAATGAATAGCAATGAATTTTCGCTTCCATGTTTCAGCATCCAATCTCTTGCTCATCAGTATTAATTAATGACATCGTTACCCTTGGACGGTTTCAACTTACTTTGGTGACCTTGGACGAAGGACATAAAGAAAGAAAACCGTGGACGGTGACTGCTCTCTTAAAAGGGATGGCTTCAGTCGTCCGTAATTAAAACCTCGTTCCGCTCGGTGTGGGAGAGGGGAGATACGATGTCTAATAGTGACATAGCTTCGATGATGATTTTCCCATTTGTTCCGCTGCTGTGTCCTCTCAACCTTCTGTTTCTCAAAGAGGAGTGTGTGTGAGATTCCTCCCTGAAGCAAAGGTGTTACCCATCTTCTACCATCGAGCAACCCTTTGCCTTCTGGGGTTAGTTATGTCAAACTGATTATTTAGGCCTGTTTTATGTAGACTCCAATACTTGCAGACAGGAGAACCTAATTATGTCACATGTTTTACACCATGTGAAATATATCGGTTCTTTTGATACTTAGGTCTTTACCCGTTCGGGATAATTTGTTTTACAATTGTGTGTGAATTTTGAATTATCTAGAGCCAGATTAATTAGTTAAAACATCACTGAATTACGAATGCTGAGTATATTTAAATTCCAGAGGTAAGCAATTGAAGAAAAAGAAAAATATTAAATATCCCAAAACCTGTGAGCATATGTGTGTGTATGTGTGTGTGTGTGTAAATATGGGAAGGTTAATAGTTTCCAAATCCTACGCGTATATATGGGAGGCCGAGGGCTTCATGGCTTCCCCCACCCCCACCCCGAAATCTCCAAATATAGAATACACTTTATTTTCTTTTGGCTTTCTTTGGTTAGATGGCCGATTGAGAGGATCTTGGTCCATGAGATTTTGGCTGTTGGAGAGTCAGCTCCCTACATCCCGAAATATAATCCTATGTACAGCCCTCTGTTCCAACATTTTTTTAAAAGCATTACATATGTACTTTTATTGCTATCGTGATGGACAAAGAGAACAACATTTTCTATTGTATTAAGAAAATAACAACAACAAAAAATACAAATTGTGCCATCTACATCATCTATCGAGATATAGAATATTACTATTAAAAAACAGCTGATTAAAATGAGGTAATTGTAAATGTACATTTTTTATACATTATTTCCTCCATTTTTTTTTTAAT
The DNA here is from genome assembly GCA_023159025.1 of Thereuonema tuberculata. NCBI lineage: Eukaryota > Metazoa > Arthropoda > Chilopoda > Scutigeromorpha > Scutigeridae > Thereuonema > Thereuonema tuberculata. The sequence goes on from JAFIDM010009631.1 coordinate 62,165,315, forward strand.
ATGTTAAGAGGCTAACATAAAACCACTGTATTAGAAATGTAATGAAATAGAAATATTATTATTGTTTATAAATATTCTTATTTTCATCCATTTTTATATTCTTCTCATATATAAATACTATCCACTAGACTTAACAATCGATCGTAATTAGGGACATAACTTATAATTTTTTAAGTTTTCTACAGTTTACGACTACTACTTCACAGATTTTTTTTTGCTCTTTTTTTCTTTCGTTTAAGGCTGAGATTGCAAGAGTTGTGAGAAAACCTGACATAACTGATTGTAGATAAGGAGTGATTTTCCATTCACTTCCTACGCTCACTGAACAGAGACAGACAAGGAGGAGAGCAATACTTTACAGTCTGTCTCAGTTTTTTTTAAAGAAAGAAAGTTTTTGGTCATTGAAAGAAAATTAAAACACTCATCTTCCGTCTAATTTCACAAAGAGGTGCATTTATAAACGGAATTATTTTCATTTTGTTTCCTAATTGAAACAATAAATTGTATTTTGCTCAGGTGTCACAATTACACGTTAATTCATAAGAATCTTAAAATAAAAGTAAATTATATTTTTCGTTCTATGTCTGCATCGTTAAAATGCTTTTTAACGAAGGGCCATGGGAACACTCAAATGAGCTAAATAATTTAGCTAAATAAATTATTTGATACTGCTCCAAATTTAGGTAAAAATCATTTGAAATAGTGAATCTTTTTTGACTCCGGGGATAACAGATTAAAGTGTGCCTAAGATCTGGATTCTTATTTTCCAAACAAAAATTATCGAGAGGAAAGAAGAGAAAAGCGAAAGACAAGCATCTATATTAATTCCAGGAATCGAACTATCATTCAGACATATCAACCGAATTGGCAGGCCATCGTTTAAACAGTTACTATAGCTGTTAGAAAAAGCTGTTATTACATCATAACTTTTTATTAAATATGATGAATAAGAAGAACGTAAATACAAAATCTTTTAAAGAAGAACAACAATGACCCATTAACCTTCAATGCCTAATTTGTCTTCAATCAACGTTTGTAAGCATATGCAGTATGTGGAACAACATTTTTCTCTCGTAAAAAGTTGTTTCAAATTTGGAGATTTCTTTTTAAGAGAGAGAAAAAGTTGAAATGAAATGCTTTAATAACTTATTATTCCATATTATCCATAGTTTGCAAAATCAAATTAAAATTTTGAAATGACATAATGATGTTCAAAAGTTAGGATTTTTTACCGTTCGCAAAAGGGATTCTTTTATTAGGAAACAAAAATAATACTTGGAAATATTCTCAATTGCGAAACGACTCGTGTTCTTTGTTACGTGGAGTTGTCGCTAAGCAATATGTACTCGTAATTGATGGTTCTTCGTTGCTCTTGTCCTCGCAGAATCGTCATCTGCTTTGATCGTGTTTCTTGGCTCGAAAGATTACAGAAATTAAGTTGATTCCGACAAAGTTTGAGCTGCAGCATTTCGCCGAGTTTCTACTTGTGTACATTGCAAGGTATTCATTTTATTATAAAGCCAGAAGCAATATGTGAAAAGATTATCCGTTAATCTTATGATTGTTGTTTTTTCTAAATATGAAAATACGTTCGTTCATCAAACGAACGAAGTAAAGAAACAGCACGTTAAAACAGTTTAATTAAAGAAACAGCAATGTTTACACATTCTTTTATATTTTTTGTTACGATTGATAAGAGTGATTTTATGATGTTTGAAAGTCATTTTAGTAATTGAAAAGAAATTGATGCAAGCTTCATAATAATAATAATAATAATAATAATAATAATAATAAACTATACTGGGACCGCCCCATTCACACAGACAAAACCATACATCACAACAGACCAGACATCACACTTGTTGATAAGGTCAACAAACAGACACTTGTTGATAAGGTCAACCTATCTAATTGATATTGCAGTGCCTATCAGCAAGAACATGCAGAAAACTCACGCAGACAAGATCAGTAAATACACTGATCTAGCACA
>JAFIDM010009631.1:62182304-62210272 GCA_023159025.1 Thereuonema tuberculata
TCGAAATTTCAAAAAACAGATCAGTGATTCCATTTTTTCTTGTGCGTTTATGTTCATATTTTGTGATGTTAGTTTATATCTGAATTGAATGTTTTTTGAGAATACTTTTTTTTTAACAATGTACGTTTTCGAACTAATAACCATTATTTCTCGCAATCATTTACTTATTCATTAAATAAATAAATAAATCTGTAAATAATTCAAATATAATCTTTTATTGAAACTATGTTTGTTGTCTAGTGATGTTCACAAAGTTCTGAAAATATTACGCATGCGTACGTGAGATTCTTGGTTGAATTACAATCAATAAGAAAAAGGGTAACCAACGAAGTCCAAGAATACACAAAAAATATTTAAAGTATTTAAAACGACGGAGTGACCGGGTTTCGATTGCCCTGACGCCAATCTTCTTCAAGCGCCTATATAATTTAAACACACTTTAAACTTTTTATGTAAAAAAACAAAAAAGTCTTCCTGCGTGAAAAAGCAGTATTAGGATAAATTTACTATGCATTTATTTTTATCAAAGATTTAAAAGCAAAACAAACAACATGAGACAAAAAAAAAAAAACAACAAAAAAAAACAAACAAAAAAACAATAAAATGATTTAGAAAACTTGATTAGTTCTCTGTAACTTTGAATAATTGTAACAAAGATCCGGTGTAAAACAAGAGTTCCTGAAAAAATTTGAGTTCCTAAAAGAATTTCCTTAATTTTTTTATTTTCTTTACATTTATAAATCGTGAAAAACAACACAAAGGAATACAAATGGAGTTCAATGGAACCGTCTGTTATCACATGTTCCAATGGATTGTTTGCCTTATATTCAGAAACTTATTGCATTCGAACCATTTGACAAAGAAATGTTGGACATTTCGAAAGTACTCGTATTTTAATTGTACATACATTTTATTTTTAATTGAGGTGTGTGGTGGCTTTAAATTCACCAATAATTCAACTTATACACGTTAATTACTTGGAAAAAAAAAAGGGAATACAAATAGTAATTTACAATTTTCAATTTATCGAAAATGAATTAACCCTCAAAATTGTCCTGAATATCTTGTCAAATCTTGTCCTGAAATATGTATACTAACGTTCAAGAAGATCTATTTATTGGTTCAAAAGTTATTGGAGGAAACACAAAAACAGACACGTTGATTTCATAGGCTTCACTCTTCTTAGGAAAGTAGGCTAAATGATAATAAAGCAACAAAATTTAGCATCATGGAAGACATTCTTAATTTATTATACACAATTTATTTAGAAATTAGTATAATGTTTTGTAGGGTGTTTATTTTATTAGGTTTGGAAACTTTGCAAAAGCTTTTCGGAAAAAAAAAAACAAAAAAAAAACTGTTTATATGAATTGAAATATTTAGTTTTATGAAAATTGTTTATCAATAAAGTGAAAAAGAAATTAAATGCAACAGTTATAATTTTGTAATTTTTGTATTATTTGTTTTATTTAAATATAAATATTGGTCATCTTACTTACCAATTCTTTATCCAAATAAAGCAAACAATAATTACTTAAGATTATTTTGCGTAGAATTCGTTTAGGTTGTAAAATTTTGAGATCTAATCGTTGTTTTACTGTAAAATTAAATACAAAAAAAAATTAAGTTCATCTGTAAAACGTTTATTTTTTATTCGACTGTATTATCTGCTTTAATTTAAGAATAACTGATAAATTTTAATTATTAGATTTTATAGACTCGGAAGATATAGTTGGTTACTTGTTACCTATAATATTTTTCAACAGTTTGAATGAGTAATAGTTTTGCCAGCTGGCTTCTCTTTGGTAAATGATTCTTCAGCAACATGTGTGCAGGTGTTGAACGGTATTCGCAATGCACTGCAGACAGCTGAAAGGTTGTTTGGTTTTCTAGTGTCATTAATCGCACCTGAGGAAACTATTCCAAGTCTTTATCCTCTTAAGTTAGTTTTATCAAGGTTTTTTACTTGGCAATAAAGCACCATTTTGTTTACACTACAAGGAAACTCAAGAAATACTGCCATGAAATTTGAGTTTTATACATGTTTACAAGGCAAACATATCTTAACTAAAAATATCTAATAAAACTATGAGAAAGAAATATATATGAGGGAGAGTGATAACACATTTACAAAAAAAAAAAAAAAAATATCTTAATATTAAAGGTATATTTTAAATATAAAAGATCAAACACGATAATTAATGTAAGCTTATTTGAAACCTGCCGCTCCGGCGTGATCTTGTGCTGAAGGCGGCGGCCTCGCATGAGGCAGATACGTCGGAACCTGGGTTCAAATTCCGTTGTGGGCATGGCTGTTTGTGAAGAATTTCTTTCCTGTGTTTGTCTGCTTCTTCAGGTCTGAATTCATTCCATAATGATTTCCTGAGGAAGGCAACGGGAAACCACCTCAGTACCTTTCCCTAGAAATTCGATGGATTCTTCTAGGGATTCGCCACCTTGGGAACACTAGAGATCATAGAACACGGTCCTTCGGCTACGAAGATCGCACTTCGGTGCGAACCGCAAGCAACTACAACAAATAAATTTGAAACTTTACGTCGTTTCTTCACTAATGGGAATCATTAGTCTTTTCTTTTTGAACTCTGTAACTACGCAAGTATAGTAAATTATTACAGTTACTTGTGTAAATTGTTATCTGTGTTCAATAGATTCTTTCATGTTACTTTATGTAGTTTACAATGTCTGAATTGCTTTCTTGGTGAATCTTTCAAATTGCATTCTTTCCAATAAGTACTTACTTACTTAAGTCCTTGTGCCTTTCTGCCAAGGCATTCCATGCAAATTTACTTCTACGATCAATTTCAAAATATTACCATCCTCAAACTAATTTACTGTCGCAGATACATGTAGTTGATGGCTGTTCATTGAATTCTTCATCATTAACTTCTATTTCTTTGCTTATTAATGACTCCATTGAATATTATCTATATTCTTTATCGTTAATTCAACATTCTTACTTTGATGGCAAGTTCTTTAATAACTATATTATCCTCAAAACGATGATAACTTAGAAGTCTCCATTAATTCTGATGCCTCTTATTTTTCCCAGTCTAATTTTCTGAACACTTCCTGAACTACTGCTTTAAATAGTTAAAAGATGATATCTTCCTTGTAATATCTTTTTTTTTAATCTTAATGTTTTAAAAAATCAGTATAATCAATTGTTTTTAATCTGTCGCATGCATTTCACGAAATTAATGTCTCCGCCAGACTGTTAACAGAATCAAAGGCCTTTCCGTAGTTAATAGATTCAATAGTGGCATTTAATTCTTTTTAGACTCTTAATAGATTTAATCGATTGTTCTGTCTTTATTATGAATTCCAACATACTGTCTTGGTTACGCAGAATGTAAAGTTTTCTGCAGTCGATTAGTAATGCTTTTTTATAAAATTTGTATAAAACTAGAAATAGGAATAGCCCTAAGTTGACAATCCACTAATCTCCCAATCCTGGCATGTCACTGTTGCAAGTTATTTCACACCAAATGTTAAGACCATGGATGAATGGGTTTTTTTATTTCTTTTACATCAAAATGCCGAACAGCGCTGCCATCTGCACGTTATATTTACTGTTTGCAAGTTTCTTTATTTTTCAAGATAATTATAAAAGGAGTGGAGGAAGTACGCCTCTCCATACAGATCGTATGAATCTTCATATCTTTTTTTATCTTCAAATCGCTAAAAATGAAAATCAGCTTTTACCCAATCTATTTCATACATTCATGCTGTAGTCGTTTAGAAAGAAAAATTCCTGTAGAAGTTTCTTTCCGAATCGTGCATACTTTCAATCAGATTAATGTAGGATTGTTCAATCCCAATTTCATCTTATGTTCAGAACAAAAAACGAAAAAAAAAAAAAAAAATTATGTTCTTGATCTACTTCGGTCACCAATAAATTTATGAAGCTCATTAAAACTTTAAAAATTGCATTCACATATTAAATAAATGTCAGACTTACCACTGAACGACATCCTAACAGAGCTATTTGTTGAGAGGAGTCTGCTCAGCTATACAAAGGTCGCCTGAAGATCTTTAGATCACAACAAAGGTCCTTTAAGTTGTGTCATCCTCGTCGCAGAATTGTAACTTTATCACATGATTAATTCTTTAATGAATTTTTATTTGCTTAAGAACTATGCCTTGTTGCAATAAGCCTTTTGAATAATATGCAAGATTTTGAATGATACGAATAAAGCAATTAATTCGATTACGAGAAGTAAAAATGAAATGAAAAAAAATGTAGAGAAACAATTCTTAATGGGATTTTTAGAATATTTAATTTTAATAAAAATTATAATATATTTAAGAATAAAATATTAATTGCCTTGTATTATTTATTTCCCCTCCTCCCCCTTCCTTCCGAGAAAGAATGAACTCGATTTGGGAACGAAAATGCGAGGACCAATCAAATATTTAATATTCATGATATTAAAACAAGATGCACGTTCTGTATGGTTTAAAAGGGCTTCAATCTGTTGCTGGTGATCAAATAGCAAGGAGACTAGTCTGCGAGATTCTAGATATGGAGATCAGAAGGCCAGTCCGATGCTCATCCGCCTTTAAAGAGACGTGGTCTGAAGGAGAATCAACGGGAGAGAAATCTCCAACTCGCCGGGAATCGAATCTGGTTCTGTAACGCCCATCTTATTTGAGCTACTGAGTCAACGCATTGCTGCCCATTTACGATTGTTCAGGAATCGACTTGATAGGTTTTTCTCTCGTTCCTCCGTGAAAGTGTAGTAACGTTAAATGACCGAAGAGAATTTTTTTCTTAACGTTCTTCGGACACTAAACTACAACTTACCGTTCTCTAAATTGTATTACGGACCTATTCTCGAATAACTGCCGTTGGTTTTTTTACAGAAAAGAGGCCAAGTTTCCTATCTATGGGATAAGATAAACAGATCCTTCTCTCGTTTAACTAATCACTGTGAGATAATTCCAATCAATTCTTTAAAAATGAAATAAAAAAAATAAATCTAATTATAAAGATGACATTTATTAGTTGAAACATGAGTTTTTACAATTTAATCTAATCATTCCTCATCCGTTATTGTTAAGAACTTCCTGTGAAAGGACGTCTAAGATTTCATTTTACAGTATCAGTTTTATGAATAAAACAAAGGGATTGATTGAATAAATAATTAAAATATTGTAAGGTGATTGAATCAATCAAACAATGGATTTACAAAACAATCGGATATAAATGAAACAAAATACGAATAACGGAAAAGAATGATTAAATTTAAAACTAGCCACGAGCAATTTTTTTTTTAATACTTTGAGATGACTGTGATGTACAAATACCTCAGTGTCTCATTCAGAAGACTGACTGTAGCAAGGACATTCTAGAAAGCTTTGATATTATAAGAGACTGCTTAACAAATCCCGATTAAACCGTACCAATATCTAAAAGGTAATGCAAAAAAAAAAAAAAATCAAAGTGTTTCTATATTTTAGTTACGATATAATTTACATTAATTAGTTTTAATCGTTAGATTTCATCCATTTCTTAAACAGTTACATAAAGATTTGTATTAGGATTATACTAGTATTTCTGATCTTCATATCACTTACCTAATTACCTTCAAGTAGTATTACCATCTATGAATAATATTCATCTATGGCTGTAATACGTTTAGTCACCTATTTTTTTTTTTTTTTTTGACTGAACGTGTTACAGCCTTGTACAACCTGAGTATTTTGCATCTTTATAAAGTCTTATTTATTTTTTGAAGTTATATTCAGACAATTTGTTACCGTTAAGCCTCAATCCGCTGTAACTGAAAGAAATGGCGTATTTGTGATTTTATTTCGGTAAAGCTGGGGCTCCATTATATTTTTCATGAATCTAGTTCAAATTTTTCTTGTTTATTTTCATTGTTAATTTGAACGTATAAAACTTAATAAAATGCGATGAAGTGAAATTAAAAATTTCGGGGAGGCCAAAGGCCGATAGCTCTTTCCAAGCCCGATAGCACTTCAGTGTTTCTTGGAAAAATCACATAATTAAAAAAAAAAAAAAAAGGTTTTGAAAACTTAGTAATAAAGTTAAATTAGGATAAGTCACTAATCATTCATTATTAATTACTATAATTACCATAATTGCCAGCATTATTTTTATATTTATTAATCAAAGCAAAAAAATGAACTATTCTAATCTACAACGAAAAAAAATCTAAATAAGAATTTTACCTTGAATTTCGTCCATAGATTCTGCAGCAATGACAAGGTCACGTTCCTTTTTAAGCGAGCAGGGACTTAAAATTTCACGTGATTAGGTTCCGTCGAACAGCGAACTTAATCCTTACCTTGTTTAAAACTTTTAACTGATTCTTCGTAATTAAACGAATATTTTCCGAATGAATCATTTCCATAGCAATACTAAACGAAAACTTATCAATGAATGCAATAACGTAAGTTGATATTTAAGAAGCCAAACAGACAATGAAAATATTCATTTATGACTCAGATAATATTATCAATAACTTGCTAATACTATTTATAAATTCGTCGATTACTTATATTATAATTATTGTAATAACTATATTATAATAATTATTATAATTAAATTACTATAATTATTATAATTAAATGGTATTATATAGTAATTATTATAATAATATGTTATAATTATAACTTAATTCAAAAATAAGTTTATCCTGGAGTTAATTTTTTAAGAATTTTATTTTTTAAGATTTTTTTGAAAATCATCAATTTTATTTGTTTACTTATTTGTTATGGTATTAATTTGCTGTTTTGCATTTGTTTCTGTATGATTTTTATATTTCGACTTTAAAATTCCCTGATTTCAAGAGGATTATTTTCTAATTTCTGATTATTTTAAACTCTTAATAAATTTATATGACTATTATTTTACTAATTCCTTAGATAGTATGCAGGTAATGTCACAAGGCTATTTAGCTATAAAAATGAAAAAAAAAAAAAAAAGTTTTCACAAAAGCTGTCTCGAATTGTATTAATTTATTCCCGTTGATTTCATGAGCGAAGCAGCGTACGTCTTTCGGACACTGAAATTGGCGGTTTTCTGTCCAGGCTCAATAGTTCAATATTTTGTTTACATTTCCAACACCCATTCCGAAAGGAGCAAGTTCTTTCTGCAATTTCAGCTTCGTTTGTGAATATTCTTCAAATAGATTTTTTTTTTTCCTTTTTTATAGAAATATTATTCGTCTTAACGATTTATTTCGCATTAAGAAAGCGTATTTTATAAAAACTTGAAGTTCTTTCGGAGTTAATTCACTTAGATCCCATCCATCTATACAACTCTCAAACACTGCATCGAGTTGAAATCAACCTGTTAAGCATTCTAATACTTCATGACGTAGCTTTTACAGTTATCAAACATTATAGACCAGCATACAAGCAAAATAAAAATTTATTAAAAGGTAAGATGATACATTTCAGAATAGCCTAAATGTTTATCTTTTTGTGGTGTTGACTAATTCTGTTTCGAAATTTTCCCAGTGAGTTTTCTCCATAGTGTTTCATTGGTTAATCTTATTTGTATAATACTTGTTTTTATTTGGAGCATTCAGAATTAATGTAATCTTAAGAACAAATTAACATTCTTACGTTTAGTTTTTATGATAGTTAATTCACATTCAGTTTCATTATCCTTAGTTAATCTAGGATTATAATCAGATTTATTTATTTATGTGTTTACTTAATAAACCGACTTAAAAGGTCGTTATAAAAGATAAGAGGAAAAATGCGTCGCCTTAACGATGATCAAGTGAACTGAATTAACAAGCTAAATACTAGAGGTAGCAGTAAATATAACAAGAATAAAAATAATAAAAGTTACACAACCTCAATAGATACTTCTTCTAACATGGCACAGTTTGCTTTCTTACAATCTAAGCTAGATGAAGTAACTAAGTAACTAAAAGAGTTGTAGGAACTTGTAAAAGAGGTTAATAACATAATTAGTGGAAATACAGATAGCTATTCACTTGGTTTGCAAGCTGATTATTTAATACATCTTCTATATTCCATGTTATAAAAAAAAAAAAGTAGTTACTGAAAGAACTACTAAAGTCTCATTTCCTTAATATTGTCCGTTTTCATTGCTTTTTTTTATTTTAAAATTCTGAAAACAATGCAAAGGAAAAACTCCATATTTGTAAATTGTAATATTCGCGGAATACAAATAATTTGCTTTCGTATTTTGCATTTGCGGAAAATTAACTGAATACTGATTTAAGTCCATATTTATTTTAATGAAATCAAATCGTGAGCAAATTTAAAAGGATTATAAATTGGACGGTAAGGAGCTTGGAGTGGAGGAGCAGGGCTCAGTACCAGTTGAAGGCCTGGAATTTTTTCGCGGAATTTTTTCGTTTAGGTGGATCCCCGGCTTCTATTTGGGCACTGTTTTCATTTCCAGAGGGATAACGGTCGGAAAATATTGGTCTGATTCTCTGATCTCCTTGTGACTGATGTTGTTCTGTATCTCCTCGAATGAGGATTACGATGCATTATTTGATTTTGATATAAAATCATTGTTTGCATCTAGTAAGTTAATTATTTCGCTTCTAATATTTTTCTATGAAAACTCTTGTCACTTTCACCGCAAATTTCTGCACAGGAATCCATACAGAGAAATTTTTAAGTACTTAATAAAGATATTTTAAAATATGTTGCCTTAGTAAATTTTAAAAATTTACAAAACTTAGGCAAACAGCTGTTGTCACTTTTCACTGTTATATTTTGTTTCTTATATAGAAGTACAGAAAAGTAAAACAATCGTTATTTAGTTCTGAATAAAATATTTCCACTTATACAGTATATTTCCAGTTAATGAAGAAAGGGTTACAGATAACGTTGAAAATTATAAAAAGGGATATTAGATAATATCAGATCGATGTTCAAATAGATTGAGATAATGACTGAAAGTCATAGTTACATCACAGTACTTCGTATTATTTTAGAGATATGTTCATTTCATACATTTTCCTTTATTTTAAATAAGATTATAAAAAATTTTCTTATTCATATATAATAAATTAATTTACAATAAGTCGCTTTACGCTTGTTTTAATTTTTTTTTTTTTTTTTTTTTTTTACAATTTCAAGCTAGTTTTAAGTTTACTACTACTTTTTTGAGTATATTATTTTAAGAAATACGTTTATTATTCTATTTACGCTATAAATAATATAAATGTAGGTTAAGTTTCTTGAATTAAAAAAAATAAAAAAATCCTGCTGTCATTTTATCATACCCCTCCCTTTTTTTTTTTTCATTTTTATAATGATCTGCTTAAAAATTAAGCAGCATTCTCAAAAATACTTAAACTAAATGTCATGGCTTGATCCTTCGTAATATTGGTTTTTTTTTTTTTTTTATGTTTGATATTTACTGGATAATATATTTAAACAAAGCGATTTTTGTTTGTTTATATGTATAGTCTGGTCCTAACTATTGTATAAATGTATTATACAGGTGCACGTATACATTTATTTTACATTTTGATCAGTTTAAAATGAAAGTTTGTTTAAGCTTGCCCGAAAAAAACACTTTAATATGATAAAGTGCGACAAGTAGGCTTGAACTCAATTTCCAAAATTAATAAAAAAAAAATAGAAAAATCCTTGCTTTGTTATGAGAACCTGACGTCATTGACCAAGTTGAACTGTGAAGGATTTTCCTGTCTCTAACTAATGGTTGGATCTGATTTTTTTTTCTCATGCTTTTCTCATGAATTCGAAAGTTAAGTTCTTCACTAAAGCACTTTCTATATGCTTTTACGTATGTATTTAGTGAGCAGGTAATATTCTTTTTAACTGAATTTAAGACAGTTTAAAAGTAAATCTTATCAATGAATTTAGTGCAAGAAAAATTAAAAATGATGACCTTTTGGCATTTTTTTTTCCAGTTTCTTTTTCAGTTTTCAATTTAAATTTTCCTTCTAAGTTCTCCATTTTGCTGGATAAAAACAAACAATAACCTAATATTCTCCTTATTCTATTAGTGCGATGTTCCTCAAGGATCTAAATTTGGACCCTTAGTTTGTTACTTTTATGATGACTCTGTATGCCGTTATTTCCTTGGTTTTAATATGCATGTTTTACATTAACTACTTGTGGTTTATTTAGGAATTTCTTAAAATGACCTATGCTCCCATTTTCCTTTATTAAGGTTCTTCCATCTTGAAGAACGATTCCTAGAAAAACCACAAATGGGATTTTGCTCATGCGCCTCATTCCGCCCCCATACAATTTCCTCATTCAAGATTCGTGTCAGTAGCTTTTAATTTTTGAGACTGTCTTCAAGGTGTATTCACAGCTGAAACGCTCATACTTTGGGTATAAAAAGGCAAACATTTAAAGCCTATTTGCGTTGAATTTGAATAAAGAAATCGAAAATTTTATTACAAAATTATCAAAATTTATGAAAATAAAACTCCACACTGTATAATTATTTGTAATTATTTTTGTAACAATCATAAAAGCTTAAACTAATAAAGGAACGATATACAGCTCATACAGTGAGAATGTGTCAAATTTTATTTGCTCGCTCCAATTAACAACTTCCCATGAATTCCCTTTGATTCCTTTGATTCAAATTTACCCATGAACCCCCATGTTCAATTCAAAATGCTTAATTGCTTACAGAAAATATAAATTACTACGTAGTTATTATTATTTCCAAATTTCGCTGCTACAATGTCACTAATGTTCTTAGAGATAACAGTTTGAAACATATTTTCATGATATTAATATTGTTTTGACCAAGATTTGGTAGTTACTAGGGAATGGGAAACATAATTAGCTATAATAACATAGTTAGTATATTTTATTATATTCCTCGCTGAAAATCAAACTATATGGTTTAATACTCAATTATTTGTTTTACATATCATTAATAACTAAAGTAAATAAAAAAAGTATCTGGTATTGAAAGAATTAAATTGTAATTTTTCAGATTCATATTATTATTTCTAACTCAGCTTTTCAAGCATCTAGCTTATGCTTAGTTTTGACTTTTCTGAATTCAATCAATATTTTTCTTCTCTCTCTCTAGTTTTTTTTTTTTTTTTCTCCTTCTGTTTTTTTTTCTAATATCTTTAGTGTGTCATGAAATAAGTAGGCCTAACTCATGGTAAAGCGAGGCTTGCCTGCTGCAGGGGAAGGGAGGGGAAATTTTTTTTTTCAAGAAATTCAGCTCGTAGTAAGGTAAATAAGTAAAAATAAGAAATAGAAATAAGTAAAGTCAATAATAAATAAATAAAAATTTACTTAGCTTAGTAATGTATATTTTTGAGCATCGAAGTGATGAAAAGTTTTTAAGCTATTAAAAAAAATTTAGTAATGTTATTTATTTTAATAAAATTGATATTTACTAGAACAATTTAAGTTTTAACATATTTGAGATAAAGACCATGACTTTATCTTTCAAGGTATCCAGGATTTCCATATCTGGTGTTTATTCCCGTGATATTGTCTTTATATCATAATCTTGTATAGTAACAAAAATTTTATCGTTAAAGTAATTATTTATAATATTATCTTATTTAAAGATGAAGCCTTAGTAGATATGATCTGAAACAATTATTTTCAAAAATAAGTCTGATCTGATTTTCCGTGATAAATAAGTCCAAGCGAAATTTCAAAGTCGTGTCAAACCAGTCCTTCGAATTATTAATCATGCTTAGAGTTAGTCATTTTTTTTTTTTTTGCAGATTGTTAATTATTTTAACAGACAATTTTTTTGTCAGTGTTTTATATTGAATAGGATACTCGTGAATATTTCAAAATCAAGCCTTCTCTAAAGTCTAAATTTATCTTCTCTCGACATCTAAGAAAGCGAAAAGCAATAGACGTGACTTGCATAAAAATCTTATTACTGTATTTTCCCACCTTCCCCTCTTTTAATTTATTCCTTCTAGGTCATTGGAAGAAGTTGTGGCCTGAAGTTAAGCGTTTATTTCACTTTTCCATGTTTTTTTTTTTTTTATATTTCATCCTTGTTTTTCCTTAATGATCACTTGAGACTTAGTGACATTACTTAAAAAATAGCTGTACTGCTGTCAATGAATAAAGCGCCATTAAAAGATAACTGATAGTTAAGTAACAGCATAAATATCCCGAAAAATTGTTTCTTTTAGCTGCAGGATGTAATCGAAAAAAAAAAAAAGAATAAACAAAGTGATGTCAGTAGATAGACATTTTACTTGCAGGTAATTTTGATAGAAAAAAAATTAAAAAATTGATTATTTTTAATAGTGGTATTTGAAATCTATTTCATATGCAATTAATCATTGTAAAACAAATAAAAATCCATAAAATAAAATTAATATAATGCAATTATTAATTTATAAATGCAAAGAATTGTTTTTGATCTGCAAAAATTACTTATAATTTTTAAAAACTGGATAGCTTTTAATTTATTATTTTTATGTTATTATACTATACGTTTATAAGCTACTAAACAACTATGTAATCTAAACCACATATATTCATTAGGGAGAAACTATTTAGAGTTAACTGACTCACATTATTATTTATATATTTCTTACAGTATATTAAAAGCTGTTTTTCAACTTTTATTCAAATAAATTATATTCTGAAGTTGACATCTTAAATTTAAGAAGAAAATATTTTACTTGTGCATCAATTGTATTTATATTTATTAAATTTTAACATTTTAATTTAACTTAATTTAATTTGTTTTAATTCTAATTGTCAAATTGCGAAAGATTCAGTTATATTCATTCAAAAAATATACGACCTGAGAAGCTTTTTTGATTGTTGTGGTGCCCTCTATTGTCAGATTTCTGATCTAATGTGACCTGTTTATTCTATCACAGCAACTAGAAGAAGTTCTATCAGATTTTTATTTTTTTTATTTAACATTTAAAATTAAATTTTAGGGCCTGCTTAAATAGTTTTCTGGAACTAAATTCAGAATTTAAACCTGTAATCTTAGTGCATTTTTTTAAGCTTAACGAATAAGATTCTAAAGTTGGCTAAAGTAAAAAAAATTAAGCAGATCATTGTAAAGTTAAGTTTCTTTCTTATTTTTAATAAAGACAATGTATGAAATCATGCTCTCTGAGCACTAATTAAAAGATATTATTAACTATTTAATAATATTCGAGAAATATATAGTCTAACTACGTTCATATCTTTAACAACTTGATCAATTTTATTGGATTGTGTATGGATAATTTTGCTCATAGCTCTTTATAAAATAAATTTTCAAAAAACTTACCCAATTTCTTAATCACGATTTTCTGAATACATAACTATTCAAGCACTGGTTTCTAAACTTGAGTACATGATGGAATTTGAAAGGGTAATTTGAGAATGTTTCATTACTAGAATGGAGGTGAACTGCCAGCCAAAACTAAGCATTAAATTTTTATATTAAAAGTCTTTTTATATGTGTCTCCTTTCTCCTTAAATATGTCTTTAACGTAAGGAAGGACATCTAGCGGCGAAGTTCAAGTAATAAGTACATATGTGCAATTAAAATTATAGTCATTTTTTTTTTTTTTAAGAAAAATTGGAAAAATAAATATTTATAGCCAAGTTCAAATTTCAATTTTCATAAGAAAGGAATATTAATATTTATAAAAGTACTAAAATATACTATTTTTTTGAATAAAATTTTCAATAAAATTCATCAAAATAATTTTATTAAACAGCATTTATTACTAACTAAATTTATAATAAATGTTGTTTGGTAATCTGTATTTATCAAAATGTTTTAGAATAAATTCTCCTTTGAATGATAGTTTAGAATTTATTCTAAAACATTTATTCTAAAGTGATCTTGAGCAAAACAATAGAATTTGTCTTTCCAGCTCATCTTGACAAGGTCAGACAAATGCTTATTAAGATATTTAAATGTAAACTATGGGACTTTGTCCCCTGGACTCACTCCCCTTCGATGTAATATGTAAAATGCATTTTATTAATACGATGACTGCGAAATTAATCCGTTTAGAATAGATTTATAATTAAATGAACACCGCCGTTGTAACATATGATTGCTCAAGTGTAAGAATGAGATAAAAACAACATCAACATAAATAATATTAATATTATTATTATTAACGAAAATAATAAATAAATAAATAATTTCTTATGAATAAAATTATTTATACAATTATTAAATAATAATATAAATATGACATGATGTATTATAAAAGTGATATTAGAATGGGGCTAAAAAGCAAATTGATTTCCCTTTTTTATAAAACAAATATATTTGTTTTAAATTGTCTTCAATTATCAAAATTGTGTTTCCTAATGGGAATATTGGTAAGAATTAAAAGCTGATCTGTCTTTATCGTCCTGTTAATTTTATTTTCCAGATTATTTTAGCTTAGAATAGAGAAACAAAAGAGAGGTTGTGTCGTTGATCAGCATATCTCGAAAGACAAACATCACAAGAGACATAGATTGGACTGCATTAATCAAAAATACGTACGACACACATCACAGAATGTCGAAACTGTTCACATCTTTGGAGTTAAGATAAACCGCCTTTTAGATTCAAAATTTCGAATGATATTCAATTTATTACAGTCTAGAAGAAGTTAGTACAGACTTTGGTTCCTCTTAATTGAAGATATTTTCTTTGCTATTCATAATTTTGTGAAATTTAAAATTTGCGAACAGATCCCACATTAATGAAAGATTATGAAAATCAAATATGGTATATTATATCGATTTACGTATACACGAGTTTTGTTATTTTTTTCTCCGATATAGGTTAACAATATTGTCACAATACACTCCAAAAAAGAGATATATACATTAAAATGGAAAATAAACTTTTTAATTTAATGTCTGTTTACATGCAAGAAAAAGTAAAAACTACACATATATTCAAAAAAGAAATAAAACAAGGAACGATGACAAGACCTATTATTATATTTTAACGAATTTTAATTAATTAGATGAGTACAAAAATATATTTTTTTTTTATTCTTAAATAAATATATTTAAAACTTGTACTTTTTTTTAACTTATATGTAGAGAGAAATTTATTTAACTTTAAATACTGTTATTAAATTTAACTTATATGCTTATTTCTTTCTTAATTGAAAAGATAAAATATTTTGTTACCAATTAACAACAGAGCACTTTACATAAAAATAAATAAATAAATAAATAAATAAATAAATAAATAAATAAATAAATTATAAGATCCTGCGGTTAATATAATAAAAATATTGAAACAAGATGATTTTCTCTTTTAGAATTTAATTTTATCCGTAGAATAACAAATGTGTCTGATAATATTAAAATTAATTGAAAAACAACAATTTAATTCTTTGTTATATATAGATTATTAATTATTTTATTTCTCTCAGCTTTATTTATGTGTAAGTTTTATTTGGAACAGACATAGCAAGCATTTCAGAAAAAAGCAATATTTTCAAAATGTCGCAACTAATAAATTATTTTGATATGAAAAACTGTAAAATTTTAATCATAGTTTTAGAAACTTTTTATCATAAGTGTTATTTTTTTTATTTTCAACATCCTTTTAAATTTCAATGGAAAAAATAATAACTGGAAAAATTACATTTCTTTCAAAATAATATTTTTGTTTAATAGATTATACGATTGATAGATGGCAAAACCATTGCGAAGATAAAAAAAAAAAAATGAATGAATTTACTGTAATGACAATAATCTAAAAAAAAAAGCCAACGAAGTGATGCGCATGCGCCAAAGAACTATGATACAGAGATAAGGTGGTAAATATTATACTTAGGTGAATGACCACTTCTCAAGGTTAGATCATATTTCACTTTGCATTAACGTACTGGTTGTTGTTTTCATTTCAAATTACAAATCAGTGGTGACACAAAATTTAGAGAAATTGTTATATAAAGTATATATCTGCTCTTAAAAATTCCGGATACATTTGTTGATATATTACATAAATATTTCTATTGAATAAATATTTGTAAAAACTAAGTTGAATTCAATAAGATAATTGTAAATGAGAATTTTTTCTCTAATGGTATGAGTATGATTATTATTTTATTATTATTATTATTATTATTATTTTACAAGAAAGAAAATGTCAAATGGCAAATTAGTAAGAGCTAGTGTTGTTTCGGGAGAAATTATTCAACGAAAAACATGAAAGATTAGCTATAAAAAAAAATATATTCACTTGGAATCTACAATTTAAAGGAATACTAAAATTTGAACAATTGAAAACTTTCGCTTAACATTTTTATATTTTATAACTTTCTTTCAAAATGTGCTCATTTAAGCTAAGGATGAGGGCATCTTATGCCCCATTAATAGCATTTCCTGCTTCGATTTGTATCAAACTAATTTTTACTTTTTGACTTAGCAAATAAATAAAGAAAATAAATTAAATTTTAAAACATGCTTATATTTTTACGTTGTTTTTTTCGAAGTAAATATTTTTTTTTCTGAAATCTAAATATCAATCGTTAACTTTTCTTTCTTTCTTTCTTTCTTTCTTTCTTTCTTTCTTTCTTTCTTTCTTTCTTTATTTATTTATTTACTTACTTTTGATTTGGGTTAATCTTATTAAAGATTGGTTTAAAAATTCACACTTCTGTAATATTAAACATATTTATTTCAATATGTTATTTAGGCTTTGTAGAATAATTTAGAAGCTAAAAATTCCCGCCAGTATTTTTGTTTCTTTAGTCTTACATGACGGGTCATTGTGGACCTTTCAAAGGACAATGGGAAGTTCTTATTCAAAGACACAACAGCTACGATAAGCTATCAATGTCTAGCTTTTTTTTTTCCCCTCCCTGATTTCCTGCCTGAGTGGCCGGGAAAGAGAGGGAGGATGTGGAGAGCGATGCATCGTCCTGCTGCAGTTGGTGACCTGCATAATAATTGTCTGCAAAGTGAATCACTCAAAAGCACAAACTCATTTCCCAAGTGCAGGAGGCTACGCTTGGTTAAGACTTGTGCTCTCAAACGACCTCACTGTCATTAATGGTCTCCTAAATCAGAAGTAAGAGAGAAATAGTTATATGTAAAAATGCACCATAATAGAAGTAATTTCCGTGGATTAATACGGATATGTATTATTTATATACAACATTTCCTTATGCTGTTTGTACGGTGACACACTCGTTCTGAAACCACATTTTGGAAAGGAAGCTGAACCTTGCTAATAACTGCATTTATTATCTGCAGTATTTTTCTGCAACAGGAATTCAGAATCTAACTTTACAAAATTAAAAAATTGTTTATGGGTTGAAATTGAGGAATTTCGGAACTTCCAAACAATTCAAATACAAATAGGTAATGAGTATTACAATATTCGGTGACTGAGCTAGCAAAGATGCGGGATCTAACCGCCAAAAGGATAGGGAGCATTGGCCCTATTAGGCCTAAATTTGTATTTATTTTTCCTATTTTATTTTTTTAGTTCTAAACCTGAATTCAGGAAATTGACTGTCTGGCTTTGAACACTTTTTCAAAATTACATACATGTTTTGGGCCATAAGAAAAGAGAAAAGTAATTTCGAGGTTTATTTATTTTTTATTTTTTTCAAAAGTGCATCAAACGGAAATTAACATACAAAGATTTCCTTTGCCAGTAATGACATCTGCAAAGGGACCATCGAGGGACCAATTCAATAAATGGCAGTTAAGGAAACCGAAACTTAATCTTTTCTTATAGAAATGTTATTATTTTAACCCTTCTTTTTCTCAATCGGGGATTTTAAGATACTGAAATAGAAATTAAACCCAGATCCATAAAGCATTTATTTTTCTGCCGTTGTTTGAGAGCATAACTTATTGATTTTCTATTTTTTTTTTGATCTTGGGTTTCTATAATCAGTAACACAGAAAAACCAAGAATAGAAGGAAGAGAATGGCAGAAAGAGAAAAAAAAAGGAGGAAGGATTTTTACAATAATATGGATTTTCTTGAATAAATGACAATTGTGAATTAATGACAATTGATTCGGTTTCTCAGATTCAAATTCATTATTCTTTTCGTTTATTTTTCCCGTTCCTTTATGATAGGTTAAGAATGCTGTAATAATAACGTGCGAGTATTTTAATATAACCGTTCAGACATATAGTCAATGCGACGACCTGCCACGAGACTGATATATCTGAACTTGGGTTCGAATCCCGACGCCGGCATGGATGTGACTTTCTTCTTTTGTTTTTCGTCTGTAATGTGAACTTTCTCGTATGATGTCCCCGGGACAACGATTTTTCGGCTAAATAGTTCACAGTTTCTGCCCATGATTGTTAAGGCGAAGGTACCAAGAGCCCGGACATTGGAAAAAAAAAAAATATGTAATATTTTCAATTTTTTTATTTAGAAAATAGCATTTAAAAGTCGAGTCCCAGAGGGGGATGAAATTCAGTTTTTCAGATTGTTTTTCGTCCTGTAATTCGGCATTTTTTTTTTTTTTAATATGCCTGATAGTAGGAGGAAAAACGAAATTATAAAGTATTTATATTTATTTATTTATTTATTTATTTATTTATTTATTACATTTTAATGTAATGTTGCGTTAGGCATTAAAGAAAAAGCTTGAAGAAAACAATAATGACTGGGAATAATAATATCTGCTATTAACTTTTTGTTCCTTAATAAATATTTTGTTATATTTTATCTGAGGTCTCTTAAAAATGTAATAGTTTTTTCATCCTGTTGTCCGTTTGGCACCATTTTAAACTTTTACAATGAATTTTTAATATAAGAGCCCTTTGATCATTATTAAATTGAGAAAGAAATATTTAAGCAATAGTTATTAAACTAAATTATCTTTATTATGCATTTCATATTAGGCTGTTTGTGGAAATATTTCTTGCCGAGAGTATTAACTGATTAACTTACACTAGATAACCAACAGAATTTCGTGAATTTATTTGAATGACGTAATTTTCTTCAAGTGGAATACATTTTTTTGAGCATAATAAGAGAATTTTAACTCTTTGAATTAATAAGTTACATTTAAATGCGTAATTTTTTCATGCTGCCTTTAGTATTTCTTTACCCATAGCTGGATTAACTATGCGAGATCACACACTCTGGAAACTACGAAAGCAAATGAAGTTAAATACAATAAATAAATTTTTAGAAGAATATTAATATTTAAAGCATTATTTTATCTAAAACAAGTCCTGAAATGTTTTTATTTAAATTGAAGTGCTGCATGAATGTTTTGCGTTTATTTTCATACTACAGAGCTAACTTCTCCTATTTGGTTTCAATACGCGGAAGCTGCCTTTTCCCACCTCGACTAGCCACGGCCTTAATCGTGATTTGTTGTCTTGCTCATTCAAGCGAAGCAAAGGGAATACTATTTGTTCTTTTCTTCGCCTCATGAAGTGTTGCCCTTTATGAATCATATTTGGAATCGTGCAAAGTCTTTCTATTATTCTCATTCTCGGAAGAAAAGATATAATTTTTTTGTGAAAACAAACCTGACTTACAACAACACAGAGACCAGTACGTGGGAGGTTACACTAATACCAAAGAGAAAACTTAATAAAGTTTTGATATGAAAAATACAAAAATATAACTAATATTTATCTACCATGGCAAAATATGACTCATACCACCTTGCAGTTTGTAAATTCAATATAAATTTAGATCAACAATAAGAAAGGAATAGTAAAGGACAATAAAGGAATCAGAGAAGAGTAATATTCACACGGAAAAATTAAAAAAGAAAAAAAAGGGAAATTTAAGTTGATTGGTTACTGTATGTCAATTTTTTTCTCTAATCTTTATACCAGAGTTAAAATAGAAAAAGAAGTTTGTAATAAAAACAGGCCTGCACTTTTTATTTCCTGCGACAAAGGTTTATGCATAATCATAACAAATTTGCAAAATCTCGTGTCCATTATGAAGAATATTGTTTTATATAAACCTAATTTTATTTGTTTGGGTTTTAATTTGGTGAAACGCTTTTGAGTCTATCATAGTTTTTGAAAATTAAAAGCATAAAAAAATTGTGAATTTCATTTCTACACCCCATTGTAAGAAAATATTTACCCAATAATAGTTACATCTCTTACTTTCTCAAAGATAGGTCTCCTTTATGTCCAGCTGTTTGATTTGAATTGACTTCAACTGAGATTTTTATTTTTTTTATTTTTGTTAACAATTCCAAAAAAAAATTGTACATAAAATAAATAATAAGAAAAATATGTAGTATCCCTAAAATTTACGTTTGAAAATAATATAATATAAAAACTTTTAAGAACCACGCTTTCTATGTTAAATAATGATTAAAATATATAAGAATTATGTATATATAATTCGTAGTTATGTGTATTTAACTTGTATATGTCTGTATATAGCGTAGTTATGTATATACTGTATATATATATATATATATATATACGCCGCCTCCTAGCGGCTGGTCTCGGTACTAACGGCGCACTGAAGGACGTGTTGCCTTGACGGAATATATTAACATAAAATATATTAATATATCAGTATAGTCTTGTATATCATTGTATTGTCATCAGACATAAGCAAGTGTGAAAAATTTCTAGATGATTGACCGATGGGAAGTGACTTAAAAATTGATTATAAGATTTGACCCGGAAACCAGACGGTGTGAGTTAATAAAAGTGTGAGCTTATTCGTTCTTACTAGGACTATAATAGAAAAATTAAACCGTTTGTATTATACATAAATACTTTCGTCATTTGTTTATTTATTTAAAAAAAAATCTCATACTAGGGAGGCACAGTTCTTTTCAACAATCCGCTTAGCCATATTGAAATTTAATAAATGCCTCTTCATTTATTAAAGTAAAATATTTACATAGTTACTTTACTGAATTTGCTATAATTACAGTTTACTATACTAAGACTTTTCTTCTAGTCTCATTTCTTTTACCTTAGAACGATTGAATTCTTCGCTAATAATCGCTGACATTATTTTTAATTTAATAAATTATTTCTAAAATTGCAATTTAGTGTGATTTTTTCTTCATGGAAAGGGTAGAACTTATGTTTAAAATTAGTTTAATCCTGATTAGGTAGAAATAATCACTCGATGCCAATAATGAAGATACTAGGAAGGAAAATAAGCATTTTCTATTATTGACTGTGAGGGGAAATGGCCTGATTGTGTGCGAGTCAGAATCCGCTTGTCCCATTTCACGCAAGCAGTTCATTTCTGCTTCCCCATCCTCAAATACCGGACGAAAACATTGGAAACTACGGAAATACCTCGAAACGATGAGATAGTAAAAGCCACCTCCATCCATCAGCTGAGAATCAAAACTTACTTTTTCTGAATTCTGAATAAAATGTTTTACTCTGAATATATTTCGTAAAATATATATCTGCAAAAATTATAAAAAAAAAAAATTAAAAATACATGAGCTAATTGCTAAAGTAATCCATATCAATCGAAATTAAAGGTATTTCATATTTAAAAAGAAGAAAAATTATGATATTGGTGAATTATCATTTTTAATAATACTTACTCCAATGGGATCTCAGAACTCTTTAAAATGATTCATGCTAAGGTTTATTTTAAGGAATGCAGAAATTTTCGTTCTTGAACGACGCTGCAAAATAAATAGTCGTAATTCGAAGTGACAATCCAAAATGACATTAGTTTTGACATATGTGGTTTTACAGGATGTAAATGCGTCATTTACAGTTTTATGAAGAATATGTTTATGCGAACTTTCTTTCTTAATACAAAATGAAATTTTGAACTTGTTTTACGCCAATCAAAGGACGGGAAATTTTAGAAGAGACAGAAAGGATAGTTAAAGTTAGGAGACAGAAGGATATTTAAGCAAATCGTCTGCAAACAAAAACGAAACAATCGAGTCATTCAAATCAGCAATAAGAATAGCAATTTTAATGTTAAGATCTCGTTATTACTTTCAAACCCATATTTCATTAGTGGTGAAGATATTTTGTAGAAATTGCTAAGATAACAATTAATCTCAAGCTAACAACATGAAATCAGGCTAAGAATAGATTATGTAGACCCAGGAATAGATCTCGAAGATTCCCTTAAACGATTTATTGATTCTCCCTAAAATTATTTCCGTTTCGATTAATTCCAATTTTAGGCCAACGGAATTACAGTGATAGCCCGTAATGGCACTTTGTTGTCCTTCCTTCCCATCTATTAGTAGTTCTATCCTCACAACCGCCCAAGTTCCTTCGATTTAGTGTTTCCAATTGCAAATACCATAGTAACGTAATAATCCGAGCGAAGGACTGTATTTTTTTTTTTTTAGTTTTGTTACTGCGAGCACCTGCAGCAAGCTTTTCAAGGATTTCTTTATGGTATTTTTAACGGAAAAAACAAAGCCAAACCTGTATTAAAGGTAGAGCTTTTAATCCAAGGACAAACAAGACTCTATCGATGCTAAATCACTTACGATTTCAAGCGCAGTCGTCCAATCTGTTGTTTTGAAATGTTCTACTTTCAACGCTATCTACGCTGGAGCGGTGATAAGTTTATTACTATAAAAAAAGCAGTAGAAATAGTCGCCTGTAACGAAAATTAATTGCCTGTCTATCTCATTTAAGGCCATTACTATCACGGTTGTGATAGGGGTGAAAGCATACCCTATAGTTTTGTCCATCGTGAAGTTATATTTTAATACCAACGGACTGTTAGATCACTGGATCTTACAGAAGAGAAATACTGAAATTGATGGTAAATTAAAACTAAAATTAACTAACATTACCTAGATTTCGAAATCAATTATTAAATTAAGAAGTAATAGTTAGATCAATGAGACTAATTACTAGAATACCTGAAACATTACTTGCGCTATCAGACAGAAATTTAAAAGTATGCATTCAGCTATAAAATTTTCAAATTATTATAATCGATATGGAACAAGAATAATAAAATAAATATATATATTTATTTTATTTTATATTTATTTATTTTTATGTTTATATTTATAAATATTTATATGTAAGTCACGAAAACCACAGAAAATGAAAATTCGTTTACTTTAATTTCAGATAGCTGCTGAATACACATATCAGAATAGAAATTTTCTATATTCTCAAATTTTCTTTATTCTACTTCAATTCACATTACTTAAGTAAGTTATTAAATCCGAATAATTGTAATCATATCAAAGTACGTGGAATTACTGGATTAGCTAAAGAAAACCAATTCTTAGACATTATTGATTCGATTCTCATGTTTTACTTGCAAATGTTTATGACCTTCATGCGCTGATTTCTCGACAAAGACCTACATAGATAAAATTTCAAATATAAAGCCCCGCGAACACCATCCAATTTTGCACCAACTTAGTCGGCCGATTTTGACGTCACGAGTTGGTAGAGACAGTTTTGAGCCCGTTTTTCAGCGACTTGGCACCAACTTTAGTCTGCCAACTGGAGTTGGTTGTGCAGGACCAACTCGGGAAGTCGGTCGGAATTAGCCAATCACAAGGCAGCGTTGGAACACGTCAGTCGTGACGTCACGCCCATGGAAGAAATGGCGTCTAAAACGATGTTCACTGACTCGAGTCGAAGACAAGCGTATACACAATGAATATCAGAATATTGCGAGTTTCTTTCATGCATAAATAAAGTTTATACTGAAATGCAGTAATTGTATGCGGCAGAATTTATCAGAGAAGTTTCAAAACCTCGATTTTTTTCGGATTTTCCACAGCTGGTAGGGGAAACTCATTGAATTATGGGATTGCTGCAATCACGGCCGACTCATTTGCGAGTTGGATGGTGTTCGGGGCTGACAAAAAGTTGGCGGACTCGAAGTTGGCCGACTAAGTTGGTGCAAAGTTGGATGGTGTTCGCGGGGCTTAAAAGTTCAAGGAAATACTCAAGAAGAGTAAGGTTCAAGAAGATCTATTCAGTGGTTCAAAAGTAGTTAAAGAACACAACCACGTGCACACACTCAGTGATTTGATCAAAGTAGGATTAAAAAAAATTATGGCTGTGATATTTAATAATAATCTCTGTGTGTTATTACTGCCTATTAGACTATATTAGTAATCTAGTGGCCTAGTTGGATTTTGGGCGAAATTTTATTAAATCTGACGATTCAAGGTGAACCCTGCAAATTCGAAGATTGTCTTTGTTCAAACTTCTCCAACTGTTATTTTGGTTAAAGCGAACTTTAATTACATATTTGCTTATTTTTTAAATTAACACAGACTTTTCATAGCTTAATTTAGGAATTTTTAAAGTAAAATAATACCTAATGAAAGTATCTTTAATCTATTTTCGGAAGACTTAAAACATCATTGTGAGTTTGTGTATGAGTATGTGAATGTGTATCCCTAATAACTTGCGACCCAATGAACGGATCTTCTTGAAACTTTACATTCATAATTACAGACCAGAAATAATCTTCTCTGGATTAAAAAAAACAAAACAAAAAACAAACAAACCTGTCGATAGATTCAATATGGCGGCGACGTGAGAGCGCGAAGTTCTAAGATCTAAACTCTAACTGCAGATCGCAATCTGAAATTCATAGATACTTTAATAACATTGAATCTTTGTCTGAAACACTTTCTCCAAATACTTAAAATTCCTTTATTCTTTTAAAAAATGATAAATATAAAACTTTGTAGAAAGCTCCTTCGAATTCTTTCGGGACCTTCCTTGCTTTTGTAACTTTCGATAATTCACTGAAATACAGTGAATAGAGGAAGAATAATATGAATAAAAAAATATAACTGAATTTTAAGTATTTCAAGAGCGTAACAAAACATCAAATACTAAGAATTCCATTACATTTAAGCCTTTCTTCTTTCTGCTCTAATTTTATGACTGGGAAACGATTAATTGTATTCTGATGAAATTTTATATTAAAGGTCGTATGAGCATAATAGAAATGATTATTTCGTAGTGGAACAGAGCCTTGAATTAGTGCAAGTGGAAAACAAACAAACCATTTGTTAGCAGTCTCTTCATAAAGTTATAAGTCTTGCTATATTATAATGTTCTAAAACATTAACTGACCGTAAAACTGACAAGTGAAAGTAATAAAGATACTTTATATATTTATCGTTTATTCTGTAATGTACACATAGGATCAATTTATTCCTTTTGATTTACTTATTTAGTTTTTAAAATTTGTTTGCATATGTGAAAGTAATACATTCAATGTATTGAATTATCTCAGTATTGCACGACTTTGAAAAATGTTCTTTATTTAGACACTTAGAAGAAGCTGGAAGTTTTAACTCTCCCCAACCCCCAAACTTAGCACCCAATAATTACTATCTGGTTTTTTTTTTGAGCTATAAAAAAAAAAAAACTCACCGAAAAGAAATTCCGTTGCAACGAGGAGGTGCATTACGCCTTGCATACACCCTTGCGTCTACAAGACACAAGACTACGAAGTGATATTTTCAAACTAATAGGATACCAGAATAAACGTCTCAATGCCAATGGATTTCATTTCCAGAAGTAAGTGTAGACAAACATATTCAATTAAAAAAGTAGACCTACAAAGAATACACTGTATTTTTAGTGCAAGAATTAAAGTATAATTACTGGTTACCTTGAATAAATTTAAAAGTAAATTCGATAAGACCAGCTAAAAATTAATAGTGTTTCCGATGTTGTATATTTGAATATAAGCTTTTATGTAGCCTAATTTCAAAGTATCGAAGTAAAATAATTTAAAAAAAATACGTATATATATTGAAATAAAGATAAAACATAATTTATAAAAATACATTAAAAATAAATGTATGTGCATTACACAAACATACATATAAATTTTTGTTTATAAATAAAAAATTAAAACTGTTTCATTTTTGTATAATTTCGTATAAATTTAAGAATTTATAATTTAGGAATTTAAATTTTTTTTTATATTTTATATTTTATATTTTTTATGTTCATTATTTTTATTAAGTTTAGGTCTTTGTTTTATTTGTAAACCATTCTTATGCTTTGTAGAATCGTGTGTATATTTTTTTCAATTATTTATTTTACATTTCTTTTTATATTAACTTCGAACTCCTCATTTCAGCGAAACTGAAATGCTTCGAATTACTTTGAGATATGTTCGGTTTCTATTTAATATTGATTGTATTGATGTTTATATGCATTTTCTTAAAAATAAAATAGCTTTATTTGCATGTAAATTTTCTTCTTCTGTAATTGACTACACTTAATAATGAATTGGAATATAGATCATAAAAAAATACTTCATTATTAAAAATCTCCAGCTTTTTTGTTAATTTTTGCTGTTTTGCTATTGAATATGTTTATTTAAATTTTACCTCTTTTCACTGAAAATTTAAAGATTATTGTATTTTATATTATTATTTCGAGAGAATTATATTGTATTGTTTCCTTTCGTAGCTGTCCCACTGAAGAATTATTATTTATATTTGATAATCTCCATTTCGAAAATTCATGAATTATCTCGAAATTTCTTCAAAGACTATTCACTATTAGCGGCTAATAAAAAAGAACACTTTTTGATCGTGTTTCGATAATATCCCAATTATAATTCTTTGGGATCGATGTGTGATCTATAACTACACAGAAAAACCTTTGCAAATTAGCTACTTCAATCAATCGATTTTAATTAATTATTATAATTATAAATTTTATTTTAATTCCTTCTGATGTTAGCTGTAGATTCACGTAATTCCGTTGTAAGCTGTAGATTAGATTATAGATTCGTCAAAGTATGTATTTCAAATCTAACTGTAGGAACCTTCAATTGAGTGCTTAGGAATGGATTCAATGATTCCTGTATTGGTTTTAATTTTTTTTAATATTAACTTCATTAATACTACTAATTAACTTCATTAAATTAAAATTTCTATAATATTCTACTAATAAAACATAAAAGATAAATGCTGCTCATTAAGAAAAAAAATCATATAACACGTTTACTGTTGAAGTTAAATAAAGTAATATTTAATTTAATTTACGTATTCAAAATATCTTGAATACTTTACAAGAAATTAGAATTGCAAGATATATTGAAGTAAAATTAAATCTGTCTAATTCGAACGACGTAATGGAATTTTTTGTCCTTGACTCAAAGTCTGAAAATAGAAAAAAAAAAAAAAAAAAGAAAAAAAATGGTCTAGATATGTCAATGAACTGAATATTAAGAATGTTGCGTCTGGCATTCACTAACCTTTGCTCAAAATTATGCAGATTAAGAAGCAGCAAAGAAATATCTAATCTTGACCCAGATAGACAAATAAGATAGCACACCGTTAGATCTCTTTACAGTGAATATTGTGGTAATGAATTCTCGCCTGACGCAAATATTTCTTAATCCCTCCCCCCAATTTCCTTGCATTTCTTTCAACTACTATTTTCAATATAACTAATGATTCACGTTCAAAGAGTTGCGATTTACTGGATGTTTCTGGATGATTCCCTGTTACAGTTAAAAATAACCCTTAAGTTAGCTATTACTATTCTTTTCCTTTAGTGATTGGCAATCAATAAAAGTAGTTACTATACTTTCTAATAAATGTAACTCATGACGAACGATTACGGAAAGAATAATGTTCTAGTTTGAAATCGAGGCTCAAGATAATATCTTTTTTTTTTTTTTTTTGTATCAACTAGTAAACCTGTTAAGTAAACCTGTCATGTTTTCTTTTATATGAGGGGCGTTATTTTATATATATTTAGCAACCCGCACAATTTTTAGTGGCTTCCTTGCCACCCACTCGACTTCCTTGCTGACTGAGAAAATGATCTCGGAATCCAAGGTCACTTGCCCGTCGTGTGGTGAGAGTGTGTCGCAGGAAAGCCGATCAAAAATGAACGGTTTAGCCTTATTACCTTACCTCACGTGACTTACGGTTGACCCACATCGATGAAAAATGAAATGTAGGCATCCTCAATAGTATATCTAGCACTTATTAGTATTTCTATGTCTTATGGTTTCAGAGGAGATAGGGCCAGAAAAACCCAATGTTTTCTTTTGTATATATATATATATATATATATATATAT
>JAFIDM010009631.1:62210672-62230219 GCA_023159025.1 Thereuonema tuberculata
AAAAAAAGACTTAAGAAAAAAAAAAAACAAAAAAAAAACAACAAACTTTATTTCTTGATATTGCACAGGAGTTCATGGGATATATATTTCGCAAAAATAAATAAATAAATAAATAAATAAACAAACAAAGAAAGGAAAAAAAAGCATATGGGATGGCGGGGTGCTATTAGTTGCAGCAGCATAAGGGGAGCCATATCTCTTAAGTCGAAAGCGTGAAACAATAAGTAGTCTTAAACCAAGACAGTTGTTGCTGAAGATTCAAATTTGACGGTTGGCGATCTATCACTTTTTCAGAGGACCTTCGAAAACCCAATTTATTCTGAGTCTTAATTAAATTCCACTTCCCTTGCCACGGAATGGAAATCGTTAAAATTCGAAAATATAACTGTTTTTCTTTCTACTCTTTTTTTTTTTTTTTTAACCTGATGAATAATGTTTATTGATAGCTAGAAATAAAGCATGTAAATTTTGACTGATTACTTGTAAAGCTTCTAAAGATATTTCTGTAGAACACAAAATTGACTGATTTTGGCCAGCAAGTCTTGATAGTCATTGTGTAGACCTATTATTCTTTTTATTATCATTATTTAATTGAGTTTCTTCTGTATGCTTTCATTTATGTACAAACAAAGCTGAAATATTAAAAATACGGGTAATCTAATGTAATCGTAAGATTCACTATCGGCGAAAGTAGAAATTACCGGATGAGCTAGCATTTGAAATTCTAGGAAAATATTTATTTCGTTGTACATTATTAGGTAGATTCATAACCTCACAGTAGTGTCTGTGAGTGGAGAGAGAGGGTACAACTGTCAATGCTAGCAGAGCCGTTTCTAGGTGTTCTGCCACCCTCGGCGAGAACTGAAAAATGCCGCCCTCTCCCTTTCAAATGCCGCCCCCACCAAAAAAAAAAAACCAGAATCTTCAATTCAACAACCAAAAAAAAAACAAAAAAAAAAATACCGACGATCCTCTTTTAACAACCCCAAAAAAAAAAAACGGAATCCGTCCTTTGGCCGCCCTAAAATCTTGCCGCCCTAGGCGGCCGCCTAGTCTTGCCTAACGGCCCTGAATGCTAGTAATATTCAATTGAAGTTTGGAATTGCAGGCGAAAGATTAAAAACAAGTTATTATCTTAATTCTGAATTACTTTAATTTTAAATTTTAAATTTGGAAATGCAATTAATTCATTGAAGAAATATTGAAATAAAAGGGGAAAAAAAATCAACGTAAATATAGAATTTGAATTCAATAATTTGAGGGATATATTTAAGTATTAATAATTATTGTATTAATTATTATAATAATTATATTAATGTAATTTTCCCCAAATTATTTAATAATTTGAATAGTGTTTTATAGATAACATAAACTTGAAAATGAAGAATAAATATTAAAAATGCAGAGATTTTTTTTTTTTTAAATTAGAGATTTAATTAAGGATATTTTGAAAAAATTGTATTTGCGAATAATAATGAAGCTGTATAGTAAAAGTATTCTGAAAGTTTTTTTTTTTTTTTTTTTTTTTTGTGAGAACTTATGAATATTCAAAAAACAAGAATTTGAATAAGTAGCGTAAAGTTGCATTAATATATATATGCTATTGAACTTTTCCTACAGTTACATTTATTTTATTAACATTTTAATTTAATGTAAGTTGTGGGAAAAATATAAATGTATTCTTATTCATTAATACTTAGTAGGTATTTAAGTATTAATGAATACAATTTTATTTTATTTTACTTTAATTAATAAAATTAATTAACGTTCCTTTTATATTTAAATTTAGGATTAACAATTGCATTAACCCTTTTATAACTTTACAAAAACTAATTAATGATGAGAAACAACTAAGAAACGTGTATAATAATCGAACAAAGACCATCAAACAATTTGGATAATAATAACTTTAATTAACTCAATTGTTGACTGCATAGATTTTTTTTCTTTTCTTTTTTTCTTATACCCAAACCACTAATAATCGTCCATTAAAAATAGAATTAAGCCTCTATCCATTTTTCCTTTTCAAAGATATGTGAAAGCGAGTTTGTTTTCATTAAAAGATCTCTTGCATAAAGTGACCATTCCACCCTTCCTTTTCTTTCTTGGATTTTTCTTTGTACTCATAATGACCTCAGATACATCTTCTGTCTCAATAGTGATTTCCCTTCGCAATTATTTCTATTCATTTTTGTTGACTGTCACAAACGGATTCCTTTCTCTCTCAAGTTATGCGTTGTCTTGCCGATTTTTCTAGAACAATACCTATCACTGGTTGAAATTCATCACTGAGGTCATTTAGGTGTGAGACAGAGTTTACCATAAATTAATAATTGTTTTCCTGTAAATTAAAGTTGGTACTTTTTTTTTTTTTTTCTTTGCATAGTCAAAGAGCGTAAAATTTGAAATTCATCTGATATTTCCTATCATTCTCAAGTTCAAACGGGAAATCCAAAAGTGACCGACAATTTTTTTTTTTTTTTTCCTGTTACTTAACGCTTAATTTTGAATGATTGTTGTAGAACGTTGACATTGGAAATTTGGTGAGTTCAGCGCTTTTTTTTTTTTTTTTTGTATGCGAATTTTTATAAAATCACTAACCCTATGGTCAGTTAAGACTGACTCATCCTATTCATTTTTTTTGTTTTTTGCTTAAAATTAAGATTTTACATTCTTTTTAATACACCAAAAGAATACACATTTTTTTTCACAACATTAATCAAAAAAAATATTATGCAAATAACATTATACAAAATACATATTTTTGCCTTAACTATTATAATCATAATTTTGATAACAATTAAACTACCTTGAAGTAATCCCGTAGCAATTTTGTTTTTACTTATTAATAATTAAAATCTTTGATTTATTGGATATAAAAAGTTAAAATAAAAATAGCTCGAAATTATAGTTGGCCTGACAACTTTCAAATATGGAAAGCATTCACTTTTAAATGTGCTTTATATCCTTGAATCCTTTTCTGAGACTTCTTTTGAGCCAAAATCCTTTCTTACAACAAATCATTTGATAAGATTACTGTTAATTCTCGGCTTTCTAAGATAAATATACAGTATATTCATAGCGATTTGAATTTATGTAATCATAGGCAAACAGACAGATAGACCAGAGCAATAATAATTTTGTAATTAATTAATTATGATTGTAATTAGCAAAATTGTATCGATGGTATAATGATCTTGAGGTTATAGCTACTGGTTATAGGAAAAAATAGGTGTACTATAAGGATACAGACTAGGAGGCTGTGTTTGGTTAAGTGATTTCTTTAATACAAGGGGATACATCAATTGTAGAAATTCATCAATTGAATGTAGTGAATGTGGGTGGCAGAAAAGCCAAGCACTGATACCTGAGGTCTATTAGGGGATACATAAAACGGGTAAACTACACCTTAAAGTGCTGTTTAAAACCATAAAGGTGACAACTGTAACATCAGAAGAAAACGAGCGAATGAACTACAATTTGCATTGTGCAATAATAATAAAAACAATTGCCCACTATCACACATCCATTGTTATACAGAATACCTATTTGTTTTAACCCATACAAATTTAAATTCATAAAATACTGCATACATAAGAGACGATATCATTTGAATAAAACCTTCAATAGGGAGCTTGTAACAATAGTTTATTACAATAGTGAGAGACCTGAATTCAATTGAAAAGAGCCAGAGTTATCGCGACTCTTGTGAAATTGGAAGAACATACATCAATACAAGAACATACAACATACACCAGACGGAAGAAAAGACGGAAGAGATGGAAACTTTCATTTATTGATTGATGCTAATTTAGATTTAAAGGTTGTGCTTTATAACTTTACCAATAAACTGAATATGTGGGACTATCTGCAAAAACTGTACACTGCAAAAAATGTATCTGATACAAATGCACGGCGAAAGAAGCAATTTGTTTAAATATAGTCCTGGTCTGTGACATAATAGCGAAACATTTAACATACTGTGTATCGTTTCTTTTCAGGCAATTTCGTAAGCAGAAATCAGCTTTATATCCACATGGAAGTTAATCATCACGGGTAGTTTTAAAGAATTTTGATACAGGGTGATTCACGAAGATATGCCAAAACTTCGGGAGCTCTTTCTACATGTAAAATTTCGCCCGTAATGTAGTACAACAATACGCACATGGACTACACCTCAGTTGGTAGCTCTCACAATAAATCAAAACAATGCAATTCACATTATTGTTGAACAGCTGTTATTGTGTTGCCAACTTTTTTGTAGGTTCCACGTGGGATAAGCTTCAAACCACTGGAGATACAGTTCTGCGACATGTTTCATTCGATTTTTCAGGTCCAACAACCATAAGAAACCACTGATTTCGCCCCTTAATTTACCTTCCCAGACTTCCAGCAAGTCTTCATTTCACCCAGGGTACTACATTATGGGCGAAATCTTTCGCTACCGAAGCATTTCCGGACCTATGTTTATATAACTTTTTTTC
The DNA here is from genome assembly GCA_023159025.1 of Thereuonema tuberculata. Taxonomy (NCBI): domain Eukaryota; kingdom Metazoa; phylum Arthropoda; class Chilopoda; order Scutigeromorpha; family Scutigeridae; genus Thereuonema; species Thereuonema tuberculata. The sequence goes on from JAFIDM010009631.1 coordinate 62,215,157, forward strand.
TTTACTTTTACATGTAGAATGAGCTCCCGAAGTTTCTGCATATCTTCGTGATCACCCTGTATAATGTTTACATTACCCCTAAACTGCATTAGAGAGAATATAGCATTGGAGAAAAATGTTTTAGAATGCAATTTTGAGCGAAAACATGTATGTCAACAATCCTTCCATTAGTCTTCGATCTAGATTATTTGAATATTATCTATCCTAGGAAGCTGAAATTTTAGAGATAGGCGTAAATTATTAAGGAGAAGATTGATTTTTTTTTTTACATTCTGACCAATAGTTAAAAAATTAGGAACTAAAATAAAAAAGGAAAAAAATAACTTCTCATAAAACACACTACCGTTAAAAGAGAAATAATCATGATAACTCACACTTACTAATCTTAAAAAAACTAAAAAAGTTTTCTACTAAAAAAAAATACATAAGTTTTATCAAATATGATCTCCTTGATAAAAATTGGACCCAGAGGGGGCCAAATTACCAATATACGAGTATCTGTAAAGCTCCGTTTCGAAGTAAACGACTATACTTACTTGTTAGAGAAACTGAAAATTTGCTGGTAAATCAGCATTGTTCGTTGTATAACTATTTTTAAATTTTACTAAAATTAGTTGTATTAAAGGGATTTTTGAAAGTTGACATGTTAGTTATATCTTGTTCTTTGATCTGTCCTGGTACAATAATTTCCAGGAGAATTTTTTGAAATGCAAAATTTAAAATTTTTAATTAAATTTAAAAAAAATTAAAAATGATGTCTGCAGTTGTTTATTGTTTTTTTTATTTCTGAAGATACCAACATTTCAAGGTTCAAACAATTTATTGAAATCATTCGTCAAGCCTGTATTGTGAAGCCTGAACTATTTCCTGCGGAAGATATCAAAAATAGATAATAAATTTTTCATTTTTAATGAGAGTTATTACATTTCTGCTTTAACTGTTCCTCATATGAAAAGCTTTGAAAAAGTTTGGCGGATGTTTACGATATTACTATCTGGGAAACTAATAGTTGTAATTAGATGTTCTCACAGAATTTTTGCAATAATCATTACCGGTAATGTTTTGAAACGATTCCAAATATTTCTTAAGTTTTAGCGAAATATATAACTTACTTGCTGTCATACCATCGAAAGGGATTTCAAAAGTTACTGGTAAGGAAGGATACACACACTGTATACTCACATTGACATGACGATCTAATGAGCCTATTTTTCCTCCGGAAAGATTTTTTTTTTTTTTCGCCTCATTCTGAAGAACTTTTTATTTACGGCGCTGTTTGAAAGTCGTGCTCTGCGCAGTAGGTTCACAATAGAGTAATTACTTTCATTTTATCAATCTATTTTAATCAATGTCTTCTGATCAGTTAGGATACGTGATTTTCTGAAGCCGGATAAGTTACCAACCATCTCTGTAATCAAATAATTCTTCGAATATAGCTGTTACCAGTTTATCTAATTTTACTCTATTAAATACATTCACAGTAACCTAATTTGCTGTCCCTTACCTCAATTTGTTTGCTCCGTCAATTAAAGATCAGTGATTCATAACCATCAACTTAATTGCGTGTGTTTTGCTTACAGTAGAAGAATACGCGAGAAAAAAAAAAAGGCATTTTTCGAATTCGAAATGAAATTTTTAAAAAGTATTTCTCAAGTGAAATAAAAAACCTGAGTTCATTGGGTTTTGTTTCATTGCTGATCTGATGTTTTTTGAAATACCCTTAAAAAATTCCTAAAAGTCTGATTTAAAAAAAAAAAAAAAACAAAGAAAAAAATCCCCTTGACTTAAGAGATGTACTTTCAATGGCGAGTGAATTAAAGACGAGATTCCATTCATTCAATACAAAGCCAAGTAAAAACGAAATAAATAAAAAAAATAGTGAGCTCTTCTTCATTCCAAAATCGGCGTATGGTAAGGAGCAAATCGTGGCCTACCTGTGATTTCATGCTCCGTGAGCACTTCTCTTATAGATGGAGAAATTCCCGCCATCTATTGTGGCCAGTAGAGTGCGGGGTTATACTCTATCGCCAGTGCGTAGAGAAGGCGTCGAGTCAGAGGCAGGACGGACGTATGTAGAGACCCTTTGCCGGGGAAAGGAGGCTGACTCATAGCGGGATTCGGAGGAACAACAGTGGATTATACGGTGAAATTTGATATGATGCAAACCGAATGGAACTGGAAAATAGGAGAACTTTTAGACGAATCAGTTAATTTTGGAATTTACTTGATAATTTTAACTCCAAATTGTAAAATTACAATTATAACTATACCTTAGCGATAATTTTCCATACGTAATTGGAAAAACGTCATCCTTATTACTTAGGACATTGAGTCACGAATTGTTATTAAAAAAGACATTTGGGTCTTACCAAGCCTCGACATGTGACTTGTTTGCTATTTTAAGGACATAATCTGAGATCATCATAGGAGATATTTTACAGAAGCAAGTCTTATTTTAAATTGGAATATGTTTCATCTCATATATTCGTAGAAAAGAGTAATTTACATGTGACTGTTCATCTAATTGAAAACAAAACAAAAACTATTACGTTGGTGACATCAGTATGCAACTAAAAGAGCTCTCCGCGAAGTTCTGAGTTTCAGTGACAAAATAAGAGCGAGTGTCTTCTGTTCCTGCTTAGAAATCTTTATCAGTTTTTGTGCAGCAATTTATATCATCAGTTCTCGATGTGCATGTTGGTGAATCAGGCCGTAGCAAGTTTCTTTCAGATCGTTCTTTTGTTCCGAGTTTGCCAACGCCTACGGAATTATCCGCTTCATAATCCTGCGGGATTTGATTAATGTCCCAGGCATTTCCTTTTGCAAGAAAGAAGCCACACTCCGATTCGATATGTGTATTACAGAAAAACATTTCTCCTGCGCTAAGAGCGCTTTATTTTGCTCTTCCCTGAAAACGAAACCGAAATGAGACATTCGTCACGTTGCATTTGATTTCTAATGCTACAGTTTCCCGGTTGGGAGTAATACCAATGCTGATTGCTATAATTCATCAAAAACTACTCCTTACCGTGAAGCCTTGCTTAATTAGTTAATGGACGTCAATTACCGATTCATTCTTCATAAATTTATCACGGAAATCATTGACTGATAGGTGATAATGTTGTTTACAGCTTCTCTTAACTGCCTGAGTTAATATAACCCAATTTGCTTCTTAATTTCTCGGTGATTTTTATAACAAGCAAAAAAAAAGTGTGAACTACATAACTTTATAAACGAACAACTAATCGTCAATTAAAATAAAAATACTGATGTAAAAATGGCCCAAATTACGTAAAAAAAAATGGCTCAGAATGGGCAGCGTCCATTTCGGTGAATGTGTGGGAGAGTTCACTACCAATAACTTATGAGTTAACTCCTCCTATCGTGGATTTACGGGAATTGTAGTTTCAATTGATGTAATTCCGTCCAATTTAAATCTCCTATGATATGATGATTTAATCTTCAAAAAGACAACATGGTGTTCGTTCTACCGGATTTTCTAGTAAGTCAAACTTATTTATGTTCTTATTTTTATTTATATTAAATATATCGACACATTTGACATAGAATTTTAATATCATTCGTTATGTAGGTGTTCAAGGCCACGAGCTCGTAGATTTCATTAGATAAGTTCAGTAAATTACAGTTCGTAATGTTTTAGAATTATTAATTTTCAGTTACAATTCAATTTCAGATCTTGATATTTTAGAATTATTAATTTTATTATCTGTGGTTTGTTTGTTATTTTTTTTCTTACATTGCCGTCGAATTTAATATTTGAAATTAGTGATACTACATCCATTGTAACACAGTAAGAATTACAGTTATTTCTGATTTTCATAAATATATATATATCGCAGAATACTTTATTTAGTTTATGTTATAAGGCGTCATTATAAAAATTATGCTGTCCGTCAAAAACCCATAGCATTCCAAAAATTAGAAAGCCTTCTTCCTTCTCCTTGTCACATTTCTTGATTGTCAACTTGTCAATAGAAAGCTTTTGCAGATGTTTTCTTCTTAAATTAAAACGTGCCAGTATTAAATCACTGAACTAACTTCAATTTTGAAACTGCCGCTCTTAGTTCAGCAGTATCCTTAAGTGATTCATTAACCTTTAAAAATTGATTGCATTTGTTATTTAATTTGTTATTGTTATTAATGAGTTTATTTCCAAGGCTCTACATTAGAAGCGGATATCTTGATCGTATTAGTAATACCCGCATATTGTTATATGTGTCAGAGGAACGAACTTCTAATTATGGTCTAATTTTGTACGTTAATTTTTTTGTTTTAGTTATAATAAAAATACTTTTGCAGCTGTGGATGAATAAGATTTATGAGGCCCTGTAAACTTAAACAAGCTCAATTAGAGCGATAATAATACGAATTGTTTCGGAATTAGGCCTAAGAATTTCGCTATCCTATTGTTTTCTTCAAAAGCTTTGAAGGAATGTGAAGGAACTGACTATGGCTTAGGAGTTTTTGGGCTTGGCAGTTTTTCTAAAAAAAAAGTAAGGATTATTTTCCTTCTTTTTTATTTAATTAATTTTATTATTGTTTTTTATTTTTTGTTTAAATTAAAAAAGTGAACATCGATATTTATATGGCTAAGAATAAGATTTAGATATAGGCCTAAATTAGCGTATTCTTTTTTTTTCCCACTCAAATTGGAATAAGAGTAACAACCAAAAATATTGTTTCAAAATTTTTAATCACTTGTGTAATTCCAAATTGTATTTTCAAATCAAAAATTCTGTTTTTCTCCAATTTTTTTTCTAAGCAGTTGACAGCCCAGTTGTTGCCTTGCCTTGCGAATTTAGGTAGCATTCGAAAGTAAGCGTAAGAACTCTTACTAATCAAAGTTGATTGGAAGCGTAATTATCAATTAGAGAAGGAGTATTAACAAGATATGCTTACGGGTTAATCAACAGCTATGAAATGACCTGCTATGGGACTCTTCTTTTGAATTCCAAATGGAGATTTACATTTTTCAGTACGCCAGAAATATAAATCAGACTTTGTAAAAGCAGTAGCATTTTATTGGTAACATGCATTTTATTGACTAATTGAATTGATTTGTTGATATTTAATAGATTTCCAAATTTACTGTCATTTTGTAATGATAGTTAATTCTTCCGAAATTAAAAAGGATCACCCTTAAGCGGGACATACAGGCCCCTTCGGGGTGTTGAAGGTGTAGACTCCCAAAGATTCTCGGATGAAGTTGTTATTTGACACCTCTCCCGTCTTTCAACAAGGGAAAGAAAGTCAGTCCCATTTTACAGAGGGTTGGGTGAACCTAGTTCCTGTCTGTAGGATAAATACGTAGAAATAATGCCAGACCTCAATTCGGAATTGAACCTGGCTTTCCCAGCTCTTATAATAGTAGACTACTGGACCCATCTTACTATAATGGCAAACGTAATTAAAATTTATAATAATTAATTAAGGAAGCAGCTGCAGATTTCCAAACCTTCTTATTATATTTTGGTAGTTGATACAAAATGCAGATATCATTTAATTAATTCTTCATCATAGTCCTTGAAGTGGTTTGTTGACACCGTCACATTCAAAAATGTAATCACAAAACACATTTTAAATCTCCCAATCATTAAAAAGTGATTTTTTTCTACCGCACCAATATACTTCGAATCTGTTTCATCTTCTTAAATTTCTACCATTCACGTTGGAGAAGTAAAACAGGAGCTACGATATATTGCATCCGACACATTCACGGGATTTTCGTAAAGATGTTTTCAATGTTTATAACGCTTCATGGATGCGAACGTAATCTAATCTAACAAAGAAGTAGGAATCGTTGCAATACAAATATCAATGTGCTTTATCGCCATGTTATTGAAACTAAAGAAAAATGTTGATTTTTTTTTTTTTTATTATTGTTAAATCAGATGTTGCACATTATTATCTGAGTCATTTTCGTTACAATGAAAATGACTCGAGCAATGGAGACGATGCTGCGCCAGACGTAAGTTTCTCTTTAAAATAAAATCGGGGAAATCGGTTCAAAAGATATGGAAGATCTCAACTTTAGGATGGACGGAAATGGGAAGTACGGAAGAAAATATCCATACCTTTCTTAGTATTCGAACATATCCCTGTCCAGTATTTCGAAGCCTGCAGGCAATTACAGACCGGTCGACTGTCACCTGATGAAAAATTCGTAATTTTCAATGTTATAACATAATGGATTACTAATTGTCAGAGTAAGATATAGAAATAATTACAAATAATTATTAATGCTTGTTACTGAATTTTTTTACTTAATGTCCAAATAAGAGTATAGATTTTTACGTAAACTGGTAATAATAATACTTAATTTGATTTTTATCAGTAGAATTCAATAAAATTCTAATTAATTAAATTTAATGTATTACAATTAAGAAGAGTGTTGCTTGTGGGGCATCATTCCCAAAAAAGCATAACAATCTTACTAGGTTTTCATATTTCTAAATGGATATGAGGGGAGTTAAAAAATACACTATAAATGAAATCACAGAAACAGCAAAAGATTAAAAAAAAAAAATCTGAAATAAGAAGCAGATAGGGACCTTTTTTTTTTTCCAAGCTGTGCCAATATTGCACATGTATTAAACTCTTCCAAAGCTTTTTTTTAATCTTGGGTGAAGCAGTTTAATAATAATTATTAGGCTTCAGGATTAAGAAACTTAATCAGATATTTATTACAGATATTGGATGTTAGATGCATTAGATATTTATTACAGGTTGGTTTTAAATTTCAGTAACTAACACAGTAACTCTTTCCTTCTTCACTTTTTCCACTTCCTTTCTTTAGGATTCGATTCCTCATTAAAAAAAAAAAAAAAAATCAGTCACACACGCATTAGCCATAAATCCAGTAATCCGTGCACAATAATCGATAACAAATAGGACATCCGTTTTTTCTGCATAATTTCCTTAAGCATTTTAAAAAGGAATTTCTTTTTTTAATTTAAGTGTATTGTCAGTGATTAATGGCTTTGTTCCTTTCCTCTTCCTTTATATAATTCATTTGCTTAATATCTGCTTTCACGTGGTCGTTTCTTCTTCCAAATCTATTATAAATTTTTCCGAGTCTCAAGAGCACAGGGGGCAGTGAAGATGATAGAACGGAAAAGGATAAAGAGGGCAAGAAAGAGAAGTTTTCTCATACACATGGAAAATGTCAATTAGCCAATTAGATACTATTTATTACTCTATAGATAATTTTCTAGTTTTCGGTACCCGGGAAGCAATTATATAACAAAGACAGATGTAAACATACTTCCTAATAATTTCATCATTGCAATTATCAACGAAGAAAAAACGTTTAATAAATAAAACTTCTTTGTTTTGAAGTATACTTGAATCGGAGGACTTGACCAAGAGGACACTTAATTTGATAGGCCTATTTAAATTTTAACACCAATGCTAAACAAAGTTACTAATAAAGCAAAGTTACAAAAAAAAAAATACATTTTCCATTCTCAATGATATTCTGAAGAAAACACAATATAAGACCCTTTCTTAATGTATATAAATAAAAGCTGGTTCACCACTTCCATAAAAACTAATAATACAGGCCACAACAATTGAATTTTCATGGTTGTTTTCTAGATCCTGTTTGTGGAAAATACATACACAGTATCCTTGTCCTAGTCGGTCTTATTATTTGCAAAGAACTGATTCCGAAGTCAGCAAACTACTTTGACCAGCAGTGTTATGTCATGTTGACCTTCCATTGTTCAAGGAAACTATTTCTCTAGGGAAAATTTGAAAGACCTGCAACCCTGGAAATTCCAGATACTCTTCAATTTTGAAATCAAATCAGTTTTTGTCGAAATCTGATTTACACATTTATAAATGTGGAAACTCAGTTCTACGAAATGGCTAAAATTATGTTGATAGTCATTGTGCAACGAAATTGAATGTTATTCACTTATAAACTTCTATGTAAACAACGTAAATGCAAGCGTACAGAAATGTTTGTTTATTGGCAAGATTCCCTTCACATTAAATAATTATAAGGGATTAGCATAAAAATTAAAAGGATTATTAATATTAAACTTTTGCTTAAGAGCTGGATTATTTTTTTTAATGACCTTTTACTTTCGAATCTCTGAGATTTCAATTCGACAGTAAAATTATTCAGAAAGCTTAAGAATTTTATTTGCAATGGATATTCACTGTTTTGAAATTGCCTTTTCATCCGGCTTAAGTGAGGTAATCTGTAGTTTGCTACGCCTACTTTTCCCTTCAAAATAATAATAAAACAAATGAAAGTAATATGAAAAAGAATTCATTAAATATGGCTGTACTGGTGTTTCCTTCAGAAATTAGGTCAAGAGAAATTTTAAGTAAGACTTACAGGTTTTTTTCGCAATTATTAATTTACTGTTTTTATGTGAGTGTTTACCTTGATCGTCACGAACTTAATTTCTAATTGCAAAAGGAAGAATATCCGCAATTTCAGATTTTAGGTAACCTTAAACAAAACCAACAAAGCTTACACTTGGAGGTAATTTATGTGCAATTAGCTATTCTAATTGAGATTTGTGTTTGCGGTCTGCAAGCAATGACCGTAACAATCAAGGCTGGACTGTCCAACGAGGAAGCTCTGAAGAGGTCCTTTCAAAGGCTAATTATTCTTCCCAATTTTTTTTTTAGGAAAAGTAAATGATTCCATAACGATTTACGAAACATTTACGCAAATATTTTTGATGTCCTATTACTTTCAAAGAGTTTTGTTAAGATATATATTTATAGTTTTATATTCCCCCTGAATATAAAATTCGCGATAAAATAGTAATAAAAAGATAAAAGAAAATAAAATTAACATGAAAATATTCTCTTTCATGTTAGCAGACGCTGGTATTAAATTGTATTTGACTCCCGAATGCTGAAATATTAACCTAGTGTATAACATATGGAATTTTATGTTAGTTTTGATGTAGCTATTTTCAACATGAATATGCAAATTCGCGAATAAAAGAAAAGATTGAGAAATAGATCCGATTGAGCCTCTATGGCTCTTTGTGCGATAGAAATGGACACCATTGTTTTATGATCAATAGGGACTAAAGGGAAATAATATTTTTCTTTTTGATACACAAATCTACCATTTTTAATAGCAGATAAGTCTTGTTTTTTAAAGTAATGTAGCTAGGCTTTCACAACGCAAATAAAGCTCAGAAAATACTGTAATATACACTGAAGCACCAGAAAAATTGAGATAGTCGTTTTCATTTCCAGTATATGCCACCAACCCCCGCGTTAAATGGTATAATTCGGCAATTGAAGTACATTTAAAGGCGGATATCTCTGCAATCCGTTGTCGTATACTTGTCGTATACGCGATTATGGCAGTGTATCACGATTTAAGCGAATTTGAACGAGGCGTGATGATAGGTGCTAGAGAGATGAGTCACTCCATCTCTGAAACAAACACTTAATTTGGATTTTCACGAGCAACAATTTCAAGAGAGTACCGTGACTTCACAACATCATCCAGCGTGCTAGGGCTGATGAAAAACTCAAGACGATCGTGGACTGCGTCGTCTGGTACGCATTGTAACGTCCGACAAGTATGCAAAATTGCAGCAGATAACAGAAGAATTCAATTCTGGAGCCACACGACTTTCTTCTGTTGCGAATCGGGTCCCATTGCTGACCCGATAGCAGAGGGCTCTGCATTTCGCCTGGGCTCATAAGTAATGTCACTAGACATAAGAAGACTGGAAACATGTAGCCTGGCCCAAGCCGCGGTCCAACTGTTTCGGGCAGATGGACGATTGCGCGTGTGGAGAAAAACCCCACAAAGCAAATGGATCTTGCATGCCAACAAGGGACAGTCCATGCCAACAAGGTGGCTCTGCTATGGTGCAAGGTGTTTTCAGCTGGGACTTATTAGAATCTCTGATGCATCTGCAGACATCATTGACTGGCTACCTCATCATCCTTACAGTTGAATCCTTTCTTGTCATACATTCACTCAGACGGTAGCGTGCTTTTCCAGCACGACAATGAGCCATCTCACAGGTCCACAGTCACCAAATTATGAGCATTCCTCTGAATTTAGCATCTTGAGTTGGCCTAGCCGGAATTCAACCCGATAGAACACATTTGGGATGCGGTTCAACGTGCCATCAATGTCAGAGTTCCACCAGCGGCGAATACAAGGGAATTGTGGACCTCTATTGAGGAGGCACAGTATACACATTGTACACAGTTCTTAAGCGAACTCGTGGAGTCTACGCTCTCGCCGTGTTGCTGCTGTAATCCGATCGAAAGGAGAACAAACGCGTTACTAGACAGTGTCGCAATTTTTCTGGTACATCAGTGTACTTAATATACTGGTTCACAGAAATACAGATAATATCTTACTTACGATGGGATCCCTTCTGACGACCCCATCGTAAGTCGATATGATCGTAAGTCAAAATTACTCTATAGTGTATGAATTATACCGGTAGGTTACAAAAGTATTTAACTTATTTAATTAACATGACAGCATTCAGATTAATGCCAGCAATCTTTTTAACAAATTTTACTTTGTTTGTAATGAAATAGTACGATTACAAATTATAAAATCACTCTATATTATAATAAATGATGAAACAAATTCTGTTTCATCGTTTATTATAGTTTCTGTTAATATCTGCATAAATGTCATACACGAAGATTAAGGAAAAAATTCTAATTTTTCAAGCAATATATTTATCGAATACTCAAAATCATATTTAATTGTTTATTTTGTGGAACCTAATTTTCAATTGTAAGTGAATATTTACTTTAGTAGCATTGTTTTATTGAAAGTGAACTAAGCTATTTTTAACACATATTGAAATCTGTAGAGTTAAGATTTATTATTGTAGTATCATTGCGTTCTAGTTGATAGATGGAGTTTCGACGTTAAGGTCTAGTAAAGATTGTGGTCCTTATGAGGGTTAGTATGTCTTGGTTTGGAGGATGGAGCTGCATATTCCTCACCTCGTCCCCAACTTAAAGGTGTCATTTTCCAATATTTTCAGGGGAATTTTTTTCTAATAGCTAAATGGATTTGGTGACGCTCGTGTCGTATAATGATCGATACTAAACAGTAAATTGTTCCTAAAAGAACCAAAAAATAAAGGTTTTGAAGTTTGGTAGAAAATCTAATAATGTTTCTTTATTCATTTATATATTTTCTTCCGTTTTGAATTACGAAATAAGAACCTTGGTAAAATAATATATGTGCTTGAGTTATATGGAAACAAAATAATACCAACAAAACAAATGATTAAAAACTTTGTTGGTCGACTTTGTTTATACTTTGAAAAGAACACACATCCGATTTACATTAGAGAAGTGGGAAGGTTTGAAGACCCAGCTTTTGTACGAAATATAAGGACGTTGTAATAAAGCTGAGAACGAAAATATGTTTACTCTTATATTTCGTAAAAGAAAGCGTTTCTGAAAGCTTTCAAACTGTATTGTTTTGAATTCGGAAGACTTCGTAGTAGCTTCGAAACCCTTTTATAACATTCCGTGTCCTTGTCCGACTGCTTTATTCTTAGATTTCCATTTTCATCTTATTTGAAGACTTCTTCCGAAAATAAAGGTTTCAATAAAGAAAAAAAAACAAAAAACATATAAAAGGATTTGATGGTTGGACAATCCAATGTTGAAATAAATTATTTCTTCTTGTTTTTTTTTTTGATAAAAGCCAGAAAAAAAAATTTGCTATTATTTAATATTCAAACGGATTCAAACGGTACTTTCCTGTGCCTTCTTCCAGTACTATAGTAATATGATATTCAATAATAATTTTTAAGCGTGTATATTATTGATTGTATGAAATACTTATTTTTGTACCTGCATTTACACTTAGGTAACAAAGGTTTGATCGAATGTTTTAGCTCCTCTTACTTTGTATTTGCTTAAAACATCTTTTATAATGTTGCCATTGCATCTATTGTATACAGCAACTGCGAAATAAGATATGGAATTAAAATAACTTACACAATTTATCCTAACAGTGTTTGAGCGATAGTTAAGGAAATATTGTCAAAAAAACCTTTAAGAAACTTTTTTCTCTAAATATCACAATCACGATAAGCCAAGAAGATGAAAATTAGTGAAAGATGATGATCTCCTATTTAGCAAGATTTTAATTGAACTGCTAATATGAGAACTTAGGACCAAACAATCAATCCATAATCCTCATTATCTGAGTATCTAGAAAGTTTATTGGTTGGTTTTTAAAATATCCAACGTCAATTTGATTGAAAGATAACATAAATAGATCTTACTATGAAGATATTTGCAAATTGGTTCTTCATCAATAATTTTCTAATTTTTATTGATATTTATACTGCTAGATTATTGACACTGCCTACACCTGGAAACTTTTAGTTTTGAACTATTAAGTTATTGTTAATAGATTTAATTATGAAAAGTCTCAAAAGAAACCTCTCCTCATCTACTCGTAACATCCTGTCAGAAGGTTATTTCTTGCAGAAGAGATTGTGGCACAGTTAGGATTTGTGGGCCGCCACACAAAACAGAAGCCCCCTTCCTAATTAATTTATTCTATTCATACTCAAAATTACACATTTTCTTTATAAAATAATTATTGATACTAAGCTTCAAAACTATTTAAAGCAGTACCATTAAGTAATACTAGTTGCGACCCGTGAAATATTCACGGAAGTAAAACAAATTCCACATTTTTGAAAAACACAAGATTGAAAAAGATGTTCTAAGCTCATTTTTTAAAAGCCATGACTTCCGCAACAGCCCACATATAATTTGAATGGCAAAGCCAAATTTTGTTACAATATCAAAAAAAAAAAAAAATAAATTGATTTACCAGTTTCAACAATAACAATAACAATAACGAATGTCCTGCAGCCAATAACAATGATCCTCTCTGCACAACAATGATGGTACGTGCTTCGTCATTGTCCCCTTCTTGTTGAGTAGTGAGAGAATGACTACACTGCCGAAATTATGTAAAAGCCGAGGTTTTACAAACTCTGATAAATTTTGACGCATGAACTTCATGCATTTCAGTGTAAACTTCATTTATACGGGAAAGAAAATTTCAATACGCTGATAATAATTGTGTAATCGCGATCCGTCGCGGTGAAGTGGGAAGAATATTCGAGACGCCATGTTTAAACATGGGCGTGACGTCATGCCTGATGTGTTCCAACGCTGCACTGGATTGGTTATTTCAAATTACAAATTTACAAATATCCGTACAATTTTCGTCTATTAATAGGATGATTAAAGAGTACCTCTCTTTTTCTATCATTTCTGAATTCTTGTATCTTACAGCTTAATGATACATTTTGGCTTACTGCATTATGCTGGATAGATGGAATAGCAGATCCTTTAACCTAATCTAGTGTATAGAATTTCTTTTATTATTTTTTTTTAATTTGACTAAATTTACTGGCTTTTTACTATATTGTGCTGACATTGACAGGAAAAAAAAAATAAAAAATAAAAAAATAAAAGCATTTGCTTTTGTTAACTATTTTTTGCTTTCTTTATTAATGACTTCTGGATTCTGGGTCCACTTGAAGTTGTATAATGGGTCCCCAGAGATCATGGGTCCCTACATAACGCACAGCTTTGCTTTTCGTAGTTACGCATATTAAATTAAGTGTTCATTTCACTACAGACTGCATCTGCTTCTTTAATGGCTGACGAGTTGCCAATAGATGATGGTTTTTACTTTGGCTTCTGTTCGTAAAAGTGGTTATGTTTGTCTCCACGATTGCAAATTGTTCAACCTTTGACTGATCAAACACTCTAATATTCTTTGCCATGTTGTAATGTAATAACCATTTGAAGTGTTTTGTAAGTTTTAACTGTTCTAAATTGGAAATGTCTGTATTAAAATAATGTAAACTGGGACTTTCCCAGATGTTATCTCAAATAAGTAGGATTGATAGAGAACGTGTGAAATCTTATAGGAAAAATTCAAGTCTTAGTTAATGGTATTAATTTAGATAAAACAAATAAGAAAATACCAGCAATAATCATGTGACATTGATTGTAAAGAATTCAGATAGTACGTAAAGTTTAATAAGTAACGAACAAAAGTGTTTTCTTTTTAGATGGTACAAACAACAAATCATTTGCTATTAAATCATTTCTCTAATTCCTCTTTAAGAAGATTACGTTGAGTTATTGACTTCCTATAATTTATTCATAATGATAAATAAAATATAATGAAAAATAAAACAAATCAGTAATACAGTAATAAACTTACAACAACAAAAAATTACAAATTTTAGAAGATCAGCAGAAAATTTACCACCAAGATTAATTCAATCATTATATTGTTCTCATTATTTTGGTTCATTACTGTAATTATTAAATATAATTATTTATTAACAATAGTTTTCGCTTGACTAGATGTGATTATCGTCGTTTTTTACAATCAGATAATGCTATATTATTATTTTATCAAATTTATAAATTCCTTCCCAGAATCAGAAAGGCAATTTCATTTTAGTCAGGTGTTCTTGTTTTTATTTTATTTATCATTCTCTCAGCACGGTAAATTTTCTTTATTATTTTATAAACTTCTTGTTAAATTTAAACTAAGTTAGATCTTCATTAATTCTGGAAAAGCAAAAATGTATGCTTGTACGAATTTATGTTTTAAATCAAAAATGTAAAGAATAAAGGGATTTTAGAGTTTTATTTATTATTATTAACTTATAAAAATACTGAAGTTTATAAATGGTAGTAGCTCTGAGCTGAGTTTCTGTGATGTCAAATATTAATTGACTTAAGTGTGCAATTGAGGAGAAAATTAACAACTTCTGCTTTTTTAAGTAATTCAAACCTTCCAATATATCTTCTCCTATATTATACATATAAAAAATATATAATATTTCGGCTGTATTTTAATACAACCTTCATCAGGCGATTACAAGTCCTATTTACATTCTAAGGAAAAATTTTAAATTACGAGAGAATAATAATGACATAATATAACAATAATAAGCTTATAACACGATAGAGCAGTGGCGTATATAGAAATTATTTTCGGGGGGGGGGGGG
>JAFIDM010009631.1:62263185-62289051 GCA_023159025.1 Thereuonema tuberculata
CCCCCCCCCCGCTATTATTCATTGCGAGCATCGCGATCTCCCTACAAATTTGGTATTACTCATCAACCCATACCTTTCAATCATGCCTTACATGATTACTTTACACTTTTTTTTTAGTCCGATCCTGTCTCTTATTAATCTCTATCAGTGAATGAGAATGGACAGCAAATAACACACTTCCTTTCATACTGACACCTAGATTAGCTTTCTCTGTGATACGAATGTCACAAGACGGGATGAAGTGATCGATTGTGAATTTACTGACGATAGTCGTAAAATTTTTGCAGATCCATATAACTAAAATAAAAGTAACTACAATGTTTTATATAACGATTTTCAATACTTTTTACTTCCTGTAGTATTTTCATTCTTATACAAATAGCGTCTGAAAGTTACTTCCTCTACATTTTCTTACATTCTCATTCAGTTTTATAAAAGGAATCGCTGCAGTAAACAAGCGCAGAGTTAACATTCAACGTAAATTCGTTTGTTGCGTTAATACTTGAGGGAAATTCTAAAGATATGAAATAAGCTGGGTTTTTTTCTTCCGTGAATAATGAAATCAAATTCTCCAGAAAATCATAACGGATCTATTTTTTTTTTCCTTAACTCGAAAATGAAAAAAGAAAAGTTAAAAAAGAAGGCGGATATTGCATTCTGTCTATTAACGATCCATATGTTTAGTAGCGACATCTAACGGAACTATTGTGAAACTGACTTTATTGTGGAATGATCAATTGGCGAAACTGATTTGACAGTAGTAAACAGAACCTATTTAATATTTTATTAATTTTTCGATTGCACTGAAATATAACGAGAAAATTGAGGGCCCCACAACACGACAATGGGATTTAGTTAAATGCTTCCTTCAATATTGAGCTGATCTTATTGTTAGACACTCAGTTATAAATCGTAAAATGTATATAAGTAACATTTAGCATTTTTTTTTTCAGGCAGTAATTTATTAAAAAAACAGTACTTTAAAACTTAAGTTACAGTATTTAATAACTCGAAGTAAAAAAATCATGAAAATTGTAATTTGATAATGGCAATTCCTTTTTTAATTAAAGATAAACAGCTATAAGATATTTCTTTGTTTGATAAGTTTAATATGTAACAATATTAAATGAATTAAATATATAACAATATATATAATTATAATAGATAACAATTCTAATTAAAAGAAAAGTTACATTTTTGCGGAATAAATTGATTTTAAGACTGATTTCATCTGGAGTTGATTGAGGATCAATCCTGTTAGTATTAAGGTTTCGATGTGAGATCTAGTGAATGTCGCCCTCTTTCGACCAAAATAACAAACGAGGTTGTCAAATTTTCTACTGAAAATATGATAACGTTGGTTCTCCACTGTAGGTTTTGCCCTGTAGTGGCTGAGTGTTGGTTTCTGTCGTTTGAGGTTTATTACTCCTGTCACTCGTTGAATGGTTGATCGTGGCGTCGACAGATGGCGTCATCTGTCAGAGCGGAAGAAATCACATCTCAAGACGATTTCAGAAACTACCCAGAAGCATTTATTAAAAACACAAACATCATCAATTTTTTTTTCTTAGTTTTTGGTTTCTCAATCATTCCTGAATCTTTTGTCTTTCATTTTACTGTGTGGGGTAAAAAAAAAAAAAAAAAAAAAAAAAAAAGTAGGCGGAACTTGTATAATTTTAATTGTAATTTCTTGATGTTTCCATGTATTTATAGTTTTTCATTTAGCTGTAAGTTAAAGTATTTTCAATTACTCTGAAAATTAAGCCTTTTTATCTTAAATTGATTTGATAAAGGCTTATTCTAAACTTCTGATTCTAAATAAGCCTTTATCAATAAGTTTTTTTAATAATAATTATTCGTAAGCATTAGAGGGAGGAGAGGGGGGTTCAAGCTGTGCTTATTTTTGCTGACAAGGGGAGGGGAGGATCAGAGCAATGCTTACGTAAGACAGACAAACATGCACGCGAGAGAGTGCGCTGCGCGAGATAGACTTTTTCCTCAGTATTTCATGTGTACTTTTATATTTATTTTGTTACATTTTAATTCAGGAGTGAATATCACTTAATTTTGACTGTTTTCGTTTATTGTGCAGTGGTATTTACTGTTAATGATTTGGTAAATCTTACGTAAGCATAAGGGTAAGAGGTGAGGTATCTGCTTATGTTTGCTTATAATGGATGGGGAGAGGATCTAAAATAACTAAAGATGTCATTTTAGACTCAAGTATTACTTAAACGGCCCCTCACCCTGATCTTAATTGGAAGATCTATTTAAGTAACTGCAAAAGCAATACTTTTTTTTTTTTTACAATCATAGGCATTATAATCAGTAATTCAAGTTATTTTTAGGTTAATAGACTAGCTCATCAAATCTGTGTATGTGCTTCACCCTCTGAACCATTGAAATTTAAATCGCTGGTTCCAGTTCCATTGCTGGCCCCTCTGATGAACTTTGAAGTCTTAGTGTGGTGAATCTACGCTTCATTCCTAGATGAAAGGAGAATTGTTAGCCAAAAATTAAATTTTAGGTTCTCGTACCAAAGCTTTTCGTATTCCATTTCAGAATTACCTCTTCCATAGAGATATGTAGTGTGCATCCATAAAGAGCTTATCGTTCGTCTCAAAATATATTAGTTAGATCTTAATTAGATACTGACATTGATCTATGCTTCCTGTCTATTAAATCGCAGTAATAATAAATTTATATATCATATTCTTTAAGACCTAAAACTAGGAAAGGAACATCAGAGCGATTATTAGCCACCTAAAGAACTCTAAGACAGTGACATCTAGGAGCAACGCTATGATCTTCTTATAATAGCGAGAGTATACTGATATTATTTGTTATTGTGGTTGAGATATATTTGAAGTGCAGTCTGTAGTCAAAAATGAACAAAATAAAACATTCACATCTAAAGATAATTTATTTATTTATTTATTTATTTATTTATTTATTTATTTATTTATTTATATTTTTTTTAAATATCATGGAGCTGGCATAAGGTTTTCAAAACTATCAAGAGAGAGAAGCGCGAAACTAAAACATTTAGGCACCACTCCATTATATGAACATCTCTCTAAATATTTTTCTAGAATTTCAGACAGTTATCTTTTACTTAAATACAAGTGGACTGCAGTCATCCATTTAAAACTGCAATTTAAGTAAAAAGTAAATAAGAAATCCTCAATTTGTAATTAAAAAATTAAGTCTTCTGTCTGCTTGCGATTATGGGATGTGGTAAAAATCAGAGAACTGCTGGAGTTGAATGATATTAATACAGCAGTACTTCGTGCGCGAAAAAGAATGGTAGTACGATATTCCACCACCAGGAGGCAGCACTTTCCTATACCTCTTAACGAAACGTTCGTTCAGTTTTTTTCTTTTTCCACTTGGTTTCCTCCCAATAGGATACTTTCAAACAGTAAAGGGAAAAGCATGTTTGTTAGTTACTGAGATATTTAATCTATCTTCTGTTAATTGATACTATTTCATATAATATAAGAACGCTGTATTACTGAAACTTTGCCAAGATATTTGAAGCAACTTTGTGAGGAATTACATTACAAATGTAGAGATGTAATAATGAAATCATTGTTCAAGAATAAAAATGCTTTGGTTTCAGATTTTCGTGATTTTTTTTTTTTTTTTTTTTTTTTTATAGTACAATATGTTGTGAGTTACAGTTGTTTTCCTAGAATCGAAATAATCTTCTACAGATATCGACCATGGATATTTCTGTTCAAAATTCTTTAGTTTTGCTTTGTAGTGTATCACTTTATACTACTATTATAATACTACAGGTACTCCTCACTTTACGACCTATCTGCTTAACGACCACTCGCACTTAAGACCTTGCCCTTGAAGGTACAACTTCTATTTCATCGTCGTCATCTCCCTTAAATGGACCCTCTACAGCTCCAGATAACCAAGTAAACAAATGATAATATGTACATATGCATGTCTTTTTATGAATGAATTTGAAGTTTGTTGCATAATTTTTATAATTATATAATTTTACAATGATCCTGCATTCCCGGTGCAAGCTCCTCGCTTATCGACCAATTCGCTTAACGGCGTAGACGTCGGAACGGAACTCGGTCGTAAAGTGAGTAGTATCTGTATAATAAAAATATTGAAGGTTTTATAACTTGAATACGATAATTTGTGAAAGGATAAAGACATAAAAGCAAAATACTACTGTATAGGGTAAGAAATCTGGCATAATCTTTGATTTTAAATAAAAAGGGGGACAATTAAAGTTGTTATGCCAACATTCGAATAACCTTATGATAACAGCAAAAATAGTTATACAAGCACATTGTAAGTCTATCCTTAAACGCGTCAGCTTTTCACGAATTTCACTAACGATGACTCTTCCCTGTTTATCCAATAGACTTAATAAAAACATAAGAAAAATCCCTATTTATCCAATAGACTTAATAAAAACATAAGAAAAAAGGAGCTGCCGACGACATGTACCTTCATCAGTTTAGCATTAAAATATCAGCTTTCTACAATAAAGTTGGTGTGATTACCAATTTATAATTATAACTTTTGGCTTCTAACTATGTAGCATTGATTCAAAATACAGGGTGATTCACGAAGATATGCAGAAACTTCGGGAGCTCATTCTACATGTAAAAGTAAAGAAAAAAAGTTATATAAACATACATCCGGAAATGCTTCGGTAGCGAGTTACGGCAAGCGAAAGATTTCGCCCTTAATGTAGTACCGTGGGTGAAATGAAGACTTGCTGAAAATGAAACATGTCGCAGTACTGTATCTCCCAGTGGTTTGAAGCTTATCCCACGTGGAACATACAAAAAAGTTGGCAACACAATAACAGCTGTTCAACAATAATGTGAATTGCATTGTTTTGATTTATTGTGAGAGCTACCAACTGAAGTGTAGTCCATGTGCGTATTGTTGTACTTATGGGCGAAATCTTTTGCTAGCCGTAACTCGATACCGAAGCATTTCCGGATGTATGTTTATATAACTTTTTTTCTTTACTTTTACATGTAGAATGAGCTCCCGAAGTTTCTGCATATCTTCGTGAATCACCCTATATATAGCAATGCCTGTGTTATTTATGATCAACCTATTTTTGGCCCTCATCTGTTTATCTATTGTCAGTACAGATCCTGCATATTTTTGTTTAGTCTTAATCTATTACTAATGTTTCAACTTCAGATAATAGTTTTTCAGTTTAAATGGATAGAAGGCTTATTATTTGACTTGAAATTCCATTCTAAAGTATTTTTTTTCTTCTTCTCCGATTCATATTAAAAGGCATTATAAACACAAGGTAAGCTTATGGCAGTCTTTTGGCAGTTATGTATATCGTGAGGAAACGTTCATTAGATGATCTCAAAACTAATATTATATACTTACGTATATACTTTGTATATACTTTCGTTTATATTTTACAGGAATTCTTTTGGTTTGTTACCAAATTCTGTTCGAATTGCTTAGTCCAAACAAACTTGCCCAGGAAAGTGATAAACCTCTCAGCACAAACTGACATACTGTGATTTATTTGACTGTGATAGGGAGATCTAGCTGCATATCGAAGCTCACGTCTGTATTCCGTGGTTCCTAAGAGTGAAAAGTTAGAAACCGGGCATATTATAGGTTTGATTCCAAGCAGTCCCCAAAACTCCGTGAAAATAACATTAAAAACGTACCCACATTAAAATGTAGATGTCCTATCTAACAAGACAGGCTATTAAGCAAAACAAAAACTGTGGTTGTGATTTAGGCATTATTTAGTAAAGAAAAATATGATAATAATTACAAATGACCTGCCATTTAGCTACAAATTTCGCAAAGGCTTTTCTGGCATTTTGAAATAAAATTTGAGATTGAATATCGTTTGCATTTGTGATCAGTGGTAGAGCTTGTCTTTTTTTTGCGCCTGGAGCGAGATGATGAAAATACTACTGTTAGGCCCAACCAATCTTATCTTCCAAGCAGAAGAAATATCCCCTTTTGTAGCTACGCTATTGACCTGTCATTATTATTGTAATCCTATATTTTTTTTTATTAGTTATTCATATAAGTAAGAGAATGTATTGTGAAGATGTACAAAAGCTTATGAATAAATGAATAGATTTTGGAAAAAAAAGAAATGTATTCGGAATAATTTCAGAACAGACACGGTATTGAAAGATTCTAGAATTGTTGCTTTCCCTACATCACTTGATGTAATATCTGTCAGAATCTTCTTCATCATCGTCTTTTTGACTGTTGTTTTGATGGGTGGTAAGTTTAGTTCCGTAAATAAGTCTCATGACCAATAAAGTACTTTGTATGTTACTGTCTGTGAAAGGAAATTAGAAATCTAAGATAACTGTCTAAACTAACAAAGGAAATATAGTTTTCGAATGAATGTTGTCTTGCGAATTCAGAAGGCCATGTTCCACTTTCGATGAACATCTGCCAGTAGATAAATATTGAACAAACATTAGGACAGATGGCGTCCAGTTGATTCACGATGGTTAATTGCCTGTTTGGCCTTCGCTTGATCTGTTCTTGACTTCTGGTGTTGTCTCTGGCGCTTTTTTTTTCCTTCCCTCTCACATGATCTTAGATTAGACGATTTAGATCAGAAATGAAATATATAATGTTCTGTTTAACTCGGTTAGTACGAGGAGTTCCTGAAAGAGCATAACGCTTACTTTAAAGTTATGTAAACAAAATCAAGTATCCCTATTTGCTATGGGAAATTTTGATATCAACAATCTACCTGCAGACTTCCCATTGGCTGAAAATTGATTAAATCCGAAAAATATTTGATTTAAACTGAACTTCGATTAAAGCACGCTCACATTTACAATGAATTACAAATAGCGATTAAGATTCTATCAGACATCGATAAGAAATTCAGTATTTGCCATCATTGAGAGTTATTTGTTTTGCTTCTATGGGAGTTTTTGTCACGTGTCCAAACAAATCTCTCCATAGGAATCTAGGATGAGAATTTCCAAATACAAAAATATAGATAATCTCTTGTCTGTAAGTATATATTTCAAGTGTCAAGACAATCCTTTCAATGGTTCAGAAGTCATTAAGGAGACTGTATGCACACATACACACAAACATACAATTTTTTTTCTCTAAGTAGTTATTGCTAATTATTATCATTTATAATAAAGCACATAGTAATTTTATATGAAATGCTTAAAATTCTTTAATTATTCTGTGTCTTCAATAGAAATTAAATGTCTTATCTTGAAGATATTAAAATAAATGATGCTATTTTCAAGGACTTATGATTCATAAGTATCAAAACTTGTCAACAGATGGCGTTAGTATGATAGCTAGTTTGGAGACGGATTTTAACGAAAAATGACAGTACATATTACATTTTAGAGTTTTTTTTTGCGTAATTAATGTTATTTCAGTTTAAACGCAATTTTCGTATTGTAATCAAATAAAATAATTTTTATGATACTTATCAGAACGATTTCATTTTTTTTAAAATTTTTGTTTGCCCGTACGTGTACACTAATAATAATGAAAATCCTAATAATAATACAAACAATAATAAAATAGCTTCTGCTGAATATATACATATATATGTAGCACAAGCTATTTTATTATATCTATCAGTTACGGATAGATAGATGTTACTCATTTATAATTGTGTAAATGATGTATCAATGATGATTGCGTTTTGAAATCAGTTTACAATTTGTTTACGCTTTGAATAAAAATATTGAAATTACAAATTACTACGGTTTAATAAATAGCGTCAATTCACTATTAAAAATATGATATTTATGTTCAAATCAGTACAGCTTCCCTGGTAGACAAGTAGCTAAAAAATAAGAATAAATTAAAGATTTTTTTTTTAGTTATTTTTGTTAGTTAATTTTAACAAGTTGAAATTGATTGATTTAAAAATAGTGAATTTATTACTCTGCAAGCCATAATATTATATTTTATTCTTACAATTGAAATTAATTTTAATCTTCATTTGAGATAAGCTCAATTGAATTTAAGTCCATTATGTGGACTTATTAAAAGCTATTAAAATATTTATGTTCTGAATATATATATTCTAACCTGTTTTCACCTATATTCTAAAATGAACGTTATAAATGTCCTAGAATATGGGAATGTATAAATAACCCTATTTATTACATATAAATTACAAAAAAGATAATGTAATTTCCTAAATAACGAAGACTGTATCATTTCAAAAGAAAAAAGCAAATATTTTATTTTCAGAAGATAATTAAATATTAAACGTGAGAGCTTCTGTCTTTTCAACTCAAGCCTTTGAGCTTAGGACTGTCTTCTTCAACATAAATTGAAGAAAGAGAACAGAATTAGTTCTTGATTTTCAAGTGTAAATTAGGTTGAAGTTAATTAAAATTCGGCGAGATCAAACGAATCAAAAATTGGCTTTCCACCCTTCAGTTCGTAATGGAATAATTAGAATGATTCCATTTCGAATCATCGTGTAGTTTTATCATTCGCAGATCATTACTAAAATGACTATTAGACTATTATTATTATTATTATAAAGACTATTAGATAAGCACATACTCCTATATCTAATGTGTGTTATATATGTATCTAAATGTAAAACCAAAAACTTGAGATATATTATGGAGAGACAAACTACATAAACCTAGTAATATTCATTGTAATAAATGTGATAAGCTTTATTATTTTGGCGGGATAAGAAATAATCATCCCCCACCCCTCGTTTACGTTAGTATTAATCCGAAGGGCAATATGTGTTTCAACTTCATGAAACGTAATATTTATACAACCAAGAATATTACCTAGTTTGTTAGTTAGTTAGTTATGGGGTGAGCGTGGGTGGCAGAGAAGGTGAGCACCGCGACCTGACAGATCTATTGTGCTATCCCACGGAAATAAGGACAGACGGAGAGAAAGACTGAGAAAGGATGGCGTGAGAAAGGCAGGGGAAACGGGAGAACCCCGGGAAAACCTGCCCAGCGCGAGAATATTACCTAAGTAATTATGAAATAGGATGGGGATAGAAAAGGGAATAATTCTAATTCATATAATTTTATGAAGGTATATAAATAGAAACCAGTCAGTTATTTGAGTATTTCTAGCGCAAGTTAAGTAATTACAGCATTTATTTTTATTAATATTACAGGAAGCATTTACATTATAATAAATTAACATTATTAATTGTAATTAATAACTAACGTTTGTAATTATTGTCAGTTATTTAACATTATAAGTAAATATAAAAATGAAGTTTAGAAAAACCTATTTATTTGATGACATTTTGTGGACACCTGAAGATTACACTAGCTGTTAGCGGAATAGTGTTTGCGAGACACTCCACTAGGGGGTCCCCTCCTCTTACTCCATTGCGAGATCTCTCAAAACTTCCGCTGTATAGATATCATTAAAGTAGTAAGACTATTAAAATAGCAAATGTGGTTCTTTATGTAATTTACAGTTTTACTTCTACGGTTTTTAGGTAATCAAAGATATAAATAAAAACAACTTTTTTTTTTTTTTTTTAACATCTTTGATAGCTCTGTGTGTCAGGACCAAAATATTCCAATATTAGAATGTCTTCTTCATTGACGAGTTTATTATTAGTAACATTTTATTTGCAAAACAATAGAATATTATTTATTTGTTTACTTATTTATTTATTTCCTTTTAACTTACGAATAATTTACTATTAAAAATATATTTTGAGTAAAATCCTGTATAATGCAAACATGATTAGTCGACCACCGTCGAAAATAATTTCTTTCTCGATTGAAATGAAACTTTATCAATTTAGTAATGATATTGAAGCAATTGGGTTGATTCAGTTTTGTTGATTTACAGTAAATATCGATATTGTTTAACATCAAGAGGTATTGGTCATCGCTAGTTGTCTGTTGTACTCGACACAGACAATTATCCCATTTCATGGGGCGCCCTTGAAGTGTCTGCAGTTCAGACACGAAACTACGATAAATTCACAATTTGCAATTAATGCGAGATCTTCTTACACCAGTGTTTCTCAGCCTTTTTTGCTTCACGGCACACTTTTATAACTGCAGAAATCCTATGGCACACCAATGTTTTTTATTGTTTTTATTGCTATAATAGAATCAAATGAATAAAACATGAATTTAACAGTCTTATTTTTAAACATTGAAATATACTGTTTAAATATTTCTTTAAAGCCTATTTGAATGTGATTTACTATTTCCATTAACCTTAATTGTTAAAAGGAAGTAGTTCATGCTTCTGTTATTTGACGTCTAAATTTTATTTTAGATAGGAACCATTTGACTAATGTTAAGCTAAATGTTAATTACAGATGCACTCTCAGAGTTTTCTCCCGGTTGAGAAGCTCTGCTTTATACTAACGTAAAACTTTCTTTACTTTAATTGAAATCTTACAACAAAATTAAACCGATTTTGAATTTTAGAACAAAATTTGTCCAAATTTGCTAAAAATTCATTAAAAAAAATATTAGCAAATAAACCTGAAATTTTCTCAACTTTGAAAGCTAGAGTATTACAAATATTTCGGTTCTGTAACTTTTCTTATCATTTTGCTATTTTCGCCCGTCATATTCTTATTAAGTTTATTGCTTATGCAAAGTTACATTATTTATTTATTTATTTATTTATTTATTTATTTATTTATTTATTTATCAAATAAGTTAATGACTTTGTATAAGACTATTTCCTTTCTAATATGTTTAATTGACTTACCCTTAGCATATAAGCCTAACATATTTTTAGTAAGCCTAACTATAATTAGTTTCGCTGTGATCTCTTACCCAGATCATAATATTACCTAACTGCAGTTAACAATATCAGTTGTTGCAGAATATAAATTAATCTTATAGACTAATATAAGCACATTAGATGCTTTTTTTCAGAAACGTTTGATTAATAATTAATAATTTTAATCTAACGCTGATTTTTTTTCAATGCTAACGTAATAATAATAACGCCCATAAATATGCGAGCAATTTTACAACCTTCCTATTCTTATTCTCGTTTGGTTCCGCCTCCATAAAAAGATAGAATTTTCCAGTTGTTATTTCGAGGAATGTGGGTAATTGTCTCTGTAGCTTGGCCTGTCCCAGCGCTGCTGACCTAGGACTATTATCACTAATAATGATCCGATGCTTTCAGACCTCTCCAGTCTGATGTTCAGTATAGTAGGAGATATACTTTTTTTCGAACATTGAATAGAAGCGTTCTTTTTAATAACCGTAGCGTAAAATTGTGTAACTGCATTCATTATTGTTGGGTATTCAATTTTTTTCCTTCAATTTTGAGGGAAAAAATTAATTACCTTGCAATTAAGTTTTTTTTTTAAATAAATTATTATTAAAATAAATGTGGTTTGGATCAGTGCTCTCAAATTATGAATGTCAGAGTTAAAATATTGTTTAAAAAATATAGGATGTACTGAGAGATATTAGTATTGTAAAAAAAAAATAGAAAAAAGGAATATTTTTTAAAAAATAGGCCTAACAATGAAAGCTCTGTATATTAGACGACAGTAAAGACTAATTCGAATCAGTGACAGTTGATTAATTGGAATGGTGTCTTTTTATAAATCAGTTAAAGCTAATGATCAAGGATCAAAAAGTGTAGATACATGGAAATTGATAACTTTATGTACTCCATTTTGTATATTTAAAGTGAAATTGCAAACAATTCGTAGAAAAGGATTAGTTCCTTTCAGATTTGTTAATCATTTTGTGCATGCCACTACAAACAGAAGCATTAGATACAACATAGTTAAGTGTAATATTGAGTTGGGCAACGGCACAGTAGAAAAGACAATTCGATATTGACAGCAATTGTAAGAAAATATAACATGCTACTTTTTAACTACTATCGAGATGTAATTGTCTGAAAATTTTAATATTTAAATTAATTTGCACAACTGCAATTACTAAATTACGAAAATTTTACAAACTTATTAAGTATTCTGATTTTTTATTTTTTTTGATCATTTCTTTTAGGAAATGTTACAAATCTTAAAATTACGCCAATCCTATATTTAAAAGAATTTGCGTTAGGATTGATAATTACCTTCAAATTAATTGCAATCCTTTTAAATTAATTGTTAATTTACATATCTTCAATGTTTTGTTCTGCTGTTCAGTAAAACACTGAAGTAGTCAGACAAGGTAGAATTCTGCCTGCAGTTTTAAGAATATAACAATAACTAAACAAGACTACCGTATCTTAATGGATTATTTTTCAAAAAGATTATATTTATCTTACGTCTAAAATCATGTACTAATGTTTGAACTTATAAGGCGGATCCATTCAGTAAAAATGAACAACATTTTTCTACTGACATCTTGCATCTTGGTGTTAGCTGAAAAAAAGACTTCTTCTTCCTTTTTTTTTGGTCCCTTCCTCTCTCTTGTTGGCTTGTTTGGTTGAGTACATTTCTATAGAGAAGGCACGTTCACTTCCATTGCTCTAGGAAACAATAACTTCATTACTAAAACGTAGCGAGGCGTAAATACACGTATTCGCGATTTCTCTTGCTCACAAAGTTAGAGACGCAGCTTACAATGTCAGGCAACAGACCAGCAATGACATTGTAGACTTCTGTTTGTTTCTTTACTTTTTAAAACGTGAATAACTGGAAGCAAGAAGAATTAACAATGGTGAAATGAGATTGTTAGGAAATAAACATTCTAGTAAAAATAAAATACTGCATAAAACCACAATAGGATTGAGGAGGTAGCACATAACCAAAGATGAGATTAAAACGAAAAAATAGACATCAAGAAATGAGAAAATAAGATGGTTTAATGGTTTACACATTAAATAATGTGGCAAATTAAATTCTTGTACCAAAAATGATAGAGATAATATGTATACGACTTGAAATCACGAAGTGTAGTTCTACATTAAATATCTTTTCTAATTCTTGGTTGCTTAAATAAGTGGTTCTACCCTAGAACAAGCTTTATTTTCTAGATAGGGTACAAAACATTATAGATTTTCTGTTTCATAAGGTAAATAATCAGAAGTTCGGACAATAGCTACATTTTTAAACCGAATTGTGTATTAGTAACATTATCTACATGCAACCCGTTTTTTTATCTATTGTGAAAATGCAACTATTCTTATAAATTTTTGTTATTATCAACATTTTATGCTGATATGTAATCCTTTATATATCCTAATATATTTATAATATATATTTTACTGATTTATTTCTGTAATTCGGATTAGGCGGTACAGTAAGCTGCAATTCAAACAATTCCGGTCAGTTGGAACGATTAAGAACCAATAAATTTCTAATTGTATTGGACAATTAAAATAAATATGTAATTTCTACAATCTCGATTCTTCAACTGTGTTGGAAAGATTGACTTATTGTTCGAGCATTATATATGCCATTAATAATGGATGAGAGGTTACACACTTTTCATTAAAAGTATAAGACAAATGAGATTTAAATTAAAAATAATTTAAAAAATCATGTATATTTTTTTAGAAAGTTGTAGTGGGACTAAAAATTTTAGAGCAAATATATGTGATCAACCTTGGAAGTTATTCAGATAATTCGAACCTTCGGTTATACCTTGCATATTAAATCGCCTTCAAGTTATGACAAAATCTCCTTATATTGATAGATTATTAATAATAGAAACATGTAATTATAAATACTGTAAAAACCATCACGATCGCATAAACCATCGCTGAGTAATCAGGCAAATTACGAAATTGTTTGGTTGAGGCATCTGGCAAGTCCGTCTTCTAAGCGCTTTTGTTTATATATTGTGAGATATATGCATCTTATTTACAATTTAATTTACATATAAATTTAATTTGTCTGCATTTTACGCTAGAAGTGATATAGCGATTAGATATTAATTAAAATTAAATGAATACAACACAAAACGATTTAATGAAAGAAATAATAAAACCTCTTAACATTGAGCTTTGCTTATAAAACATTTTTTTTCCAGATACTATTTTACAAAAATTGCTGTAAGTCCGTGATACGTCGAAATTAATCGTGACGCCATCACGAATTTGTTGGACAAACTATTCTGAAATGGCTTTATGTTCACCAGGGATCAGGAGAAACCAGGGTTTTGCATATGACAAAAAAATCTATAAAAAAAGCATAAAAAAGAAATATGTCTTCTTGTACTTGCTATTCTGAAGAGTTTTTATTGAATGTAGATATCCTTTTATTGAAATCTCTGATAGCTCCCTTTCTCTAACGGTTAATATATTCTTGTTAATCTGTAATGATTTCCAGAATGTTGTGTTGAAGTTATGATCTTGTATATTAAATTAACATTGTTACCTTTTCTAGCGCAGTATTTCTATCGCCATAAAGCCCAATTAACTAAATGATTTTTGCTGTACTTCACAGTTGTTTAGTAATAGTAAAATAAAATAACTCTTCATAAATAACCTGATAAAAGTTTTAAAAACTGTGCTAAATATACAATAATGTATATGATACTATTAATGATACTATTTCACTAAATCTGGTGATCAGTATCACACATTTCACTAGAAATCTAGTGCGAACTTAGTGTTAACTTCTCAGTGAATTAAATCAATTCCTATCTCGTATTATTTATCAGCAAAACATAACATTTTTGCTTTCTTTCTTAGCCCATATAGAATGTCTACTTAAAAATTTAATTTTAAATTGAGAAATACTTCCGAATTACAATAGTTTTCTAAGTTACTTAGAGCAGTTCTAAGGCGAACAGGGTATATAATAAATGTGTGCCGATCTATTGCTATTAAGTTATAAATAGCGGATCGTATGTTTGAAAACTGTTAATTTTAAAATATATGTATCTTGAAATTAAAAATTAATTGAAATCAGATTTTATTTTTTTAATGCAAAATATTGTCATTAGAATTCTTCCTTTTGGTTAGTGAGATATTCGACTCTTGATTACAATAAATTGTGTTCAAATTGAATTATAAGATCAAAGAGAGAAATTTCTTGTTATTTCGACATCAAAAGGCTCATTAATTTGCACAGGTTTTAATGAAAAGAGCGACAAAACAGAAAATTGCTGAAGAATAACAGATGTATTGTAGTTGTCTGTTCTTATTAAGATCTTACCATTCTTGCTGCGGATGGAACCTGAAGTTCGAATCAGATATATCAAAGGCGATTAGTTGGGGAAAAAAACGTAAACCTTAAAATAGGCATGTAAATAACATAATTTACTAGGTTCGTCCCACTAAGCGCATAAGTAGAACCCAATAAGTAGCTCCGCAAGAGATGTTTCAGTTTCCAATGTAATTAAATTATTTCATTTAATCACTTTCGCAGCATTACTGGTAAAGAAGTTTTATTTTGAAGAATTGAGACAAGTAAATGTACCATTTACCATTTTCTTTTCTAGTGAAATATTTCACATTCTCTGATTTCAAATTTTTTGAAAATTGACGAAGTTCACATTTTCATTATCGTCCTTCATCTTTAAGGTGTTTTAGATAGTAAAACAATATTCTTATGAGTTCAGGAGTTATTTTTACCAATAATGTACGTTTGAATAATTGAACTGGCTCAGGATTTAGCGACAAAATCAAAATCTTTTTGTTATTCATAAGAGCATTATCTTCCGATTTAATTTTGAAATGCAAATTAATGAACAAGGATTTTAAAATAGATTTAATTCTGCTTGTTTTGAAATATAAACAAACTATCAGAAATCAGATGTAAAGTTCTTGTTGTTTTCTTAATTTTTTTACGTTATCCTGAATGAAATTGTTGAAAAGAACGTGAATGGTCTGGAGCGCAGGTTATAGGTTTCTACTTTACGACCAGAAAATTCACCTGCTTTGTAGAAAACTGTGGTACTAAGGCTTTACTCTGATCGACCCCTCAGTTCCCATTGAATATCTTTCAGCTGAGGATCAGGGCACGGTCATGACAGAGCTCTTCAATGGCAATAAGAAATGGCATAAAGATAGAATCGAAATGGCAATGTTCAAATGAACCGTAAAGTTTGGTTGTTTAAAACGTTTTATTTGTCTATCTACAGTCAATGATATGCAGAAGAGATGTAAGGAATATTTTTTTTCTTTTTCAAAGGGAACGGAATAAAAAAAAAATTACGACACTAATTTGAGATTTCATTTGCTTGATCAAATTTCATGAATTTTTGAAAACATCATTTATTTTTTACAAATTTCGTAAATTCTTAATGTTTTTCCTAAGGGCATTTTATTGTTTCTTTCTCACTCTCTTCACCTTACTTTAAAAATTGCTGTGTTCGCTATTGTCAATATTTTGCTATCTGCATGGTCCATGCTCGTCAATCTTTGATCAATGTAACTCAAAACCTAGATATCCTAAGAAGCTCAAATTTTAGACATTGATTTTCATAATTAGAAGGAAGATCCTTATTGATTTTGGTATACTTTCGACCAATAGTTTAGGAGTCAGGGACAAAAATGTTGCCAAAGTACATTGCCATTACATCTCAATAATCACGATAGCTCAAAAATTATTTACATTGGAAAGCTGAAATTTAAATGATGGATAAATGTCATAAAATGTAATATCCATGCTAATTTGAATAGAAGTGTGGATCCATAGGGGTCCAAAACTAATAGTAAATGTCATGATGGGCAGTTATTACATGCATAAACATAAATCGCGTAGTCTAATTTGACTAACCGCTTTTCTACCACTTCCTTCAATACTATTCTATGATGAATAAATTTTTTGCACGCCAACTACACTTTTTTATTTTAAATTTACCTATAACATTAAAAAGAATTAGTTGAATGGCTTAAGGAAAATGTTGACATAAGTCCATTGTCATATTTAGTAAACGAAAGTAATTTTAAAGCATAATTCGATTAATTTAGAATGAAAGTCGACTTTTAGATTAAGTAGAACCTCCTTCAGAACTGATACTGAGAATGATTACCTGGTTATAAATCGTCATCTATTATAATATTCTGTAATTTGTGGTCATTAACTATGATCTTAAATTAATAATAATTCATTAAATAAATTAACTTTTTCTTCGAAAAAATTCGAAAGTAAGGCCTTATATAATTTTTTTTATTAAAATCTTATAATTTTAATTTAATTTTAATTTCAAAATTAATTATTAATTTTGAAATTAAAATTAAAAATTAAAATGTGAAGTTTCAAAATTTGGAGTCATAAGTTATTCAAAAGCTTATTTCAGCACAAAATTATTTATGTTGTATCCTGAAGTTTTTATCATGCTAAAGTATTTATGATAAACATTCATTCAATAGCATATAAAAGTACTAGATACATAAAATTATTGGTAAGATCAGAATATGACCGAAATTTTTAGGTCTGTACGTGCGTTTTAACCAAAAGTATTGATATATACATTAAGCCGTGTTAAACATTGCAGCTCAAAACATAAAAATGATTTTTTTTCCACATATAAAAATAATTACAAAAAAAGATATTATTCAAAATTGTGAAAAATCAAATACAGTGAATTACATAGAAATTGACTGAACTGTCCCAATTCTTAAATGTCTCATTAAAAGTTTCTATATTAAAGAAATCCATGAACTATATTTGATAATTATACTGTATAAAATAATTTATTGCTAATAATTACGCATATTTACTAAAAACATTCGATGCAGAACTGAGCGAAATTATTAAAAATAAATACGTAAATAAATAAATAAACAAAGAAAATAAGATAGATTAAAAAGAATCCATTCTATTTGAAATACAAAATAGACAAAATGATTAACAGTTGAAACTCTTCAATTCTGAATCTATATCTAGTGGCTAATGTTCCCTCAGAAACAGATATCCCGCGCAATAAAATATTTATGATCATTAAATTACTCCCCAGAGTAGAATTTCACTCCCCCTCTTTACTTCCTCCTTCCCCAGAATGGAAAACTTAAAATAATCATCGGATTTATTGACCTATCATAAAAGAGAGAGGTGGTTTTCACACATAAACCCAATATGCTGTCCAGGCACAGCCTTGTGGCCACGAGGCTGATATGTCTGAAACTCGGTTCGACTCCCGGAAGGAGCATGGATATTTTCTTTTTTTCCTGCGTTTGTCTGCTTCTTCTTCTTCAGGTTCGAAGCCATACCATATTGATTTCCTGAGGAAGGCAAATGGAAAACCACCTCAGTATCTATTCCAAGATATACGACAGAAAGTTACCATTGGACCTGTCATATGACAGAATAAAAACAAAACAAAAAATAATATAAGGGGTCGTCCATTAATTACGTGAGGTCAAAAGAGGGAGGGGGGGGGTCCGGCAAAATCTCACCAAATCTCACCAAGGGGGAGGGGGAACTCAACGAAAATCTCACGTCAACTTTTTCATTCAGAGAATATACATTACAATAGATTACAACATTTTGTAGTATTGACTTTTTGAATTTTTTTTATTTTTTGACTTTTTGAAATCTCACATGAGGGGGGGGAGTCCCACCACATCTCACCAAGTTCACCAAGGGGGAGGGGGGGGGGTCAATTTTTTTAAAAAAACACCTCATGTAATTAATGAACGGCCCCTAATCTGTATATTGAACTTTACTTGAAGTAATATTCCTATTAAAACCTAATGTAACAGTGGAAAAAGTGAATGTTATTAAGAAAAAACTTAAAATCTGAAAATCTTTTAAGATAAAAACAAACAAAGACTTAGCACAGGAAGTATAATTCATCAACTAATTAAAAATTGTTTACGAATGGGGGATTGGGGAAGTTCCATCGAATAAAGCGATTAGAGACCCAGCCTCCAAGAATAGCACAATGTTTTCTTATTTGTCCAGATAGCATTAACCTATCAAAAAACAGTATTGTAGTATTGTTGTTCAAAAGTTAATAAACGGAAATGATAATAATTTCAATTTTATAATCTAAAGAAACTGAAAAAGTGGTTTTCACAGTTGGTTAAGAAAAAAATTGTTCAATGGGAGCTTCATTGCTGCATTTAAATTTAAATAAATTTAAAGTTAAGAAACAAGACATTTTTTTTAGGGCGCTAAATTTGTATAGCCTACCCTGATAATGATATCCGTCATTAATCAGTCCTAGTGCTATTGGAACTCTATTAAGACACTTCCTTTGCTTCAATTTGGTGCTGGTTTTATAATTTTTCCCATGACTCCATTATAGGATACAATTGGAATTTTCGTTACTGTGAATATTCCACTAAGTAATAAAATCAATAATATGATAGTAAATATCCTAACAGAAGGAGTAATTTTTTTTTTCTTTCAAAATTCTTAAAATAAAGTAAATCAAGCATAACATTATTTTTCCCCCTCTTTCTGTATTTACGATAAGATTTGGACAGTAATGTTTTTTATTCGAAGGTTTTTTTTCTTTCTTTCCCCAAAAGTAGCCTGTAACAGCCAATAAAAAAAAAAAAAAACAGCTTTCTGTTCCAAAATGTTCTGTTCTGAAAATTTAGTGAAGTTTTTGATGATTTCCTTATTGAAGTGTGTTTTATTAGCTTTACAAATTTTAAGCCATAAAATTTAAATATTTGAAAAAAAAAATTACATCGTTATAAAAAACAAAAACAAAAAACAAAACTGAAACATTGCCTGAAATTATTAGTTTTAAAAAAATTGGTTAGGTTATTCTTTTAAATGATATATTATTAGGATTAAAGAAAGGCAAAAAAAAAAAAAACGGAATAAATGATGGACATTTTTTTTTATTTTATTACAAAATTTTATTCTAAAATTTTTAATTTAGACATTTATTCATTCAACTCTGGTTATAAATTAATTAATTAGTCTTCATAACAATTCGTAATGTGATTACAAACTCTTGCATAGTGCTCAGTTTAGAATAGGATATCTTTATTTTTTGATTTATGAATGCTTATGAATAGCTTATAATTAAAAGAAAAATATAAAAGAAAAATTTCTAAAGATGATAATGCGATAGTGAAGTGAATTCTTCGGAAGAAAAGATTAAAAAATGTGTGAAGAGGAAAAAAAGCAAAAGTCGGAACGCCTCCTCATACACGGTGTTAGTCATAACAAAACAGGTGGTTTTTGTGCTGCCACCTGAAGGCAGGTCTCGGCACTTGAGCTGCCAGTCAACAGCCAACATGGCTACAGGTGGAGTAACGCGATGACGGAACAAGTCGGGATTTTATAACGTAAAGCGGGATGACGGAGACGGGGATTCGGTGAGTTGGCATTAAGTTTTGAGTGTAATTCTCCGAGTTTTTCTAAGGGTTGTCAGCACGCATTAATTTCGTCAGTTGAAAGCTGGTGTCGAGTTTACTTTCGAGCCTGCTCCGGCTTGTACCAACTAACTTAAAACTTCGTTAACTGAGAAAATAAATACAGGGTGACTTGCAAATTCAATATTAGCTCAATTAACGTGGATTTTTACTGAAGGTTGATGATAACTTTAATATTTTCATGACAAGGAATTAAAGTAATTTCCTTAATATTTTTAGGAACTTAACATTTGTTATGTTTTGAATACCGGTATGCAAAGAACACTAAAACTTATGCATTCGAATATGTATGCATTCTTTTTATATTATTATGAGGGTTTTTTTTTTTTATTTTTTTATTTACTGTTTTTTTTTTTTTGTCATTTTAAAATTTCTGTCATACTTTAAAAAGAAATTTTTTTATGTAAAATTAAGCTAATAATTAAAAGTAGGCGAAAATTTATAGTGTAGTTATATGTATAGTATAGAAAAAGTATAGTTTTAAATATTATCAGACAGTTAATCAGAACTTTGTTTTAATTTGATTGTCCTAATGACTCTGATTATTAAGCTGTTTATCATTGAAAGCACTGACTCGTACATTTGTCAAATTCCTAGAACAGGACAAATTTGTTACTTCCGTGACCCATCATTCTGAATCTCTCCGATGTCATCTATAGAACAGGAAGGGAGTCGTGATGTAATAGATTGAATGGAACTGATTGTTTGCTACCGAGTTCACTTGTGACGTCAGCAGTGAGTCTCTTAAAGCGCATTAACCAATAAATTAAACTCAACAATTCGAAGTAGGTCTTCATTTCCCTCCGCTTCATATTTGTCAAATGATGTCATAGAAATCTGACTGAAACGTCGCAAAAAACATAACCAAATAAAATGTTTCTGTTATTATTTTACGAGTTTTTATATCCCCTGATAATTGGTTCACCAAAACTGGAAGAAGTCTTAGTTACTGATTATTTAATGACTTAATTAGACGTTAAATTTGCTATGATCTAATTATTGGCATAAGTTAACTTCAATGAAATTATTTCCTGTATCAGTTTTAATGTATTTTTTATGCTTAATTTTAATAAGAGTTTTAGGATGAGAAAAGTTTTGAAGTTTTTGTTTTGAAAATTTCGAAGTCATGCTTTAGTGGCGTTCCTTGAATCCAGATACCGTAAGATATTTAGATCTAACTGTTCCTAAAGAATGAAAAGAATTGAAAATCTAAATAAATGCATGACACAGAGCGATTTTCTTTTGGATAAAAATATTGCATAATATACTTAGAAAATTGATAGAAATTAAAATTAAAACTGAAAATCTGTTGTACATTCTGTAATTTCTAGTTTTAACTGATGGTATGGTTTGCAAGAAAATACCAACTAAAAGGTATTGACTGATCAAAGATTGAAATTTATTATAATTGATGTTGTTTGTAATATATTCTAAATTTATTCAATATCAAGGTATTACGATAGGCTGATCATTATTTTGTTGCATTAATTATTTATATTGATGGAGATTTGTTGCGTTGTTGATTAATGATGAATACCAATGCTGTTGTACTGTAAGGACATGCTTGTTTTGTAATGCTTTAGTATCCACATCAGTCATGGATAAGTTTATAGAGAAAAATGAAAATCCTTTAATTATCATGTAGTTTCTTCTGGTTTTACGAATGAATATTTGAGCAAATTAGAGCTAGGAGAATATTAGCAATTTTTCGGTTCAGTATTCTTAGAGAACTTGAGGCAAACTTCACCTAATTGTTGGGTTAAAGCCTCAGAACGACTAGACTTTCAGCCCCAGGCGAATTAAAAGCAATAAAATTACCAAGAAAACGCTTCGATTCGCAATTGCTATGTAAATACAATTTTAAGAAGGATAAGATAAATTCTTGGAAAAATAACCTTACATTTGAATTTAGTACTTTCTGACGATTTATAACTATTTTCAATTTTTTTTTGAGATGATAAGAGGAATAAAAGATAGAATAAGAAAAAAAATTGAGTAAAATAAAATAAACAGTAAATTAAGAATAAATTACATGCCTTTCAACAAAAAAATAAAAGTAAAAAAAAAGCATTTAAATTCAATTAATTTTGTTCTTTATGTAGTTAAATAAAATTTTTTGTTATTATGTATGTAGTAATACAAAAGTTTTTTTTGTTATTTAACTATAGTACAGACTCTTCTAATTATCAATTTAGAAGTAAAATATGAAAAATATTATAATTATATTTTAAAAGGTTTTAAACTTCATCCACGTTTAACTCATTTAGAACTTTTTATCTGTCTTTATAAGAACACTGTTATAAAAAAAAAATAATGATTTCATTGATGAGTTTCGTTTAGGTAATGATTAATTTGTGGGTGAAAGGTGGGGGGTGGGGGATAAGCCACGAGTTTGGTAAAATGGAGTTTAATCGACAACTTTCCTTGTATTGACATTGTATTGTTTGCTGTTGCAAACGGGTGAAGTCAACATTATAATAAAGATGTGTTCATTTTGAGATAACTAGTAAAAATCACTGCCTTTTTCTCAGCTTTTGTTATTGATGACGTATCTGCTTTGAACCTCCACCCGCGAATTGACTGACTAATTTCTAAAATTGTGTTAAATATTTCAAAATTATCAATCCTTGAAATCAAATTGTATTGGCATTGTTCTGGTCAATGTCTGAATGAATGGAACAAATATTAAGAAATTTCAATTTTTATTTCTTGCTTTGAAGAAGACAATATAAATAAAATCCAGTGTCTGTCTGAAATGGTTGTATCATGTCTAGTGTTCAGAGTTACTTAATTCCATTGGATTATTTCTTTCTTTATTTTTTCATTCGGACAGTATCAAAAATTTAAAAAAGAAATATGGTAGCCTTCTAATCTTTATTTTAACTTTTTTTTATGAATTTAATATCTGATTAAGATAAATGATCCTTTTGTTTTTATTTTTTGTAAAATAACAAAACTTGTTAAGGTTATTTTTCTCTTCTCTATGTAATTATTAAAAAGTGAACTTATTATTAATTTTTTTATAAAGTTTCAGCATCAAAGATCAGTAACTATTTCGAATGTAATAACAGTATTCGATATATTTATTTGAAATTTCTGATGTAAGAATATTTATTGCTGAGGTTATTAGCTACAGCCTTATTATTAGTTTGTTCGATACTTTAAAATCTACACTCATGGCTTAACAACTGGAGGTTTTTTTATTTTTTTTGGTTAACAAATTAAAAGAATTAGCATCGCTTCAGCAGGAAAGAATTCCAGACATCCAGGATCCGGGTCTGAAGTAATGAGAAGTATCAGATTGGACAACTGCTACTCATATATGTTATTTAATAAGTAGTGTTTAAATTCATTCATAGATACGTACACAGGGGCAAAGACCTTTGTGATGGGGTCCGGGTCAAATTCCTTCTATTCCTAAAGCCTTTAAAGTGTATTATTAAAAGCAATGAAATGTAAATTTGGGAAGGAGGGACCTATTTTTCGGTCCTGCTGGTTCCCCTCTCATACAATACTTAAAACCCTTCGCTTTGATCCAGGTCCCCACATATTTTGATATATCCATTCTTTCACAGTAGTTTACTGCAATTAATCAGTGAAACAAGTACGTATGGTGCTGAAAGAATGTTATATCCTGTCTTTCCGAATTTGATGCTCGACCTGTGAAAGGAGGAACTGTCAAAAAGGTGTGACAGTAGGATATCGGTGAAAGGGTGGCGTTGTCTAGAAACCTATCAGTGTTGTAGACTATACAGAAATACCGTTCCAAAAGTGGAAGGATACTGGACAAATCAGCAGTATCGGGAGAATGGACGTAAACGCAATGGAAATACATTGTTTCGCCTTGTGCAAGCTCTAAGATGAAACAACTGAAACGGCAAATCATTGAAGTTAATAAGGGGACTAACACCGATATTCCTAGATAACAATACAAATCATCTCTTTCGAAAAGATCTTTGAATTAGGAACTGCAGTAAGGTTCCTATACATACAGTTCTGCGTTATTAGTAACAACCTTATTAGTAAAAATTACTTTTGTAGATAATGTTCAGTAATGCCATTACTTTTGTTATATAGGCCTGTAATTATAACCAAGGTACGCTGTTTTTGATTGGATAAAAAATTAAAAAAAAAAAATATACAGAACATGACAGAATAATCTTTTCTGTCATGATTTAACAAAAAGGTAGAGCAGGCGGAAGTGTTTGATGTCGGGATGCTTCTTTGGAATTTCATAAACCCTGATATCTTCTATCAGTATTGCTACAAAATATCCATTCATCCAGTTCACTGTGATAATCTTACCGAATGGCAGAAATGTTAAATAATCAGCATCACTTTACCAGCATTATTAATATATGGTTTGTGAAACACTAATTTGATTTCTAGTCTTTAGCGTACATTATATCTAGCGTTTAATCGATCGAGTGATTCTTCCGCATAGACACACGCGCAGGTCTATGGTAGAACAAACTGAAGACAAGATACTGAATATTTCTAAACCTTCAAAGATTTCATAAGAATACATGTTACACAGCCTAGTAGTAAATGAAGAAAGAAAGAAGAAACCCTACGCACTATTATGAAGATGACTCAAACACTTTGATTGGACAGTGTATTTCGAAAATATAAAAGTGCAATAAAAAAAAATTAACCAAACGT
Organism: Thereuonema tuberculata; assembly: GCA_023159025.1. Classification (NCBI taxonomy): domain Eukaryota; kingdom Metazoa; phylum Arthropoda; class Chilopoda; order Scutigeromorpha; family Scutigeridae; genus Thereuonema; species Thereuonema tuberculata. The sequence continues at coordinate 62,288,071 of JAFIDM010009631.1, forward strand.
AATTGGGAAAGGTCTATATTAACTTACATAATGTCCAGATCTGCTACTATAACTTTTATCTTTCTGTCTCACTTTAGTAATACTTGCAATGTAAGCATTTTCATTGAAGTTTGCTTAAAATACTAAGAATACGTAAAAAATACTTGCAAACAATTTAGTTTTTTCTAATTAGAAAAATGGATTTCTTTTTTTGTTGGTTACTCTAAATAGAAACTACAAATAATCTACTCTATGAAAAATAAATTTTTAGTAATCTCCGTAGAATACAAAATAACATGAATGGTGGCACTATCTAGGGAACGAAAACCTATTGTTTTTCAGCAACTTCTTACTCTTTCTTTAATAAAATGAGAACTAATAGGTTTTGATTTTAACCTAAATATTTAATGTCCCTGCTAATAACCTTGTGAAATATCTTAAAGTAATAGCAGAATTTTAAAAATTTGTATCGGCTTCTTACAGACAAATAATGCTTTGTATTTTGATTAGTTAACTAGGTAGATAGCGGTATTTTTTTTTAAATTAAAAAACAAAATAAAACTACTTGAAAGACTTATTTAATATTAAATATTTATTGGATTATTTGATTGCGATCTTTTTTAATATTGATGATAACATGTTTTGCGATTTTGGACGATATCTGGAAGACTCCGCAATAATCCACTTTAGGGGAAAAAAATATTCATGAATGTTGAGTAAACGTCGTGATATTTTTCGATATTCAGGGTGATTTATAAAGTACTGGAAAAATAGGCCTAAAAAGAATGAACATCGAAATATTTTTGTCAAGTTCGATGTAAAAAACAGTAAAATAGGACATGGATTTCCGGATCGAATGTGCGATTCTGAGTCGGATGATGGGGTTCCCATTTTAGCCTTTTTTCTGCCCCTACGAAAAAAAATGGTCTAGTTAGCACCCTTCACAACCAGGAAGAGCAAGGAAAGGGAAGCGAGATTAGAATAGGCTAAGTTAAATGGAGT